>LR737384.1:17501054-17666046 GCA_902655005.2 Marronus borbonicus | reverse complement strand
AATTAAAGAAAGCAATGGATAGCAGTGTATTTATAACACCTGCTATCATGCTTGATATTCTTGCGGCAATAGCAGTAGTTCTCATTCTGGGGATATCAGTTCGAAGTTTTTCGAATATATCCAATATATGCTTCTCTATCAAAGATAAATGTCCTAAGATCAGAAAGTTTCCGCTTCTCAGCGTTGATGTTTGGGTTCCAGAAGTAGTTACTACTTCCTCCATATTCACGAAAAACGCTGTGGAACTGTTTTACACAGAGAATATGTGAATATGTGAGAATATGTGAAGAACTTTTTTTATTTCTACAACGCAAATTTAAGGAGGAAAATTAAAGACAAACGCATTCAGAAAAATACACGATCTAAATGTCAACAGCTGTTGTAACAATATGGCGGCCGACAATATTGTGTGATTATTGTGTTGACAACACTAGTGTGATTTTTGCCGAAAACTGACCAATAGCAACCCTACTTTTTAGCGCTTTAATTTAGAAGCACCCCTCGGAAATAGAAAATAAAGATTACAAGAGGAGATCTTGAAAATAAGTACTGAAAGGATTCGGTCTAAATTAAAATATTCAGCATCATTTTCTGATTTAATAATGCTACTGAACGAAAAAATCTAAGTAAACATAATAAAAACGTACGTTGACGTAACATTTTTTTTTTCAAGGAAAGTTTTAATAAACGCCGGTTTATTAAATCGATGAACACATACTTTCGCATGTACACTATAGAATAAACGGATCTATTGATATAAAGAATACCTTTATTACTGTCTATATTGCTGCAAAGGAATAAGTATTTCATCGTCGGACAGATTGCGCTAATTATTAAATTAGATTGTAAAAAGCAAGCAACCTTACTTCTACCATCTAGGTAGTGTTGCATTCAATAGCTGAAAGTCTGCAAATTTCCTTAAAAAAAATAAATATGAAATCATTTCATCTTTAAGACTAATGGTTTTAATAATGATAAAAACAACAAGAATAAAGAAGGTAGACTCATTTTTGATTTCTTTTATCTGAAAACCAATCTTTAAGAAGGTAGATTGGGGTGGGCTCTCTTCTGTGTTCCTAACCAGAAGACTAAGTACCAGATTATATCTTCCTAAATTGAAAAAATTACAAGACTCCCAAACAAACTTCCTCTATTTTGTATTCTTAATGGGTTAAATTTCTAAAAATTAATGGGTGCCTACACACAAAAGGTCCTTACCGTCCAGATTTTGTGTTTATGATTTCAATAGTTTCGGTTCTGCGTTGATCAGCCAGTCAATCAAGGCTTCTCTCTTACAAAGCTGATATAATTGGAGATGTTTTTATAATTTCAGATGAAAAACCCACCATATATGAAACAACAGAGAGTGAAGATGAAGGTGAGGGAAAAAATTATAATGCGTAATAAATAAATAATGTAATAAATTTAAAATAGAAAACAGAACATCAGAATAATTGTTACTGGAATTATACTTTCAAGCAGAAATTTCCATTTCTGCCTCCTTATTTATATTTTTTGGAGATTCTACTGAAGATAAATATATCAAGAAAGAGGCGGTGAAATGGTTTAACGAAGGCATTTTTATAAATGGCATTGTGGTTACATAGACGCTAAACCAGATAGTTTTATCCATTCAGTAAAATATGCATTTTCATATTACGGTAGAGGGACCTCTACGTTCAATCTTATAAACTGTGTGCACTGTAATAACTATTTCTGTTTTCAACATTTCTTCGATGATTTTCATTATCATGTGTATGGACACCGTTAGTATAAGGCTTTGATAATTATCGTGCGCATATCGATACCTTTTTGTCGAATATGCCCTGCAAAATACTATGAATTAATAAAGATTAGTCGTTCATATAATTCGATATTTCTATATATCTCCAATTTATAAAAAATTGCATAAAATTATAGGGGTAGCAAGTATGTATATAGGCATAAATGGTATTTCAAACGGATCACTTGTGCGTATATTTTCACTCCCTAAACGTAGGCTTCCACATAAATGGAAAGCGGCGTTTTACAACACTCGGCGGATTCTACAAATCTGCCCGATCGGTGAATGTCACTTTGGATTTTGCCTTGTTACACAAGTTTAGCTACAGTGTACAGACCACACAGAAAATATAAACACTTACATAAGTAAAAACGTTTAAATTACCCAGCATTATCAATAGCAATAAACGTAAACAATACATGTATGTCTATTAAACAACCATCGATATACATACATGTCATGTCAGTAATCGAAGTTTTCGGAGTACTCATAAAACTGCAAAGAATTATGTGGTTTAACGGTTAATTTTATATCGTCCTACGTATTCAATATGCATAAATACCTTGAGTATGAAAATAGAATATCAGTATTGCATTCGCCAGAAAACATCTTAAACAGGTAAGAGATATCAGTGCAAATATAATGCGTACGCCGGTTCTAAAGTAATTTTATTTAGGTACTATTTAAAATGTCATTAATCTTGCTTTTATTCCAGTTAAAATAATTATAAATGTCTGTGTTATCTATATTATATTGTTGACGAAACTCGTTAGTTAGAAGTTTTAATGGCGTTAGTAAGAATGGAACTTTGAAATTTTGGAACAGGTAGTTAGAGCATCGAACCTATTAATCTAAAATATCTTCGCCTTCGTTCCATCTCCGGTTGAACAGGAAGCAAATGAAAAATTTAAATTCAAGAGTGGGTGACAATTGACTTCAGGGGACACGTATCCAACATTATACCCCAGCGTCAATCAACATCCCGTATACTTCGAAGACTTTCTAATAGCAAATCTAAATAGAGATAAATATACAATTTAATCTGGTAAAAAAATCACGCTGCATTTCGTAAGTTTTTGGAGAAAACAGATTGAATTGAGGACAAAGTGATAAAAATCAAAACCTGTTAGAAAGGGACGCATGGCACTCATATTATATTGTTTTATTTATCGATGGAGAAACTAAAACGAAATAGTACACAGGGCCTTCCATTCAAAATAACAATTTGGGTGTTCGGCTCACTAAATATCGACTTAAACGTCCTTCTACTTATACAACAGGCACATTTTGCATTTCCAGAATGTTGGAGCGCCAATATAGTATTAATTTTTACTTATTTCAAAGAAATTTACCATCCAATTTACAAAGAGAAGCCATCAATGTTTGGCGTACCATCTAATATTATGTCTCCATTGAGAGTTCTAAACTAACTTCAAACTCCTTTAGTGGTTGCTTTATTGATTTAATATTGACTCCTTTTTTCTATTCTAGTATGAAAACCATAATAATTCTATGTGCGGTCATCACCATTGTGATTGCCGAAGAGTTGACTGTGGAAAACTGCAAATGCTGGGAGAATTTTACGGCGGTTAAAACAAGAGAAGGCGTAAAATGTGCTGGAGATCTATTGAAGATAGATCACGAGTGTAATATTCCACGCGAACCACGATGTGTCTGCACGAAAAATAAAATAACAGGTATAGTTTACACTGCCAAAGGTGTCTTCTGCTCGAATGAGGAAACGCAGTGGCCATGTGAAAATGTTAGCGAATGGGAAGAGTACCATATAAAAAATGTCGACTAACTAAAAATTGTGGCAAGTCGCAAAATTAAAAGGAATGTGATGTTTGTATACAGTTAATCTGTAATAAATTTTACGATTGATCTATTTTGTTTTCTCTTGAAGGACAAATTAAAACCCATTATAGTTTTCTTTAACTAATCAAATCACACAAGTGTCATAAGAGGAGGAGTGTTTTGTTGTGGATTTATGAGAAAGAATTTTTGCTTGTTCTAAAATTCACAAATACAACTTTTGAAAAAAACCTCTAGCACTGCGTAAAATGTCGGTTTTTGTAAAAACGGAAATTACATTTTTGCTGCTGTGCTAATATCTAGTTACACTGATCGTAATCCGCTTCATACCCTGCGACTGTAATGTCGCGTTATATTGAAACAAACCCAACAAATGACGTAATTACTCTCTTTGAAAATTCTTTACAATAGTTTTATAATGAGTGAGTTTACCTATGCAATCTGAAAAGCATTATGATTATTGTCACAATAATAGTAGGCCATATTATATAAGGAAATATGTAAATACAGAATAAAATGTGTTCCTGTTGTGACGCCTTTCCGGTAACATAATATCCTGCTTCTGAAATCTCTGCTAGTAAATACTGTATAGGAATAAGAAATCCTGATGTGTATGGTGGAGGTACGTATTTCGAGATTTAGGTAAGTCCGACCCGGTCCGATAGGTTTGTTAATCCGACCTAACTGGTTCCTCACATGTGCAGATCGCATGCAAGCTATGCGTAATCAACTTATGTTATATAGCTGTTTCAGGAGGCAACCTTCTTCACCAATTCGACAATGTTTTTTCTTGCTGCGTCTAATTAAGTTAGCAGAAAACTTAGTTTCTCCAATGTACTTAGTACTTTACTACGGAATTAATCTTCAATCAATTTCATATTCTTTATCTAAGCAAGACCAAATTTCATTTCTAGCTGAATCACCTGTGACTCTCCATACGGGCGCTGGTCCTATAAAATCTATTTTAAAACTTCCCTTGACTAGTTCGTCTGCCATTAATATTCTCATGCCTCGGCATCCAGATCAAAGATAGCTTATTACCTTGTGCCTGGCTATTGAGAGACTGTTGTTAATAGTAGTAGAGCTTTATTCCACAGACCATACAAGTATGAAGTAAGTCACAGAGAACAAAACAAAAATCAGTATATACCTAGAAAAAAAAAAGAAAATATTGCTAATGATGATGCATGACCATAAGTCCAATATATTGGCATTAGAACACAGTGTGCTACTACATGTACATATATAAAAAAAAATTATCCTTTCATCGAAGCTAGCGAGTAGAAGCATTGGTTAATAGCCTTTTTGAATTATCTATTACAGAGAGTTTTCCAATCCTCTGGAAGTTTATTGTACATTATTATATCTGCGGTATGTGCGCAATCTGTTAATAGTTGTCAATATGTATTTTGGGAACATGTATGGATGTAGCAACTGGCTTCTAAGATGTACGACTCAAATAGTGTTAATATTTTTAAGCTCATGAAGTAACTTCGGCAAGATGCTAGTTGATTAACATCGGCAGTCGTTTTAACCGCAGCTTTCCATTTGAGGAGAAATTCATTAGCAGATGAACTGGAACCCCATAAAGATATTCCATATAATAATAGCGATTGAAATTCAAAATAGTATTTTTAACGTGTTTATGTTTATAGCATTCTTTAATAATAATAATAATAATAATAAAATTTATTGCCCAACAGATTTACAAAAAAATCAAGTGACAGGACAAAGTATAAAAACAAACGAAATTAAATACAGTATACAAAAAAATATACATATATCAAAAATTATACAAAATAATGTAATATTAAAAAAAAAGTTGTATATAAGTGGTTAGCGTTTCTGGATATATGCGTTAGTGGTGCTTTTAATAACATGTTGGTACGTGCCGCAGAGGTAAAAAAAGTCTCTGCGGATCTATGACTGTAATGGGGTACGATAAAGTAAACCTGAGATAGTAAACGCGGGGAATCAATATGTTGGTTTACTAATTTAATAAGAAATTTCGCGCTAGCTGCATCTCTGCGATGTGACAGCGAGTCGAAATCATGTCTGCAGAGTAAATTGGTATAATCTGTACCACGAAGAGGATAAAAGCCATCAGACTTGTACGAAAGATATTTAAGAAATTTCTTCTGGACTCGCTCAATTGATAATTGGTGGTAGTGATATGGGTACCAAACACTTGACGCATATTCCAGTTTCTAACGGACGACTGAATAGTAGACAGACTTCAAGGTGCAACTGTTATAAAAATTGTTGCAGGTTCTGAACAAAAATCCGAGCGATCTAGATGCGGCAGAAGTCATGGCATCAATATGTGGAGAAAACGAGAGCTGGGAATCAAATAAAACTCCAAGATCGCTAAAAACGTCAACTCTTGGAATGGAAGTGCTAGAAACGTTATAATGAAATATTTAGTTGTCGTAGCTTAAATATGATAGTATTTAATTTAGACACAGTGTACTTCCCACTTCATACTCGCTAAAAAAGTAATACCCAATGATTTAGTTGTTTTTGTAACTGTTATTCATTCCTAGGCCAAATTTGTTATTTATTTCTTTTGTAAAATATGAAAGAGAATATACTTAGTTTTTTCTGTGTTTAAAGACAAGCCGTTCGCGCAGCATCACTGATACAGTTTATTCAACATATTACGTTCTCTCTTCTCTCTCTTCTCTCTTCGGTTCGTTCTTCATTGCACGCAAAAAAGGAAAGTTACAACATCTGCAAAACATACTATATGGTAATCATAAATGAAATTAATAATGACGTTTATAAAAGGCAAAAACAAAGTGGGAGCAAAAAAAAAGCTGAAAGATAGGAACTCATCCACTCACCTTGCCTCGGAACCTCAAAGAGCTCCAAATAATAGATTGTATTTTACACATCGAATGCCTATTGGATATAATTTGCTGAATATTCTGCAGGATATTTTGATGAATATTTAGCAAAGCTGTAATGATGGATTTATTAGTTCTAAACCCATGTTGGGATTGAGAAAGTAAATTACGTTTATTAATGAAACCGTTTATTCTGTTGAGCAATGCGCACACAAACAACTTAGTAAATTATTCCTTATTTTCCTGTTGGTGCAGCCTCCCTCTGCGATAATCTGAGCACAGGTCGCAACTGCGAACTAGAAAACCGTTGCTTGCTTCCCCAGGTTTAAGGCTAACGCTAAATCCACAAATACCGGTTCCTGTGCCTTGACTGGATTGCGATCCGTCCATAAATCATTCGAAGTACTGAAGTTTCTTCGTGCCTGGTCTCCACTCAAAGATAATGTTGATTTCGAATCTACTACGCTATTATGAAAAATAGAAAGCGGAAAAACAATATTTTTTTGTGAATAATTATTGAATTTGTTTATTTATGCAAGCTCCATTATTTATAAACAGGCTTCACACTTTTTCCACCGGCGAGCGGTTAATTATTTGCTGGTGCAACTTATCTACGTTAGCGATAAAATTCAAATATACTAGCGATATTAAATATGCATCCTTGGATGCAGAAGATGGTCGGTTTAGAATACAGGATCCGCGAGAAAAACTATCTAATAGCTAAAAATATAGGTCTAATCAAACGTTAAGCCTCCAGTACGGTAATAAGGTCTCCACAATTTATTGGCAGTGAAGTTATTTCTTCTACTTTTCTCCAAATGGAGGTGCTGGTAGTAAACCTTAATCCTCGGCTATCAATATTCTGTATGAATGCGTTGTGGCATTTTCTCGCTTGTGTAAAAAATGCTTTTCCTTGACTTGCAAAAATACTCCAGAAATGTGAATAATTCATTTTGACATTTTCACTATGTATTAGTACTAAATTGAATACGTTCGTATTAATGGTCGATTTACTTGCATAGAGAAATTTAGTAGCATTCTTGGAAAGTAATTTTAGATATGACACGTTCTTCGAAGTATTGTTACATAACACTTTTTTCTAATTGGCAAGACTACATGAAGTATTGATACATCTCGCGTTATTGCGCATACATACAGATCACATATCTGTTTATACAAGTATGGGCCATATTTCAGAAATAGATATATGTATGTATAAGCATATAAGCAAATACGTTTATATTACCTACATACCTAATTACTAACACAAAATAAACAAAATGGATATTGTCTAATGCAAAGGTAGTTCAGGTTCTTGTGTTCTTTATTTCCTTTTATAGACGTTATGCCTGAATTAGAAAAAAAATATTTATAAACATATTACAGAACTCTGCAAACGATATTTATCTAAGGACAGATACTTGTCAATTGGAGGGAGCCATAAACTATATTTCTACGTCAAGATGTATTCACACACTACAACTTTCGTTTTATTTGCTTATATTGATTCAAATTATTTTTTCCTTCTTAACAACCTCGCAAATAATGGATAAGTAGACTGAAGTACATATTTGTGCTCAACGGTGATTATCTGTACACAAAAAGCATCTTTAAAAAATCGTAAAAAATTATGACTACATTCCCAGAGAATAAAGAATTAATTTACCAAAACCCATTTTGTTATAAGAAAAAGATATATTAACAAAACTTTAGTCAAGAAAAGCGAAATATTTGATTATAGTAAATGCAAGAAATTTTTGACATTTTGTTAATTTGACAATATACAGCAGAGCCTTTAACAAAAAATGTTAAGACAGTCAAAACCGTTATGAAACCATCTTGTTGATAACAGCTTTGTAGTTCTATCACGTTGCATCAATTGGATGAAAAAACAATTCTCATGATTACATAGTTTCAAATTTGAAATTGTAACCGTCGGATTTTGTTTCTACTTTTAGAGATGAGTGTATTCGCAGCGCTTTTTCATTGCAGGAAACTGTGCAGTCTTCAAAGAGTAGTTTTCATTGTAATATTGTAGTAATTTAAAATTAAATAAATTTATCTAGCAAAAATTAAAAATGTTGTTATTCTACGTTATACCGATCCAAATGATTGCAAGAGAGCTTAACAAGTTAATTGAACTGTTGTATTTTTCCAGAAATGCAAGGAATAAACTTCTTTGCAGTTCTGACTTCAAACAGCTGCGGTAAGATCTCCCGTAGTTTACTTTATTCCTCCAAATTCTGGAAAATGCTAGGGGAGAACAGCTAAACATATTCCAAGAGAGCAAAGGCGAACTGCACGTGAAGAAAGAATTATTGTGGTAATAGACAATAGATTTTTGCTTATTTAAAGAAAAACAAATATCTTTGCTTTAACAATTTAAAAAAGATCAAAAGAAAATGACCGATTTTTCGTACAGATGTGTGGTTTCATACACATTTATACGCCAGAGAGGTAGCTTTTTTTATAATTTCGGTGCACGGTTGAAAGGTAATTAAATATAGGCCGCGCTTTACAGCGAGGGGATGCAGCAGGGGATATACTAACCTCCTGTCTAAAACTGTCTTGGACCATTCACCGCTTATATAAAAAACCACTAGTAATTTGAAAGCTCTGTTAAAATTGTTTTAGCAAACCAACGCAGAGAATATGTGTTGAATTGAAGGTTAATCTAGAAATTCTTCATTTCGCTTTCAATAAACATTTCTCCATTTTCAGTTTATTTAGTCAAATTACTAGACACGGCAGTTATTTAAATTCCTTTTAAACTTTTAAACTACTTAATGTATTTTTGAAACATTGCTGCCTTTTAATAGGTACTTATATAATTTCTCAAATGAAAGTTGACCACCTTTTATACTTTGAGAACTTCCATGAGGAAGGGGTACAATAGATCTGAATACAATAAAACAGAGTAGGTCTTTGTGCAATTTATTATTCTTAATAATAAAAACAACTTTTATTTTTATTAATTACAATTTTTCCATGATTATCGTTATTGTTTTAAAAACTTCATACTTCATACTTGTTTTTAAATATAGACGATACAAAAACAATGGCAGTGAATAATGAGATAAAAGTGAAGTCACCGGTACTCTGCATGAGATAGAAAACTGGATCTAACCGCAATGACACGAGCAGAGGATATATATATAGCTTTAACAGGCCTATTAGGCCCATCGCTTTACAATCTTGCGCCATGCCGCTCGGTCTGCCACTTTATTTCTCCAGCCCTCAACTCCTTTCTGCTGCAAATCCTTCTCCACTTCCACCGACCATCTTTGACGTGGCCTTCCTTTCCTTCTCATTCCTACTATTCTTTTCCATGCCACATGCTTTATTATTCTGTCTTCGGATAGTCGACTAATATGCCCCAACCATCTAACGCGCTGAGCCCTCACAACGTCAGAAATCGTCGGAAATCTGTACAGTTGCTTCAGATCATCATTCGTTCTCCTTTCCCATCCTTCCCCAGTTCGCTTCCCTCCATAAATTTTTCTTAGAATCTTCCTTTCCCATCTTTCCATCCGTTCCTCCGTGCCCTTCGTTAGCACCCAGGTCTCACAAGCATAAGTTAGAGTTGGCCTTATTACTGTTTGGTAAACACGCACTTTGGTGCTGCGTGCTATATCCTTCGACCTTAATATCTCCGCTAGGCTTCCTACACTACGATCTGCTTTCATAATACGCGATCCCATCTCCTCCTCCTCTCTTCCATTGTCTGTTATTTTAACCCCCAGGTACACAAACTGCCTCACTTGCTCTATGCAGAGCAACCCATTTTCGTCAGTTCTAAAAAACACTGCTTCTTCCTCACTTTCCTTATTTGCATGTGTCTTCATCCGCATGTACTTCGTCTTTTCCACGTTTATCTGCAATCCCGTTAATCTCGCCTCTTTTTCGAATACACTTACTATATCTCTCAGCTGCTCCATTGATCTTACCAGTAAAATTACGTCATCTGCATACGCCAGGCATTGATGACTTCTATTCAAAACAGTTCCAGACCTGTTTATTCCGCTTTTTCTAATAATGCTCTCCAGAAGGATGTTAAACAGCACAGTTGACAAGGGGTCTCCCTGTCTCAATCCGTTCTTTACTTCAAAGTAGGATGAATTGCTGCCATTTACTCTTACTGCACTTGACGTCTGGTACAGCGTCATCCTGGTCAACCTTACAATTTTTTCCGGGACTCCTATTTCTCTCATAGCTTCGTAAAGTTTATCTCTGAGTACCGAGTCGTACGCTCTTTTAAAATCTACTAAAACTGCGTACAACTCTATATTATTTTCATAGCATTCGGTCTGCACCTCTTTCAAGACAAAGATGTTGTCTGCACATGAGCGGTTCTTCCTAAATCCCGCCTGGTACTCCCCAATTTCATTTTCGGTTACTGCCTGCAATTTTTTGCGTATTGCCGTGGCTAAGATTTTGTAGGCCACATCCAAGAGCGAGATACCCCTATAGTTCCCACATACTGCTCTGTCGCCCTTTTTGTGTAATGGTAAAATAACCGCTCCTCTCCATTGCTTCGGCATATCTTCATTCCTCCAAACCTCCTTTATTAGTTCATAAATGTGTGTAATAAGTTCTTTGCCTCCATATTTTATCAATTCCAAATTTATATTATTCTCCCCTGGGCACTTACGATTTTTCATCCTTTTAATTATGTCCTCCACTTCCTCTCTTGTTGGTTCTTCTACTTCGGACTCATTTCTTCTAATCAACTTTTCATCTGCCACTTGAATTCCGCCATTTTCCTCCAAAGCTTCTTTTGTTTCATTGAGAATTTCGCTAAAATACTCCCTCCACCTCCCCAAGATTTCTGCCTCACTTCCCATCATTTTTCCATTTTTGTCCTTGCACACTAAAATCTTTTGTGACACTACATTGCGACTCCTTTTTATTTCCTGGTAGAAGTTTTTGATTTCTTTTCTTCTGTAACTCTCCTCAACCTTCTGCACCTCTGCTTCTTTGTAACTCCTTTTCGATCTTCTACATACCTTCTTCGCACTTTGTCTAGCTTGCTGATACCTCTGCCTTGACATTTGACTGCCATCCTGCAGCATTTGCAACTTTGCATTGCGCTTTTCTTCCAGAGCTGCCCTACAATCCTCATTAAACCATGTTTTCCTTTGAAACCTTGTTTTTTTGCCAATTACCTCCTGCGCTACTTTCCTTAATGCTTCCACCATATTATCCCATGCTTCCTGTGATGAATCCCCTGAATGCAGTTCTTTACATTGTTGCTGCACCTTACGCCGATATTCCTCCTGCTTTTCTTCACTCTCTATTAAGGTGTCAACATGAAATCCCGGGCAGCTCCGTTTTAGCTTACCTTTTTCCTCCCACAACTTTCCGTTGAGTACAACCCGTACCAAATAATGATCACTACCCATATCAGCACCTCTGCAGCTCCTCACCGAGGCTATCAACTTAGTATACTTACTGTGCACTATTACATGATCAATTTGATTCACTTGTTCTCTTCCTGGTACTTTCCAAGTACCTTTGTGAATTTCTTTTTGTTGAAACCATGTGCTAACTATTCGGCAGTCCCTTCCAGAGGCAAACCCTATCAACCTTCTCCCATTATCATTGCTAACCTCATGTTTGGTATGCTTTCCAACCACTGGGTAAAATTCTTGCTCCTTACCAACTTTTGCATTCCAGTCTCCCAAAAGTATTATTACTTCATTCTTAGCACACTTTTCATACTCTTCTTCCAGATTTTCATAGAATATATCTTTCTCATCCTCGTCTTTATCTTCTGTGGGCGCGTGCACATTAATTAAGTTGATCATTCCCTTATCACTCTGCAACTGAAGCACACAAATTCTCTTGGACACTGGCATAAAGTTTGTTATTGCCCCCTTCCATGCTTTCTTAATGAGAAATCCCACCCCAAAAACACTGCCCTCGTCCCCACTATTACAAAATATATGGCTCTCAAGCTCCAAGATACCCGTGTTCTTTTGTTTAGTTTCCTGCACCGCCAGTACATCTATGCCATACCTTTTCGCTTCTAACTCTAAGTTTCTCAACGCACCTGTGTACTTTGTCCCTCGTAAATTCCACGTACCCGCTTTCACGAACTTTTCATTTTGTATCCTTATTCCTCCCTGTACCATGTCCTTTGCCACTGTCGCCTTATACTGATCCACTCCTTTTTTTGCTTTCAGTTTTTTTCCCTCACTACACCTCCTTCGCACTCATCCCATTTATAAACCTCGCCCTCGATAAAGATTTTCTTGTATCCAACCTTCGCTTTCCGCCCCTTATTCTTCTCGTCCCGTGCTATCTTCCTAATCTCCGCCTGTATTTCTCTTTCCCTCTGCGTCAAGTCGTTTTCAATGTAATTATCTGTTCCCCTTAATTTATGCTTATTCTTCATTACCAGCTGTTTTTCCTCCCAACTGCTCAATTGCACAACGCTCACTGGTTTTCCGCTTTTACTTTTGATCGTGAAGACCTTAACAACTTCCGCCGACACCTGCAGCTTATTCTCGATATATCTACCTACTGCTTGTTCCCTCTCCGAATCTTTAAAATCCACACCAGTAACTACTATATTATTTCTTCTTTTCTCCTTTTCCATATCTTCTATTCTATTCTCCAACTTGATCACTCTTGCCACCAATTCTGTTCTCTCCGCTGCCCTTACTTTCCTCCCTTCTCGCCATCTCTTCCCTCATTTTTCTAACCTCCTCTGTATTTTTCTTCATTTCGGCGCACATCTCCTCCATCAGTTTCCGCAATCCCCCTATTTCATCCATATTTCCACTATGTTGAACACTTGTTGATCCTGGCGACCGGATTACTTTTTTGCTTCTGCTGAACGCTAACGCTTCACTATCGTCTCCGCTATCTCTGTCACGCCTCTTACTACCGCTCATACTTTTTGAACGTGCCTGTATACTCACGACCTCAACGCGCCGTTCGCAAATTGACTCGTCGCTGCCCGATGACTTCCGAACTACGATCAGCTGTTTTGTTCAGCTTATCAATCCTTAACTACTAACCACGCTCAGCTTATTAATTCTTAACAGAACTCTTTTGATCACTCGTATGCACTTTCTAAGAACAGCAAATTACACCTCACCAACTATTCGTAATGCTATTTAACTTTGGAACACTCTAATCGCGATTACAATTTACCACGCTGACGGTACGTGTTACACGTTTGCCGTCGAACCTCTTACGAGCAGAGGATACAAGATGGAAATGAAACATTTCAGGAATCTGATAGGACTAAAGATAATAGACAGAGAAGGAAATAGTGTAATAAGAGAAAAATGAAAAATGGGCCAGGGAAAGTAATAATGGAAAATAAAAAATTGAATTTATTTGAGAATAAGAATGTGAAATGATGAACAGGTAAAGATGATATAAGGAGCGAAGCCAATTTGAGAAATAAGCTTGGAGAACGTAGGAGGAGATGGAATAGCTCATTTGAATATTTAGCTTGAAGATTGTCGTAATAAATTGACTGACAAATATAGGCGGTACTAATTCGAAGTGATTACTAAACTATTGTATAACTATTTCGGTTGGGGTAGTCCATCTTGTGAATAGATGATTTCATACCTTAATGTAAAATCTAACAATAATTATTTAAAGCTAAAGTACTGTTACACGGTTTGATGATAATCAGTATAAATCAGTTATTGTTAATTATACAATTTCGATACTAACGAATTGGGAATGTAAAAGATTTAAAGCAACCATTCAAATTTCATTAGCTAGTCTTCAATGCTGCGTAAAACGCTTCCCACTCCGACTTATTCTCGCAATGCTTTCTACTTTGTTCTTTTCCCATTTTCATAGAAACGCAATACGTTCCATACGCATTAGTTATCACGGCATTTGCTTGCTCACAAACGCAACTCGGTGGTTCGGGAAGGTTACATTCTCTAGTCATAAGTACCACAGTACTAAAGCAACGCATTTTTCCGCCTATCATCGCCGCATTATATCCATTCCAACATGTGCATATTCCATCCGCAAATGCGTATCCTTGAAAGCAGAAAAATATTAGTATAGCGGATATCTTCATCACTTCCTTCGTGTGTTAGTATTCAGGTTGACACTACAATAAAATATAAAATTTATTTTCTATGGCTTTTGATGTAATAGGTAAGTTATTATTATGAAATGGGAGAAGTTGGGAAAAAGGTGTAAATAGAGTGAGAGTTTTCTTCGGTGCGAAAACAACAAGATTTTTTCATTCCCAAGCATGGTTTACAATTTACAAATACTTGCTTTACAAAGAAGTGTTTTGAAGCCACCATTAGGACTTCATAAAAAATATGAAAGCACTATGACAATTATTCTTCTAATTTCATTAGATAACTTCACCCAGGAAAAGATTCTAATTTACATTTATTTCTTCTCAACATGCTTGAAATAATCCTAGAAATTAAATTAAGAGGTTTCTTAAAATACGTGCTCTATGCTACCACATTTCCTTGTAGTACCGATGTATTTAAACGAAAAAATTGTCTACATAGCTCGTATTTAATTTACTAAAGAACAGCCTTTTTGAATTCCATGGATCGTTATGGAATGATCTGTATTAAAGTTTTCTATTCCTAAAACTAACTAGTTTTGAGTTATGCAGCACATCTAAGATTAAACACATTTTTCCATAAAGAAATTACCCAGAACGCTAAGTGGTAAACATGTTTAAAATTTAATGCGATCATTTGAAGTGGAATATTACATCAACAATGTACCGCCAACCAATTAACAGAAGCTTGGTGTAATAAAACTGATTATATCTCTTACGTCTAATGGTACAGGTTCGGGCGCAATTAATGATCATATGTTAACGTTATGGATATCAGAAACTAAGCAGATTCAAAATTTGTAAATTTGCAAACTTATTTTGTTTCAGGGGGCTAACTTTTAGATAATATCAACTTCCGGTTTCACCGGAAGTAACGTACACTTAATTTTCTTGGATAGATTGCCCTATCTTTTATAAAATATTCGGTCTAAATATTACCATTTTAAAGCTTGATTTTTATGAAGATTTAAGTAAATTCATCGTAGTATTTTATCGCTTCGTGTTATGAGTTAGCAAGCTATAAATATGGGCCATTGAACCGTGTATAAATATAATAGAGCTGACACCCCGCATAATATTTATTTATCGGCCAAATATGTTAAACTTCAATCATTGACAACTATGTAATTACAGTAATAGAAGATGGAATTTAGATTCTTTATCATTTCCTTATAACTAAAATGAATACTTGGACAATTATTCGCAATTAATGTCATTGTGTTCGAACGTTGGCCATAAACGTTCATCGCCGATTTAGCGCATATTTCTAATTTATAATGACGTATTAATAAACTTCCTAGTATATCACACATTTCGTAATCCAGTTCTTTTTATAACGTACAAGAATCTGGATGAATTTTAAGTAGAACGTGCGTTTTGTTGTGCGGCAATGATACCCAGACGGACCAATACCATCTACAGATGTAGCCCAACGATTAATTAAAAGTTCTTTAGAGTATGAACAGCTTAGCCCGAAAATTAGAGCATATAAATTAATAACAATATTATTAAGGTTTGTATCAACCCGACCGTATCTCTACGAGAAGTAGCAACAACGTTAGAGATCTCGTAGATATTCATATAAAGAGTGTTCAATTTCAGCAAGTACAAAACTTGCATCCAAGGGATTTTCTGAGAAGAGTGTGTTTTTGCGATTTTTTCACATCTTGTTAGGAAGATGCAAACCGTATCGACAGATGAAGCAAAACTTACGAAAAACAGTGTCTTCAATAGACGCAACTGTCACTTTTTAGCAAACAAAATCCACATGTAGTTAGACAGCTGGTATTTCAAGAATGTTGGCAATTCAATGTTTTTGCCTATACTTTTATAATGAAATGACGAAAGATAGTTAGATATATTGCGCAATATTGTCGAAAAGGAACTTGATACGTTACCAGTTGCTCTGCTTTAGAGATAACGAAAGACATCAATTTTACGTTAAATTAATTGCTGAATTAAATTGTTTTATGAAAGAGAGAGCAATCCATTTAAGTTAATTAAGTTCAAGTTTTTCCACTGCAGATGATCGCAGTACCCGGAGTTTCGAATTGTTTCCGCCCTAAAAGTATTTTACAAATTTTGTTGAAGGTTTTGGAAAAGATACTAAATTTTCAAATACATCTATGTGCCATTAATATTACACTAGGTTGTCAATCTGGTTTCCCACCAGGATGTAGCTGCTACACCGCGCAACTAATGGCAATGCATGCAGGCAAAGTGGTGTTAGTTACATTAGACTTTTCCAGGGCATTTGATACAATTTATCACGAACATTTAGTTTCACTTTTGCATTACGTAGGGCTTGGACAAAACACAAGATATATGATGAGCCCTTATCTTTCCAACTGTAAGCAATTTGTGAGTTATGGGAATATTATATCTCCCTCTCAAAGTTACAAAGGGCGTACCACAGGAATCTATACTTCTAGTATTTTCTTTGCAGTATTGTCGTTGTCATTCCCATGCTGAAGGCACCCAGTTATGTATATTTCAACTTCTACCAACAAACGACATCAGCTTGCAATAAAATGAATGGTGATTTAGAGTATCTCTCTAATCAAACACAAATGCATACATGTAGTGCTTAGTGAAAAGAAATGTTTTATTATGCTACTGAGTAATGCCATCATTCAAGGAAATCGGTTCTTCCCTAAAGGAACGAACTGTATATAAGTACGCTATCGTGAGGAACGACTCAATCATCCTCGATGTATACTATTATATATACTAACTGATAAAACATTTAATGAACACATTGAAATATCATGAATCGAATATAGTAACGATTTAGGAATTTTAAAAAATTAAAAAATGCATCCAAAAACGCCGTAATACGCGACCATCCATTTCAAAACCGAACTTGCATAGTGAGCAACCGCAACTGAGCAACTTGCATATTTGAGTACAATTTTATTTTCTGCAGGACTTGCAATTTATATTTGAAAACCTCTTATTTAAACTGCTGAAGAAAGGAATTATTTCCCAGCCACGCAGTCAGTGGGCACACTGTATATGTACCCAATGCAATGTGCCGATAACTTAATTGCAAATAAAGATGCTGCATGAGGAATTTGCGGGAAATGTTGGAAAAGTTCCAGATGGAAAGGAAATCAAAGAGATTGCAAATTAGGTTTCGTTCTATTTATACATAACACTAGTTATAAAAAAAGCACTATCAATAAATAACAAAACGGTCCACGCTTATTTAGTGATATAGGTATCTTAACGCAACGTGCGTGCATGGGGATTTGGAAATTATTGTTCAATTGTATACTACGCGTCGCGTAACACCTAATGAAGTAGGAGTAAACGATATTTGAACAACAGGTGAATATCCCAAAAGCTTACCTGTACAAGAAGATTGTAAGTAGTTCTCGATATGTTCTTAGATGTTATGTCTTTAAACCAGCAAAGATCAACTATTATTAACGTAAACTTAGATACGATACAGCAGTACATACATTCAATAAGGCAAACAATGAATGCCACATCAGTTCAATGGTTGTTGATGCTAATTCAAGCATTTAATCAATTCGGATAGTCTTACACGTAAATATGTACGTACTTGATTGAGTTCTATTGAAAATATTCCTATACGTATTATGTACCTATGTATTTACGTTATACATATCTGTTGGATTAGTATATTCTCGATAAATCGAGTATGGGGATAGGAAGTTTCATATTTGTGTATATTCGAACTATGTAAACGTAATTTAACCAACGAATGCAAATAAATATAATAATTTACTATGATTTTGTTAATGAATATCTTTTAACGAATTGTACTAATAAATAATGGGACGAGATATATTCAGGCTTTTATAAACGATATTAATTAAGTTTCGTAACATAGATGCTTATGTTGTTTATTATACTCTTATACTCTGATCTCTGTAGTTGTTAAAATTTCACATAAATAATACTAAATGTAGTGTCATGTAGAACAACTTTTATTCCTATTATGCTCGTAACTTATATTTATATGAGCATTACATCTTAATGAATTAATAACAAACTGAAAAACAAACAATAATTATATGAACTCGGGTTCGAATCCCGGGCTCGCAACTCTCAGAGTAAAGTTTTCCGTAGTTTTACTTACTCCGAATTTGGCGCAGGCTAAAGGTGTATATCCTAAGATGCTCTACGAACACAGGTGTAATAATAACCATTATTATTATGATTATCATTATTGTTATGGAGGACTGGTGGGGCAATGTCTGGTTGACTTGGTTGTCAGTCTCGAGGTACCGTGTCCGAACCCCGGGCTCGCAACTTTCAGAGCAAGGTTTTCCGTAGTTTCCCTTACACGAAATTTGGCGAATGCTGAGGGTGAACATTTTAAGATGATCTAGGGGCGCACGCGTAGTAATAACTCATTGCACCTTAGAATTGGCGAAATTTACGGCGCCATGTAAAAATTACGCTATTTATTTTATCAAACAAAAATTTGCACGACTATCACAGAGACAAAGAGCCACTTTCTCAAAAAAATTAGTTACCGTATAGGTGGTCCTATGAGCTCTTCAACAGCCGAGCTTGCTATGAACGCTTTACTACATCACATTCAGGCTTGTATCAATTTTGGATTTCCTTTTATT
Organism: Marronus borbonicus; assembly: GCA_902655005.2. Classification (NCBI taxonomy): domain Eukaryota; kingdom Metazoa; phylum Arthropoda; class Insecta; order Coleoptera; family Scarabaeidae; genus Marronus; species Marronus borbonicus. Next base: position 17,646,924 of record LR737384.1, on the reverse strand, counting down.
TATTTATTTAAGCTCAGCTTACAGTGTAAATAGAAGTCGAAAAAGGTGTCTATTTTCTCGATACTAGAGATGCCAACAACTACATTAAATTAGATTAGTACTGCAAACCAACCATTTCAGATCATGTAATTCCTTCACACACAGAACTGAACTAATCTTGGTCCTAAATATCATATCCTTAATATTTCCCACTCAATACCATGACAGAAACTTAAATTACTTAATAATTTCGAGAAAAAACGATTACCTTGAGTATATTAGCAGTAAGTTGCTACATTCTTCCATTACCTACACCACACCTAACGGTATTAACGTAGGTCACTTTGCTTCTGAAAGTATACAACCGAACTGCAGTTTTACAAATCACTGCACAAGCTGCAACATATATAAAATCTTAGCAATAACTGCTGACTTATTGAAAAGGTTGCAAAAATTGTAACCTGTATCCACTTAAAAAGCTCAATATGTTTTCATCAGAAATTAAAGATAGAATGAATCATTTAGAAAATCTAATTTGTAAAAACCCTGTATTCGTGGTATATTATTACTTATCACATTAATATTTTGAACTCCTTATAGGTTCTCACGCTACACTCTTTTCAATATTGTTTTTGCATTTTACAAATGTATCTGGGATCGAATTCTTTAACGATAGTTCTAAAACAATACAATACTAAAGTGTTCTCGCACACCAAGATCCTGGTGCTTTTAGAAAAATTATTGGATTTCTACTTTTGTGAACCAAGTAAAATGACATTTCCGGTATCACCGTCAGTGGCGACAACCTTCTTATTTTTATTTTTAAATAGAGCACCTACATATTTTTATACGTTGAGAAAGGTAACTGAAAGATAAATTCAACGATACCGCATAAATTATACCTTAGCTTAAGAGATATTATGATATACAGCAATAAACGTTTTGGTAATCTGTTTTTGTTACTGTGGAAAGTTGGCTAGAGAAGAGTGCCAAACTGACTCCTGTGATTCCAGATTGAGTCAAAGAGCCAGCTTTCAGACAATGTAATCATGCCATTTGCCAAACTGCAAGATTTTAATTCCAAAAACGTAAATTACCTTTATTATTTATTATTCTGTTATATCCGATGATACGTTTATGTTCGCTATACTGTTTGTATCATTCGCGGTAACATTCGCCATACCAGTAGTAGCAGGCTCAAACACCGAAGTAAGATAGGTTGGATACATCCTCAGCATTATTCGCAATGGTTTCATTGTAAGGCATAACTTGTTGAACTGTTGACGTTGTACCTTTGAAATCATTTGACTATACTGATAGAAGATAAATAGTTTAATCTTGATTAACTGCTGTTTTTAAATGGTCTCAGTAAAGAAAGTATTTCATCGTTGATATATTTTCTCTACTTGTCATGCGCTTCGTGCGATTCATTATATATTTTTATTGTTGAGCGCTTATACCAAAACGAAAATGTAGAGTGTCTATATTTGCTTTAGGTACATATGCCGGAATTATACGATTTAACTGGTCATAAAAGACGTTTACTGCACTATCTACATTCAAAGCCCCTAGTAGACAACTGCAACGAATCGCTGAAATTACATTGTTAATGTTAGAATAATCAGCTTTCCTATGCACTCAACTTTCATAAGGATATAAAGGATATCAGATGAAATTTACATTGATGTAACTTAAGGGATTCCATTAGCTTTCGATTGTTTGAAAATTTATGCAAAAATGTGTACAGAGGATGTAGTGTTGTATCCACTAATGGCGGGTCGTGATTTTTTGATGAGGAGGGCACGTTTGTAACAAATTACAAAATCTTACCTTTTAGCTTACAATAGTCTGCGAAAAGAAGTAGAAATTACTGAGAGATTATTATAAAATATGCGCACTTTCACATATGCAGAGATTGTTTTTTGCGTAGAAAGGTTAAAATGGTGAACATAGTGATGACTGTGCACAAGGATATTTATTTTTATATTGGAATCAACAGTATGTTGTCGATAAGCAGAACTGGGCTCGGTCATAATATTTGTTCTACTAAGTAAAGCAAATACCGTACAAAAACTTGTTCACGAGGTGCTTCATGCTTCTTTATTTTAGTGGTTAAACAATGTAGACCTTTCACAATTCTATCCAACTGAAATCTGATGATCCAGACGCAATGTATAAGGGTGTACGTTCTATACAGAACAGCAGCCGCACATATAAGCGCTATGTTTAAATGTGATTTTCTTCCACCTATTTCTGTCCTAACAAGCTTTCTTCCAATTTCTTTCGTCGAAATTCTTTATTTTATTCATCACTTGCTTTCTCCACCTTAGTGTTCTTCTTCTCACTCTGTGCAGTTTCCGTTATTATTTTCTTAATTTCTCCCTCACTTCTATGTATATGACTCCACCACCTTAACTTTTGGGCCTTAATAAATCTCACAATGCTTTCTCATAGAACAATATACACAGAAAACAATACAGTAAATTCGAAACTTCACAACCACATAAACGTTCTATTTTCAACTCTTCCTTTCATTATTTGTTCCGATTTTAGTTGAGGTAATGGCCCGCCGAATCTTTTTATTAATTTTTTTTTCACATTACATTAACTTTGTACATTTCAAAGTTCATATACATACGCACTTACCGGGAAAGATATACACTAAATAACAATCCTCTGCACTATAGTTAATAGAAGACTGGCAGCCAAAAGTATGCGTTGCTATAAGAACAACGTCCGCGATTTCGTAGCAGCTAAAATGTTCATCATTTCACAGTATTCACAACCAACGACACCCCGACATATTAAAACTGTATTTTCGTAATTTATAATATAAATTTAAATTGGTTTATGAATTGAATGGATTTCTTATGCGATATATCAGATAGAGTGCGCGATACTGCGGTCCTATGGAGGTACCGCCACTGGAACTCCAATATGTATGTAAATAGGTACATACGCGTGTACCCAGTGAATCTGCCAAATGAATTATCTTATTAAGTCTACGAAAGGTAAACGGTTAGCACGGTGAATTTTGAACATTCGGATTGTTTTAGACCGTGTGTGTATATGCATTATAATACAAAATTCTATATTCAGAAATGTAAAGCCCGTAGATTTACGACCTCTCATATATTCACAGATTTTACCATCATCACTACCCCCAACTGGCGTTAAGAGAAAGAGAACGCGCTAAAAAAGGGTTCAGATGACATTTAGGGGATAACGTTAGTTTCGCGACGGGCTTTGTTCCATTTTAAAACAAACGACACCCGTGCGGCGCACATTTACGTATAAATTGCTACAGTTTCCGTTTTCGAAAAGGCGGCTACGACGATTCGGAGCGAGTTTTCAATTGTCTACGAGTCGCTCGTCGTCGGTTCCCCGATTGTTCGATTGTAAGCTTCAGTTCTGATGACGGTTGTGAATTACCGGCTTTCGTCGTTACCCCCGATCTCTATAGCTCTGTTAATTGCATAATTTAATGGCTTCATCCTCACTATCTTCAGTCCCAAATCGCTAGTTCTCTCGTGTTTAAGCAGCATGGTCTTCGTAAATATGTATGTTGGAAAATACCTCAATTATAGGTATTGCAGTAAATTAAACTTTATAAAAAAATGTATGTTTTCCTATGAATTATTGAAACACATATTTCACATTACGTACCTGCTTTAAAATATCTAGGTGACATAAAAAGAAATATACGTAACTATTCTTATACACTTGAGGAAATATACGCAACACGAAAGCAGTTTCCTGAACATAACTAAATGCACCAGATTAAAAGAATTCAAAAAATTTGTAAATTAATTAGTCATCGCGTCAGTGAGTCACTGCAGATGATGGTATAAATTTGAATATGATTAACAATCTAACAGAAACATTATAATAGGTTATCAATGGATCGCTCTGAATAGAAATCATTCGGAGAGTTAGAGAAACATTTATCATATTATCAATAACGAAGGTAGAAAAAAACATAAAACTGTTCTGAATTACAACCCATTGTTATGTAGGATAACTTTTGGAAGCTAGTAAGATATTGGCTGTTACAGCAAAAATTATACGTGCAAAGCTGTAAAATTGGTTTTAGCAAATTGAGAAAATATTCCGGTAATACCATTCGTCGTTCCAATAAAACCGCTTGTTAGACACACTCTTCACAATCGCATGAAGAATATTAGCTCATATGGGCAACGATCCCGAAATGCCATTTATAAAAAAAATATTATCAATCTACAGATATCATTTAGATTCGTTCGACGTTTCGTGTTTTAGTAGCAAGTATGAACAAATAATTCGTCAAAATCATTGCCTGATGCCAAATGATGGAAGGTTTATTTGAAAATACTTTAAATACGGCGAATCTTCTTCAAGATGGTCGGTACACAATCGCGAGTTGCTGATTTGGAAACAATCACGTGCCAATAGCGTAAAGGGTAAATGGGAAAAGTGCAGTCAAAGGTCTATGTCGAATTTGTAATGGATTCATGGTAGAAAGGATCCTTTAAACCAAAGAAACTTTTTTAAGCATATTTCTTTGTTTGAAGGCAATATTTTTTATACTCAAAACAAACGCGCGTTTTTAATGAAAGAAATTGTTATGTTCGATTATTTCTTTAACTCAAAGTACAAATTACTTTCTTTGAAAGAGTATATCGTTAATTCAGAAAACCTGGTTTTGAAACAACTCATAATTTCTTTAAACGAAAGTTAATTTTCTTTCGTTTAAAGAAACGTTTACTCCTATTGAAAAATCAGATTTTTTGATGGAACGATTCCTTTTGCTAGATTTAATATTTTATTGCAAAGAGATGTTATTTTTTTACTTAACGTTTCTAAATTTAGAATGTGATTTCTATTTTCAGGAAACAGTTGGAAATTTGGTGAATGAATGAGTTTTTCTTAACTGAATTAGCTTACTCTCAGGTAAGTAACTCTTGGTGTTAAGGTTTATATACGTATGATTACGTCTTGTTGTTAATTCGAAGCCAAATTATAACAGTAGATACAATCCACTGTTCTCACAACGTCTGTCAAAACACTTATCGGTAGGTATGTACATACATACATATGTGCATGTAAAAAGCCTGTTCACAAGACAACATCTTAATTCTAACACATATAATACATACACAAACACAAAACTCTGTCGTTTGCTCCGGCGTTGCCAAACCGTTAAATCACCGTATATCCAAAGTTAGTTGGAATTGTTTGTTGACTTAAATGTCTCTTATAAAACCAAATAGATAAACAGCTATTGCAGAAATTGGATGATGCAGCATTAAAAAACTTGAAGTTTGTTAGTTGAGTTATATACAAACGATATTGGAATTTTAGTTGTTGATGGAATTTTTTTTAATTTTAAGGTAGCTCATCAACAGCTTCGGCCGTAAGTGGTAATCAGTGATTAAGTGGTAATCAGTCTTGCGATTTCCATGAACGTTTGGAAGGGGAGGATCTTTTGCAGAGGAAGACAATTTATCGCATTACGGCGGGCACAATACCCTCAATCAAACAAGGAAAACCGATTTGGTGGATTTGGTAGTTAAAGAAGTCTTTCAAAAATATACCCTCTGTTAACTTAGTATTTTGGTATTTAAGTCACCAAAAACTGCTGTGCTATGCAAGTAGGTTGTACCACACATATGTTCATTTTAGGAAATCAATATTATTTCGCTTGGCATTATACATGAAGCTTTCCATTTTTAATAACATTTCGATTGTCGAATTGCATTGATACTACTTTTGTAATATAAAGCGTGTTCCATCGAAAGAGTGACTTAGTGCTGCATGCTATGTTAGTAAGGTTACTTCCATATATCTATTCGTTTTGGGAAGCTCAGGTTATTGCATTCTTAGTAATTATATGTACAATATTAAAAACGCATTCCTAAATGAATATATCTGTCGAAGTAACCTTCCTAGCATAGCATACAACACTAAGTTACTCTTTCGATTCTAAGAAATATTTACTCTGCACAAAGAATCGTAATTATTCTACAAAAAAAAAAAACAACAAATAAACTTGAATGGAAAGTGGTAATACTTTTCATTAGAAACATCGCTTTTCTTTCAGTGAAGTAAAACCTTCTTTACTGTAATATACAATTATTGTTTTAAAACAAATACGTAGAAGTTTTCCCGGAAAAGTGTTTCTTTACAACGAAATTATTTATTGAAAAAAAATTTTTGAAGTAAAGTATATTGCTTTGAATGAAAGAAACTTTTCTATCCGCGTGTTTGTAACATTTCATTTAATAACTTCTAAACAGAACGGTTTAAAAAATTCAGTGAGACATGTTACAGCTCAAATATTAAAACCCGTCACCTCTATATTGCTACTACTGCTAAAACCATTAAAATCATAGTATAAGACACTACAAAAGTTCGAAAATTCAGCTACCCAAGTGTTAATGTTTGAGTGGTAACGCATCACCTATGCTTCGTGGTGGCCGTTTGCTTAAATCTTTTTTCCCCAATTTGTTACATGCGATACAACTAGCAGGCGAAACAATTCGCCACTACTATAGATGTAGATGACTAAAGCAGTATGTGTCAAATCTTCCAAACGAAATCGGCAATTTTATGACAGTGTCCTATAATATACCAAAAGCCCCACAGTCACTTTTGATTCGATAGAAGACCTGGTTGAAAGCTGCCTTCTATTATTTTCAACATTTTCATCCACTCCGGTTATAACTTATATAAGAAGCTGCTGCTATCAAAGCAAGTCCATTGAAATTTCAACAATATCAGGTTGAAATGAATTTACAGACTACTTTTAACAACTATGAATTAATAACGAATACCATCACAGCAATACAACGACGTGATTAATAATGTCGGTATGCCGACCAAAGCTTCGGAAAGAATTTTCAAACTCTTTTAAATTTCACCGTTTTATGGTTTTTATTTTGAAGCTTCATCTGGGTTATACTACAAAATTTGGAGATATGAATTAAAAGAAATAGTAATAATGAATTTAGAGTAGATAGCCAACCGTGTGAATATAATAGGTTAACGAAACACATTCACTGATGAATAAAGCAATTGCACTAGTTGAGAGCACGTGCCTGAGAGATGTAAAAGGACATATACAGGCTTATCCTAATGAATTTAAACCAAGTCGAATTGGGTTATTGGAAATATTAAGAGCGATATGAATAACAATTAAAAGTGATTACATTTTTTAAAAAGTTACTAATACTATCTATTTTTTATTTTTAAACAACTTTAAACCACCGAATCCCGAAATCAAAATCAATTTTTATCAGTCGTTTAAATTTGTGATATTTTTCTAAATGAAATAACGAAAAGTGATTTTACAATAGTTTTGTTTAGGGTTATGTAGCTTCATTGGGAGCGAGTTCTAAAATTCTCTTAACATGTATTGGCTGACAAAAAGAAGCTACACGCCAAAGCTGTGAAAATTTAAACAGAATACCCTGTACACTATTGCATATTTTGGTAAAACAGACTAAGTAAGGGCGAATCAGGGGTTATGTTTCCTATACCTAACTCAAACGTTTTTGAGAAAAATTCTGGAAAATATGCTTCTCTTACGTAGTGAAGCTAGATACTATAAATTGTATTTATTTGTTGTCGACGCATTAAACTTAATGGTAAAATAAAAACGGCCTCAAAAACTATACATGGTGGGCAATAATATACGTTTGATTTAGATTATCACTAAAGTCAAATAACTTTCATACATCAAATGGAACGCCCTGTTGTAGTAATTCACAAATATAGGAACGCGAAACCAGCCGATCCGTAATATAAGTTTTTGGTTTTGAGTTATCGATTACCAAGACTTACCCATGATGAGTTGATCTGCATTATTTTCTGAAAAGAGAAACGGAATGAGTTATTTCTATGCGCTCAATAAAGTGTGCCTTTTAGAAATCTTCCAGTTGAACATAAGTTCATGCCTTATTTTGGAATACTTAACAAAAACTTGTGATAAAACGCCACTAACACACAACATGTTAGTGACGTTTTGTCACAAGTCTAAAATCAACTGTTTTCTACTATATAGGCAAGCAGCCCTCGTTGTATCTGCTTCAGTTTTTTGGTTGCGATGGTACATCCTAGGCCATGACATAATGCAACGGCGGCGTATGTTAGCATTGGTGTGGCTATAATAACGTATGTCGTTTCTCTAAGAGAGAGACCCCAGGTAGTTCCCGGCATTCTGCAATGCTGTTCAAATTCAATACTAGCTGTTAATCTTACGGCCGATGTATGGGGTTCACGGGAGTTTCTTATCAGAGCCAATGCGAATGACCTTTGAATCATTCACTAAATGACAAATTTTAAACGTAAAAAAAACTGTTTCAACAAGTGTTCAAAATGGTGTCTATCATTTTCAATGTCTAAAATTGCCCTGTGTATGAACAGTAACAAAAACGTCATCTTCGTCAAAGCCTACGTTTTTACGTTACAAAATAAATAGCAAGAAATGAATATTCGAAGTTGAAAATGTTAAATTACTAAAAAAATATGTGTAAGCTTAGGGAACTTCAATACAATTTTATAAATGGTTTAAATTAGAATCTAAATACGATAATGGATACAGAGTGTTCCACTTGACGTAAGAAAGTGATTTGACTTTAATGTTAGTCCAAATCAAAATATTTTAGTCCAATAAATATAACTCAAAGTACAATATGTTTTCAGGAATAATTAAATTTCTCAAAACTTGAGTTAAGTGAGGCATAGGAAACATAACAGTAGATTACTACCCGAGGTGGTTCTTGCCTTATCCCACTGCGACCTTTCCAGATCAATTGTGGTTCCCCTCTCATTAGATCAATTACGTCAGCTTTGCCGTCTTTGCTAGATTTAGCAGTCCTGTGACTGATACCTCTACATAGGTTTCGGCTTTTGGGTATTCCAAGCCCATTTCTGAGGACCATACTTCTACCAGTGCCATACATTCGCATAGCACACATGGACGACAGTCTCTTCTTCCATATGGCAGAATCTACACGCTATTTCTTCTGTCAGGTCCAGATTACTCGTGTACTTCTTGAGCATACAGTATCCTGCTAGCATGCCCAGTATCGTTCTAACAGACTTCCTGTCTCTGCTTAGTAGGCCTACCTCTGACCTGGAATGACATTCCACCAGTCTTGGGATTCCTTATCTTTCCATTGTTTAGTGGTTGCTTTTACTACCGTATATGCCCCACCGAATGCATGGGCGATTTTCAACAGTTGACGAGCCCGGTCGGTCTAATTCATCTGCTTTTACGCTCCCTCGATGTCTTTCGTGTCCTGGTATCCAGGCCAGGGTCACCTTAGTTCGACTTATCAGCCTATTGAATGCATTCATGTAGTAGATAGCAACAGATCGATAGTTATCTGCTTGCCGGTCTAATTCATCAATACACCCCAGCACTGCTATTATTTCGGGTTGAAACACTGTAGCGCTTTGGATTAGACAATGTTTCAGATATTTTAGGTCTACCCCACAAATCCCGACTCCGACTCCATTCTCTGCCTTTGAGCCGTCTGTGTACCAGATGGATTCGGCCTTTATAGGCAGGCCTTTCTTCCACTCTTCTCTATCTTGTATTACCGTTTTAGCACTTGTCGAAGCTGTATTGCTAATGGCGTCACTGGGAATGCTAATTGTTGGCCTCACATAATAGTAGCTTGCCTTTATTCAAATTTTCATAACTTTGGTGTGCAACTTTTTTCGAATCACTTCTAATTGTTATTCATATCGTTGTATGTTAATATCTTCAATAACTAAATTTGACTCGGTTTAAATTCATTAGGATAAACCTAATTTCTAACCTAGATTTCCTTTTATATTTCTCGGGCACGTGTCCCATCGCCTTATGTTTTTTACGGATACATGTATCAATTTCCTTATTCATCAGTCAAAGCTCCTACGATGCGTTAAACCTTTATATTGGCTATTTGCTTCAAAGCCATTATAAGCTAAATGTAATCATTGCTATTTCTTTTAATTTATATCTGTAGATTTTGACCCAGATGAAATTTTAAAATAAAAGCGAAAATTTAAGTTTTAAAATTTTTTTTTGAAACTTTGGTTGTCATCCTGACATTATTAGCCATGTGCTGGTTCTTAACAACCACAATACTCCTTGGTGTTTTAGCGTGACAAAAGTCTTCATTATCGTTAACCTTATACTTATACTAATAGTAGATACCGTGCAAAATGACATCGTTACATTATTACACGAACAGTAGTTTTGGTTATATAAAATATTTTTTCACCACTGTGAACAACGCCCAAGGCAACGATAGTAAAAACGTATGCCATAGTTCGGATGTTGTTATACACACATACTGATTTTAGGAAAGCTGCGCATTGGACGCATATGATCAGGAACCGTGATTTGCGAACCTTACTTGTATGTATCGTATTTAATTAATTTGTCATTCGCTGAAGGTACTTTTCCAGATGTTCTCAAAACTGCTTTTGTGAAACCGACCCACAAAAAGGGTAATATGAAAACCATAGCAAACTATAGACCAATTGCTTTGACATCAAGCATCTCGAAGATGATGGAGTATTGCATGTTAGATCGTCTAAATATTTTTCTGAAGAAATCTGATATTCTTAGTGAATATCAACACGGCTTTAGAAAAGGGAAATCTACTACGACAGCTTTATTGGATTTTTATAATCAGATATTAGAATACGTTGAACATAAAAGAACAGTTGTTGCTATATTTTGCGATTTGACAAAAGCGTTCGACTGTGTGCAATATGACATTCTAATAAAAATGTTATATGAATATGGGATTAGAAATGCTGCTGCTAATTGGTTTTCATCTTACCTTCACGATAGAATGCAGTTTGTAAAGCTGACGTACACTACTCCTGACTGTTGTTGAAGGAGTATGTGCTCGCGAACATTACCTGTGGGAATGGGTTTACAACAGGGATCCGTTTTAGGTCCTGTTCTTTTTAGTTTATACATAAACGATATTTATTTCTGTCGGAAATGTATTTAACTATTTATGCGGATGATATATCTGTTTTAACTGTTGATCGCGATGCTTCTAATATATCTAACCGTCCATTAGAAGTTTTAATACAGTGGTTCTCTGAAAACAAGCTGTCGCTTAGTTTAGAAAAAACAAAGTACATGATATTTCACACAAGACAGAGACAAGTGAATTTTCGAAACTTGATAATGGATGATACCCGACTGCAGCAGTCTGATGTATCTAAGTTTCTGGGTATTACATTCGAAGCTAACCTAGGCTGGACGAACCATTGTCAAAAGATAGTTCATTATATATCGAGCAAATGTTATGTTTTTCGCTATATACGATCACAGATTGCACCACCTTGCCTCAGATCACTGTATTTTGCTGAAATTCAGTCGCGACTTCAATATGAACTACTGCTATGTGGTTCTTCGCTGCGAAGGAAGTGTTTCTAGCGCAGAAGGCGATAATTCGTAGGATGGTGGGTGCTCACTACACTGATTCCTGTAAACCACTGTTTAAGCAATTTAACATTCTGCCGCTTCCGTGCCTTTACATATTTGAAGTGTATTGTCATATTTTCCAACATTAAGAGCAGTATATCAAAAATGCAGACATACACAATTACGCTACGCGAGCCAGAAATAATTTGCATGTTACTGATAGACTGCTGAGTATAACTCGATCGGGTGTAAACAATATCGGCATAACTATATATAATAAGATTCCTTTGATTATTAGGGAGAGCGGGACACTCTTTCATTTTAAAAGCAACCTGAAAAGATTTCTATTAGAGTCCTTAATATATTAATATTTGGGTACATAAGTTGGTTATATAGTTATCAATATTGATAAAAAAAATTTTTTATTTTTGTTTGTTTTCTTTGTCTTTGTTTTTCTTGACTTGTTATATACATATTTGTGTCAAGTAATGAAATAAACATTATTATTATTAATTTAAAATACCAGATACAAAGGTTTCCAGTTCGTTAAAAAGAAAAACGTGAACAAAGGATAGCGTTACCGTTTTTCAAACGCGCGCTGTAGTTTGTAACATCCAATTATAAATGGTCCAAGCTGAAAGAAAGTTTTGGTTAAATACAAATTTCTGTTGCTGGTTTCGGTTGCTACACCAAGATTCGAAACGGAAATAAAAAGATGAGTGATTTTTCATGTAGTTTATCGCCTTAGTTACTAAATCATTCTTAAAAAATACGACACCTATGGTATGTGATTTCAAACCAAAATTATCAAATACCGCACAAAGCAATATCCAGTTTTTTTTTTTGCTCTGACGTTTGGAATTGTGAATAATTTACAGTAGTAGCTGAAAATTGTGAAGCGTAGCCGTTATAGCGAAATGGATGGATGCAAGAGCCCAGAAGTGTAATTTTTTTTCGAGCGGCTGTGTTTTATGAAACAGTCGTACGGATAAGGTGCGCGCTGAGTTTTCGCCGATATCGTACGGTTGGGATCGCTTATCCCGCCCCACTTTTTTTAATATTTATACTGGGAACGGCGATGCAGAAACTTTATAAATCGAAATCCAATTACAAATGATTTATATTTATGCAAGATACTCGGTTTCCGGGTCGAAAATGAACCGCCTCGCTTGCTGATCGTATCGGGAATTCGTAGAAGAAACATGCGCAAGTGAATGGGAAATCAATTGAAGTCGGGTTATTTTTAAATGCGATCAACCTAATTTTAACAATGAACATTTTTACATTCATTAATAGCAATCCGCATATTATTAATAACAAAAAATTTTCCTTTATAAAAATCTTCAAGCATTGTAAATTTTCAAAAGCAATACTGCGGGTACGGACGGATTGAATATGAAAATTTTAAAGCTCCGCGTTGCTTCGCTAATTGATTACAATACTCGCATTTTTAATTACTGTATAAGAGAATTTGGTTTATCCTAAATTGTGGAAATGTTTCTTAATTATACCGTTGCGGAACTTACGGGTTTGCAACCAAAAATCATTCAGTCACATACTATTATGCTATGGACGATTTATGAGGGAGATCGGATTCCTTGCTGCAGCACTGGGCTGGTTTATACCTGCTCATTCTTAAAGTGAAGGAGTGCGTGCAATATTAAGGTTAATATGTTGAAAAAATGATGGAAGTTGCAATACTGATGATTGCAGATCAGCCGCAATTCTAAAATAAAAGTCTCTCTTCTATTCTAAGGTTTCGCTTATTTTATACATGCTTTATTGGAGAATTAAACAACTGGAATTACAAAAACTATTTTAAAATAGTAACTATAAAAGAGGGAGATAAGAATACTCCAAAAATTAAGAAAAATGATTGTTAACGTAGTCACATTTTTAAAAAGATGTTCAAGTTATTCAACTTTCAGGTTAATAGGTTCTAAGTTAAAACAACATGGCATGCAGATAACTGACGGTAAATACTCGCACAAACACCTCTACAGAAAGAATTCACATAATGCCCAAAGAAAATTTTATTTGATTCTGTTGAAAACGACCATATCTTTGAAATAAAGTATATTGGTTTAAATGAAAGAATCCTGTCTGTTCTAATCATAGCATCCCTCTTTATAAGCTCGAGAGTTATCGTGAAGTCATTTCGTTGAATTACTTTAAATCTTATCTGAAAGACAAAAGCAATGTGTTTGCGTTGATGACTCGGAAGCAACTTATTTAGACGCTAATGTTTGCGTATCTCAATGTTTCAATTTTCATGCTATTTCTCTCCGTAAGCATAAAATCTCGTTGTCGTCAATTCTGTTGACATTCCACGTACACTTTAAAACCAGTTCGCATTATTTTTCTTGTAGATTTAGTTTGTCGTCTTGCATATATTGTAAAACGTAACTTTATAAAATTTAAATTTTCTAAATTGTTACGTTGTAACGCTGAACTATTCGAGTATTGTTGTTAATGCCTACCCTTGTTTAAGTAGTTGTACAATAACTGCTGATGACATTCAGAATAAAGTATTGAATGTTAAAAAAATAGGGTTTCATTAAATTCAGCCAAAACAGACCGTATATTCGGTTTCCCAAATTTATTATGGCTATACAATATGTTTCATTTGAAGAGACCAAACCTGTAATGATTCAGCGGAAACTGAACACCCTGGACATAATTTGGTGCTATACAGAACTTTCCTAAATCGTTCAAGTAAGGCATTATTGCTCGCCCACGCACTATGTGGACACACTGTATAGTTGACGGTTCACATAATATTAGTTTCATATTAACTTTCCAAACAGTAATGCAAAAACTTTAACAACATACGAATTTAAATGGACTACAGGATATCGTACTGAAAATACTGTTCTCTTTCCCGGCTTAATTAGTCAAATATGATAATTTCAAAGGAGAACGCGACGGCGTTCCGTAAACAATGCCAACGTTTCGAATTAAATTCGGAGAAGAAGAGGGTTCGCTAAATTAACTTCCGTTCTGTTGCGAATTTACGATTCATTTAAGAGCGAGGTGAGAGTTGAAAAAGCGGAAAAAGGATTATTCTTCTTGATTTTGTTGTTGAGTCCTCCTTCCGTCTTTCTCATTATCAAGACGGGGGTGGTTGTCCTGCTCCAGTGTACCGATCAGATTAAATTGGTTTACTTTTACTATTTGCAGTACAAACAATGAGTTTACACGATCTTCGCGTAACTTGTTTAGAACGAATGTTCCTTCATAATTCTTACATTGCAACTCGTTTGTTACGATAAGTACATCAGAAATTAAATTATTAGAAGTAAAAAATACATGACCTTCGTCCGCAACAGAATCCACATGCAAAAATAAGGTTGTAGCCCAAACAAGCAGTAAGTTTCTACCTGGTAATAGCCTTATGCAGGAAACACATTTAAGCATTCCTCCCCGATGTTTACAATTGTACTCAAAATTGTTGTTTAGAACGCGAAACTTTGCACTTTGTTTGTTTCAATATTTGTACTCTCAGCGAAGCGGAACTTTAAATATTAAATTACGCCGCTGAATAAATAAAGAACTCGAGACGAACACGAACAGCAAAGATGATTATTTATTTGTAGGAATAAGTGTTTGGTGGATAGTGACTGGTTTTGCAGGTATTATATGACATCAAGAATTTCTACAATGACGGTAATATTTTTGTCGGACGTACGGAGTTCATGAACGTTTTCGTGGCGTAAAAGAAAGCAACTGGAGAGGTGTAACAATTTTAATTCTTTAGCACCGCCTTCTAAAATGTCATACCAGTCATAAGTCTGTTGTAAATAATTTCTAAACACAAATTTTTCATGTTACGGGGCAAAAGACTATTGCAGTTAAAGTTACTGTTAAAAAAGCATGTCCCGGAAATGCACAAACAACAGTGACTATATTTGCTATGTTTGTGATGTGAGTTTACGTTCAATAGAAACGTAAACAGCGGCGTTACTTAACTCCTTTAACTTAAAAAGCATAATTCAGCATAAGACAAAGTTTGAATGCCGCATCTATGTATGTTGCAAGACGTTCACACTCAAACTCCAGAGGCGGTTAAGGGGTAAAAACCATGAAATTAATTTTGCTCTTCCTATGTTGTGGAAAAAGCTCAGAAATCGATGGAATTGTTGAAGGCACTGAGAAAGTTGCTTCCAGTGCAGGTTACTACAGATTTCGAGTTCAACTATTATGTTGTTTGTTAAAGATTTTATTTTTCTTTTTTCTTCATTTTCAATGAAGCGTTCTGTATACTTTTTAATTTTGGCTTTCTGATGAAATATAAATTCTTTATATCTAAAGCCAGTCGTTCTTGAGATCTTTTGCATTTACAACTTATTACCCAGACTCACGGTAATTAAACGTAATAAACTTTAATTTGATAATGTTTCCGTTTATTTATTATATCTCAAGGCATATATGGTTAATATATTCTGGCAGTGTCCAGAAATACATCAAAAAATTACTAGAAACAATACCCAAAAGGTACTGACGGAATCTCTCATAGCAAAAACAATGTGATCGATTTTTTCGTGCAATGAGCGTTTTCGGATTTTGAGCTCAACATATGGACTGCGAAGGTTATTATCTAATGTTGAAATTAAAAATACTTTTCACGTTTAGAATTCGCAAATTACAAGAATTTGTGATGTATTCAGTAACGAAATTGTTACACTTTCTTCATTATACGCAGGTGTTGCAATTACGAATTACAAATTTAAGAAATAAGCTTGGATTTCTTCAAAGGTTATATACTGCTTGCGACTTTGCATGCTATAAAAATACGAAGCACTTTAATATTTACGTATTGTACTGTGACAATTCAAAAACAAGACAAAAATAAGGGGGGGAAACCAAATATTATATTATTATTATCAATTTACTGTTTTTGTAAAAAGAACAAGATAAAGAAAAGCTAAGGTATCCATATATATTTATCATTCGTGGTAATAAATTACATGTGCTATTTTACAAAATCTTTTTTTAATGTTAAATTATAGATATAATAATGAAGATTGTAAAATTTAATCAAAATCCATACAGTATAATTGTAGTAAATGCCGATATTTAATTTATTTTCTCTAACAATAAGTGCAGCGGTGACGTAACGACTGCCAAGATATATTTGTTTTAAATCAAAGTAAAGAATTAGAAAAACTACCATTGGCGCTTTATTTTTATTAGGCCGCTCTCATTATGAACCGATGACACCAAGAAGCAAAATACGTAGCCAGAAGTATTTACAATTAAATGGTATTTCATAAACAAAATAATTTAGGTTTAATAATTTACGGCAATGTCCTATATTAAAGTATCTACACATGAGTTTCACATGAATAAGAATAACTGGGCTTATACTCGTTTTGGGACTATTACTTCATTGAAATGGTCACATCTAATTTATTTTGCATAAGCATCATATTCATGGGTATTAACCTGCTTTCAATATTTTGCCCTTAAACTGCGAATACTTAAACAAGATCAATTAGTTTATGCCCTTTTATGTGTGGTTGATTTCTTAAGAAACATTCACAGATGCTATAAGGCAATATACAAAGAGGCAAAGGAAAAATGTAAAAGGAGGCAAATTAGTAGCAAGTAGGACCCAATACTGTAATAAGTATTGTAATATTATAAAATAACATCAACGAGGTTAGCTGTCATCAGCGCTTCTCATCTTGGCATTTCACGCTGTCCACGTATCCGGTATGAGGGTCCATCTGTTGGTAGGAAGCCCGATCCCTACAGAAAGATTCCTGTGTTTAGCCGAATATTTACGGGGCGTAAAAATAATAAAATTAATACAGAAAATTAATAAAATCAAGTCCAACCAACGACAATCGTGGGGAAAACTTGCATTAACTACTTCTATCTGTCATTCTCTTTCTCATTAAATTAATGTCAGAAATTTCTACAGCAAGTTCAGGTGCATACGTTAGTCGTATAAGAGTTATCTCTGTCAATTAAAAGTCTTTCGGTCCGTTTCATCTAAAGTCGCAGTGTGATTTAACGTTGTAGTGGTGCATGTGGTCAAGAGTGTCATCAAAGAACCCAGAATCCCAGAAACAGTTGCGTCCCTGCATCATGCTACAGCAAAAATCGTTTGTTTCGGCATCTATTTCATTAATAGTATATTTTAAATGGTTAAAAATTATCGTAGGTGACAATGGAATAAAACAATTGGGAATGTAATCTAACAATTGTAGTTAACATTTCCTCCAAGTTTAATAGTTTTGATTAAATATTTAAATTTTAAATTTATTCATAAGTGCCTTCAATAGTATATTGTTGCAGAAGAGGTGTTAGAAGGACATAACCTGGTGTTTATGTAGTGGAAAGTTACAAGATTTAAGGTTAGTAGTTATTTTCATTTCTACGTCTTAACACGTCTCATCTAACAATTTTTCATCTGCCGAAAAAGTATCTAGGGACATTCCTGGATTCACCACCCTCAATTTCTGCAAAAAAAAAAAAAGAATTTCAGAAATTTCCAAAATTTCATACCGTTAAAACATTACAACATTGGCGCCTAACTGGGGGCCGATTTTGTAATGTTTACTTCAGTATATATTATTTAGATATCTTCACAAATGTGTTTTAGGTAGGCCATATGCATAAAGCTCGTTTATCAATTTGGCTCATTAACACACGAGTACTCATCGCCCCTTCCATCTAAAAAGAATGATGAATTGTTTGAGTGGTCGTAACAAAAAATGTACGAAAAGAAATCGCAACTAAAACCATAATAATGTAGGATGAAAAAATATTTATCGAAAATACAATACATATAACACCATCAGGAGAAAAAACCTGACACAACAATAAGAGAGAATATTAGATTATTTGTTATTGTGAAATATATTCAAAGTGCCCTTATATGTGTTAGAGTAGGCGAAGGCTCTTAATAAACCTTAATATTGCTCTAGGATCTTCATCCCTCAGTTCAATACATGTCCGAAATGGTTTACTGAAATCTTGTTGTCGAGTGCGACGGCAGAACATATTTGCATAAAATGATTTGATCTTCAGCTTTTCCTAGATTGAATAAGTCATATTTTAGAGCTGCGTGACCTATTAGAAATCCTGCCAGTAATTTACGGTCTCCTTTGCTGGATGATTTTTCGCTATTTTAGGTGAACCCTATTTTTGCTGACTTAGGTCAACTTGATATGAATGCCTTCGCTTGTTTTTGTCCTGGAACATTTTCCCAGTACGAGGTCTTTTGATTGCCTTTCCATATTTTAATTACTTCTTTTATGTGGCTCTCTTGTAGGCCACAGAAGGGATTAGGACCGATGACGGGCATATTTGCTGCTTCTCTAGCCAGCTTGTCTGCCTTTCCATGACCTTCAATGCCTTGATGGAGAATTCCCTGACTGTCACTGAATATAGTTCACTGAAGACCGTTCACAGTCGGTTTGAAGAAATTGGTCGTGGTTGTGCTCCCGTCAGTTATACATTTTGTGAAGGTCGACCAAAATTGATTGTTATTCCAAAAGACATCGACACTAAATCTGCTTATTTCGAATAAAGAAGGTTATTTATTTATCGAACCTGAGAATTATAACCATAATATTATAATATTGTTTTTCGGTCTTGCGGATGCGAATGAGTAACTACAAATTACAAAATAAATTCATATATAATTATATAGTTACTTATCACTTCATAGAAACACGAGGAAAATATATATTAAATGACAATACTCCCTCTCTCCAGGGTAAGACTGGACGCGGAAATTACGCGGCCCAAATGTATATACATCGGCTAAACTGTGATTGGTTGTTTGCTCAGGAGTGGTAACATAGCAACCAGAGTCGGGATTTCATTGCGTTCCAAATATTGACCACGAAGCCACGTGATAGTTAGCCTGTATTTTCGCAATAATTACGCAGTATAAATTATTTACGAATTCAATAGAGGATTCAATTAAGGGATATATCGGGCCTTCCACTGCACAGTATATGTGTAGCCCGATAGATCTCATAAAAGGAAAACTTTTTTACTACGGATTTATGGAAAAAGTATTAGTATGAGTACCGTTGTACAATGTTAGGATCAATTGCAGGAGTAAATATTATTGAGATTAAAAGTATTATTTGTGAGCTTTAGAACAAGCAAGAGGCTTTATAAAAAAAAATGTTTTTGCATATATTCATAAAAAAAGCTGTTTTATCTTGATGCCTATGTCGTCATACAGTGTATTATTTCGTATCCAAATCACTACATCAATCGTTCAAAGTTAATAGGTTGAACACGTATGTACGAAAGCACGCTTGTTATATTCCCTCTTACGTTCACGGCGGTAAAATATCGTGAATTAGGCGAAAGTAGAGCTGAATCATCTTCAGAAGATTCGGAGAAGCTTTACATTAAACCATAGATACATTTACAGAGATTTCGCTTTGTTATAAATCGCGCTTATAAATATTATCGTTTGCATACGTGAATCATTTCTGCAATCATGCCTGTGACTCCGCATTAAGTTTTATAATCCTTTTCCTTTTCACATCAAAGCTGACATTCTCAATTACACAGAGATGAAATAAAAACTCGAGATAGAAACAATCCGAAGTGAATAAAAATAGCACAAAGCCCACGCGTGTTTCTGTATCTTACGAATACACAACAATTAGAGAATCTGTTTCATAGCTGCTTTATTTCATGCTTAATGAGAAAAATGCGAAAAGAATGAGCAGGTGAAAATGCTGATTATAAAACATGCAAATTATGCATTTGAAGATGGATTACTCACACCTTTTAAAATGTTCACCAAGCACAGGTATGACGGCTCATTTACTGTGTTCCCTTAATTACTCAGTACACACATATACATGCACATGTATACATCAATAACATTTAGGACGTGTTTTGTTTTCCCTGATTATAACAAACATTGACGCGCACGCAACGGTGGGTAATCAATAATTTTCTGTTTGTGTGTATATGTTCGTAATTTCGCGTTGTTCTTTCGCTGTTTGTCGCGTTGGTTACCTTTAGGTACATGAAGAAAACCTTGCAGCGATAGCAGGTTACTTTCTTGCTTCGTGATTTATCTCTTTGTCTTAACAAAATCAGAAACGTTAACTCTCCTCTTCACTGGCCGCCATAAGTCGACATCAAACAGCAAAAACGATTTTAATTTTGAATTAAAATTTGTGCTTGTCTAAGTACTTATTTAGCCCTTCTCTGATCTACCAAGTGATGTTTGATTATTTATAAAATGAGGATTCACGAAATTGTCAAAACCCGACCGGTGTTATTTTTCCAAAACTGGGGAAGGCTCCAATGAAACTCTTTTATCCTGTTTTAAACCGAACAAATTTGGAGGTTAGAAAAACAATTCTTTTTCTTTAGCTTCCGTAAAATTTTATTTTTTTATTTTTTAAACTTTAAAGAATTATATTGTAAAAGAAATAATTGTTAATTATTTGTTTAGTTTTCTTTTTATTGAAATAATTCGTGTATTGTGTCCTCATGTGAGGACTTAATTATACTGATTATCTAGCTGTATTTAATTTCCATTAACCTCTTATTGCAGAATTTCTTTATTTCTAATTTTAAAATTCATGCATGAAAAGTAATATTTTTTAAGTTATTTAAATAGAAATCAATTACTACTAATAAATACCTCCTAAAAAGCATCAAAAGTGCAAAATATTGGTTTTCATTAAGTAAAAAGAATACTAGAAAGATAATGAAGAATTTAAATTTGATGTCCTCATTAAAAAAAAAATAATAATTTTAAAATTTGCTCCTGCTGATGCTACCTTCGACATTCCGAAAATTCAAATTTGGCGAAGTTGAAGAAAAAAAATAGTTTTCTGGCCTTCAGATTGTTCAGGTAGCTAAAACCAGAATACACTAGAAAGATCTTGTATAGTTTTTGAAAGATAACACTTTCTATATTTTGAAAATATCAGCAAGCATGTGTGACACGGGTCAAATAGGTAATTAGACCAGGACAAATTAGCGCCGTAACATTTTTTCCTAAAAATTAAAAATAACAATTTTCAAAGAAAAGAAATCTGCTCTAAAATCATTTACATATTTAATCATAATATAACCAAAAACAATTAATGCTAAAATAGCTTCCTCATGGTATTGATGGAATTATTCACGGCAATACAACACAAGGAGAGAAAATAAAACACTACCCTTGTACATGTTTCTGTCTACCCGGCGTCATCAGGGTGGTTCCGAGAGTATTTTTAACTTTACTCTGTGTTGCTGTTGTCTCACAGTTAATGCCACAACATTTCAAAACGACATTAACTGTGAGGCAACAACAACACAGGGTAAAGTTAAAAATACTCTCGGGACCACACGGATGACGCTGAGTAGGCAGAAACATATCCATGACATCACTGCACTGCAAATTGCAGTTAATTCAATCAAAATCTACATTTAAATGCGAGCAACCAAATACGCTGTTTCAAACAAATAATTTTGTTGAGTTAGTTTAATTGTCCCAACCGAATATTCTCTATAACTTAAACAAACACAATATTTTATTCGAATACAATGTATAGTCAAAGCAACCATCTACAATAATCAAAATAACTAAATATTTTGTTGAACTAACTAAATATATTTATTCGTATTTACTAGTTGTCTAAATATTTTTCTCAGGCGGACTCCATACAGCGTGATCATAAAGTAACGCACAGGAGCCATAACTTTGTTACACGTAACTTTATTTTTGTAAAATCATATTGTGTTTGAATTGTAATCATTCGTTTAACAAAATAAATTCTGTTATTTTTTAAACACAATGACATCCCACATTGTGGCTCATTTTCTTTGTTATAACAAAATACGGAATGGTTTGCGAAAAAAAAATCATTTAATGAAACTTCAAACACTGTAGCAGTTTCATAATCT
Source organism: Marronus borbonicus (assembly GCA_902655005.2). NCBI lineage: Eukaryota > Metazoa > Arthropoda > Insecta > Coleoptera > Scarabaeidae > Marronus > Marronus borbonicus. The sequence goes on along the minus strand of LR737384.1, from coordinate 17,624,633 downwards.
CATTATTGTTACAAAATTATTTAGAAAAAATCGTATACTTTGTAAACGGTAAGAAAATGACCCATAGTGTAGTGTAGATTATCATCGTGCTCATTCACCACCAACTATTTGTAAAAATTCCAATATATTGTTTAAATTATTTAACCGTACAATAACAATGGGGTCAGTGGTGACTATCGCTGCCGAGCATCTTCTTTATCAGGAAGCGGGTACGCATCCAGCTAACTAACGAACTACCCGATTCCGGGATACCCAGATACTCGAAATCGAGTACTCGGAACCAGGTGTTCAATTATTCGGTTCTAAAAGTGTTCTTAGGTACTCGAAATCAGCTATGGGAGTATTCCTGTTTCGAACGAGTGGAAAAAAAGAGTTCACTTTTCTGATATTAATGAATTATATTTTGGGTGTGGAAATTCGTGAGCCTTCCTAAACACTCCCTCGGAAATTTAAATTCAAATAAATATTTAATGGAATTTAACAAGTATTAAAATTTGAAAAGAGAAACCTAACCTGGAATTATGACGATGTCTACTGGAACTCTGCATATTTTCAAACCACCAAACCTCACTATAATTTAACGTATTAATGGAAGAATATAAACAGAACACCTAGAAAATTGGAACACTCTCCTATTGTCTAGGTAGTCGGAGAGTTAGGAGAACATTATAAATCCAGGTAGCGTCAGTAATGGCGAAACGGTATATTAACTTCTCTGCTGTTCAATTTCCTCACATCCCAAAGCATCCGATTTAATGTAACCTTTTCAACAAACACCTCAAGAATAATTTTGAGTACATCTCAGTGTGATTTCGTAAATCAATTGTCGTTCGTTCGATAATCGTCTTGCTGGCTAGTAAAATTTAATATCGTACAGTTGCAGGTGCTATTCCTGAAATTAAGAGAATCCCTTTGAGCTTCGTTATCGAAGTATTTTTGAAAAAATAACATTAGCAAAATTTTCTGTGGTTAATACAACCCCTATCGCATTTCTGACTTTGAGTCGAGTAGTCATCCAGGTAAGATGTGTTTCTCATTCCAAAGCATTTGTCGTTTGAATTCCAATTGTAATTTGAAATTCGAGTCACGTGTGATGGTTCAAGTAAACAGAGCTCTAGTTAGGAACATATAAACGCTAGGTTTATATGTTCCTAACTAGAACATCGCTATATAAGGTTAATTTCACGTTTTGAATTTCTAATACTCATTAAATTCATTTCTTATTGTCTATTTGCACTTAAATTGCCGAAAAGGAATCTTACAAACCCATAATTTAACCAATTAATTTCGAAATAATAAATTTTGAAATTTTTCTCTCAAACAAAATGTTTCAAATTATTAATTGCAATATAAGGCTGAGCTATTGTGAAAGCATCTATGCTGAAGTTGCTACAAGTAACAATTGCAGATCGGGGCCGTATTCGAAAATATTTAAAAAACGCTACAAGTTTCGTTCTTTTCGTTTTTAGGTTGGTCACAGACTTTTTAAAAAACCCACATAATGTATGACAATAATATATCTAAATAAGGAAATTAATTGTACCGTTATATATAGACGAACTTAAAACTATTGTCTCAGCAAAGCTAATATGGCGTGATGCACCGGAAATGCATTGTTGAACTTACATAACATAAACTTATATAATTATCGTTTCGTATATTTAGCTTACGTATCTTGCTTAACTATTGCTCTATATATGTAACTCGCATACGTAGTTTGTATATCTTACCTAACTATTGTTCTATATACATAACGCGCTATTAATATGAATGAAATATTATAAGAAATAACGTAACAGTAAGACTAGTACATATACGTATTCGTCACCGTGCAGTATAGTGCAGTTTAAAACATTACAGCTGTAAACAAAAGCAATTTCTTAAAATTGACATAAAAAATAAAGAACACAACACATTACCGATGTTGAAAACAGCTCTACAGAAAATATCAAAAGTTACAGAAAGCCGTCATTATCCGTATCAGTGGCGCTCTTGCTACCAGTGCCTGTTCTGATTATGAAGCTCGTCCATTCCGAAGTCATAATTTTCAATCTCAATTACATGCCTTATTGGGTTTCTACGCCCTCCAGAGGTAATCCCATTAATTTAATCTTTAACTAAATTGATAACGTGCGATTGATTCTTACGTCGTATACCAGTTTTGGGCTATCCCCAAATTAGCTCAATCGGGTTCAAAATATAGTGGTAAGACAGCAATTACAACATTGAATGTTGGTATATTTGGCCCATTTTATCCATATACATTTTTTTGCAAATGTTTTTATCCTAAAACCCTAAGTTGCTGGGTTGTACAAGTTTCTTCAAAATATATATCATCGTTATATAGAAACTTTATAATCCCTTGTTTCCGGCTCTAGAAATTGGGAATTCTATGAATTTGTCCAAGATGATAAGGCGGATTACTACAAATGTTACACTATTTCTTGGAAGGTCTAGAAATTTTCCAAACCATGATTCAAACAGCTTCCCAAACATTAAATGTCCAGTTCAGCTTAATTTTTGTGATTTTTCCCTGTTCCTACCTTTATTTAAACCATGTATGTTAAAGATGATCGTAGAACTCTACAAAACGTAAATTGCAAAAAAAAGGTCAGAAAGCGGCGTTCTACAACACTCGGTAGGTCCTACAAATCTGCCAAGTTTCAATCCAATCGATGAGTGACACCTGAGAGTGTTCCCTTGTGAGCGGGAAGCAATTCATTATGATGAGACTTCTTCAGGAGAGGCCACAAGTGGCACGATAAATGATTATGTACCACCGTGTAAACCACGCCAGAGACTAAATTAACTGACCGGGAAGCAATTGATCGCGGTAACTAAGTATATGAACCATGCCAAAGGCGAAAAATCAACTGCGCATGGCACGTAGAGTAACTGAGCTCTCTATGACCTACAACCTTTCCTTCTGCAAAAGAAACGTCATATAATTGTGGGCGGAACGTCAAGTCTTCGATTACCTACCATGACGCGGTCCAAACCCGGAACACGTTTAACATTAATTGTACACGTTTAAAACAATTTCTTTCACATCCTTCAAGTGTGTTTTGCCTTTTTTCTTTGAAGCTCAGTTAATTGGTCTTCTACGACCATAATTTGTTCTTCTGTTACAAGGTTCATCTTCCAGCTTACTAAAATTATTTTTGTTGTTCCACAGTTTCCACGTTCCATTACGTTTTATGTGATTCGTTATTGTTGCATAAAAGTCTAAGCCTTCAAATATTTATAGATAGAAAATTACGCAAACCTAATAGATAGAATCTGCAACTCTCATTAAATATTTGATATTGAATGCATTCAATATTTAACGGAGAATAGTTTCATTTCAATGACAGTCCGATAACCTCTACAATCAAATTAATTTTGATTGATGCAATTTTCTTATATTGTTGGGACGACTAATATATGTTAGGTTTGTCGAAGATCAGGAACCGGGTACTCTGTTCTGGGTTACTCAGGTGCTCTAGAACTAATCAAAATTGGGTACCTGGAACCGAATACTCGAAATGCAGTAGAATCGATGCTAAAAAATGCGGATACTCGAACACCCGAACCTAGTGATGACCTTCGCACGACTACTTATATTTATACCGATGTTCATTTTTAATTTTGAGGACTGCAACCTGTAGTGTCCTCCCTACATGTCAAAACCCGACATAAGCAGGAGTTATATCTTTATGAACACGATTTGTTTTCTACTGTTTCTTTACTGTGTTACAGTGAGTTATCTCTAAGTTTTATAAGAATAAGTAGTATACTTATTCTGATAAATAAAAGAAAATCGATGTGCTGTGTAATGCAATGAACAAGTGAAAACGACACTGGCGTCTTATTGAGAAAGAACTCGAAAAAGGTTTACACGAAAACGATGACGGTTGTGGCAGTTGAAACTGAAAATGAAAGCGAGGTTAACAAAATTGTTTATTCCGTTGCGAGAATAGTAATAATGGTACTGAAGCAGAAGATGAGGAACCAAATAATGACGTGGAAATAAATCAAGGTAGCAGTGAAGAAGTCGGAGAAGCTAATGCTGATACTTCAAACAGAATAGTAGCTTACAACCAGGATGGTCATAAATAATACAAATATCTACTTCATGACCAGAATACCGGAACATCTGAAAGAAACCTGCAAACAAAAAGCTATCGCAAATCTGTTCCTATTAAGGAAGTATAGAAGTTGTTTATTCATATGTGCAAATAACTTTATATTTTATTAAAGACAGAATATGTGAACATTGATTTATTATTATTGTCTAAGTAATTATATCAAGCAATACATATTTTACATGTTCATTTATAAATTCTTTTTATATCTTCTGTTATATTTCAGTTTTGTAACATAGTATCATTTCTGCAAGTATCTACTTGCATTGCAATCAACAAATAAATATTACGTCTTAGCAAGCTTTGGTTAAAATTTAGTTAAAACTACGCCAAAACCTTGTGAAAAACGCGATGTTCTATGTGACCTAATGCTGTCATTCTAGAATTAAGTAGGACTTCGAAACTCATACGTATCGTTATATCGTTATAAAATAAGTTCTAGTTTGTAAAATTGTTTCAAGAAACTTCCTCATTCTCCTCACCAAAAGAACATTTCACACATACGGCTGATCTTACTATCAGAAATGTGTTCACTATTCGAATACTGGCATATCAACACTTAATATTATTATTCTGCCTAAGTACTAGGATGCATTGTTATCACTAGTGATCCTGAGCTGGCTCAGAAATGACCTCCTGGAGAGAGACGTAATATTCGCCCAACAATTTGGTTTCCGAGCAGGCTTATCCACAGATTCTCAGCTGCTCAAGATCACCAAAACTATTACAAACGCTCTACAAAATCGCGACACGGTGCAATCTGTTTTTATGGACTTCATACGACCATTTCACACCGTATGGTACGAGTGACCAATTTATAAAATGATTCGTTCGGGTATTAACGTTAATGCAGTTCCCTTACTCAGCGGGTACCTGTAATGTTGAACATTCGCTCTTAGAGTCGGGAAAGGACAATCTTCATCCGGCCAATACATTCCGGAGTACCACAGGGATCACTAGTGACTCCAGAACTGTACCTATTGCATACGTATGGCACTCCTACACATCCCGGAACCGAAATGGCAATATATGCGGCCGATGTGGCCATCGACGCTAACTTATTATGTGAGAAATCCACAACTACGAGCGGACCGCTATTACTTGAAGAACGTCTTAAATATATAGCCGGAGAATCATGGAACATGGCCGCAGAATATAGTCTTCCCCAAATGAGGGAACTAGTGGAACACCAAAACTGCCCAGCACCTACCAGGGTTAAGATCTGAAGGATTGAGGGCGTTATCCCAGGATTATATCACGGCAGACGATGACACGGCGCAGACTGATAAACCTGTGATCGCAACACACCTAGAATCAGAAATACCTGCTAACATCTACCGACAACCAGCCAACAAACAACGGTTTCGTCTTTATTCATTTATTTTAATTTCTTTTCGTGTCTTTTCATTCAACCTTAAATTCTATTAAAGACTTCGAACTTAGAGTTGCAAAGATCTATAAATCTGTCATCAAAAGAGAAAATGTAAGCTATCCGTAGAAAACCTCCTCATCTTCTAAAACCTCGGTTATTCAAAATGTCACAGTTCATCCTATATATTATGCTGACGTCATAAAATCTTAGGGTTAATAAACCGAATATCAAAGGTGGGTTTATAAGCAATCATAACACGTGCCTTCGAAAGCGGGTAGGTACTGGATGCGAGGGAAGCTAAGAGTAAGAAGGGAAGGATTTCCTTTCAATTCAGAATTTACTGCATTAAGCTTCGCATAAAATCTGACTGCGGGTTTATACAATATTACCTATAACTAAGATTGACGTTTCATGCGTCGATTTATTTAGCGGTCTCTTTCGCTTTCGCCTACAAGAGAAACTTTAGTACGCTGTACATTTTACGACAGTTTTTCTTTATGAAATGGATTTCGAACCTACAATGCCCGAATGCAAATTAGAATGAGGGTAATGATGGCCATGCAGGAAGGAATCTTTCCGATTTAAATTGTAACGTTCGCACTCAAACGACTCTCGAGGCGAAATCTTCTCCACCACTCCAACTTCGAAATGCCTTAACGACCACTTCCTCAAATTCGTTAAGATGATTACGTTACTTGGGAATTAAATCGAAACTATAGTAAACGTATACAAAATAACGATTCTTACAACGGAAAGTATAGCATCTCAAAAACCGTTGTTTTTAAGGTAAGGTGTTTTCGGTAGTTTATCTATTTGCATTTAGTGATGATGTTGGACCATAGAAGGATTTATTGTAGAATAGTGTGTAAACACTAGTGTACTTGGCACATAAGAATATGTGTTGTAATGTCGAAGCACGAAGTTGTGAGAATTCCCAAAGATCTGAACGAGTCTCTGCAGTCATCCACATATCTAATGCCAGATATTAGTCTTATACATCTACGTTGTAGAGCAAATATTTTACTAGAATGAGACGAATGGCCCCAGTTCAATATGACATATGACATACTTGATTGGAACAGACCATAGTAAACACGTTTTAGAAAATTAACTGTTAATTTGGAACTTAAAGATCGTATCAAGTAAATTGTTGATGACAGTTTTTTGGATAAGGCATTAACATGACTTTCCCAAGTGAGAGTTTCATCCAGGTAAACACCTAGGAATTTAACAGCGTCATTTTGTGAAACATTTTCGAAAGGTCGTAATGTAAACAATAGTGTATGTGTTTTCTCTAGATTAATGCTAAGCTTGTTTGCAGAAAACCAATTTTTGATGTTTATATTCATACTACCAGTTTCTTTTTTAAGGTCATCTAAAGATCGATTATAATTAATAGCTGTTGTATCGTCTGCAAAAAGGAGAAAATTAGTATTGCGATCACAATATTCTAAATCGTTCATATAAATTAAAAATAAGCAAGGACCAAGAACAGATCCTTGAGGTACTCCATGCTTAATAGTAAGAATTTCTGAAGAATCATTATTGAAATTTACGAACTGCAATCTATCACTGAGGAAGGACGTAATAAGTTTAATATTGTTAGTGGACAGATTATAATGCGCTAATTTTCTAGCTAAAATAGAATGGCTAATACAATCAAATGCCTTCGTAAGGTCAAAAAATGTGGCATAAGTGTAATATTTATCCTCGAAGTTATTTAAAACTAAATTTGATAGGTTACTGATGGGAAGAGTAGTTTAACATTTGCTCCTAAAGCCATATTGACAATCAGTAAATAAAAAATTACTATTGTAATAATTAGATATTTAATATTTCAAAGCTTTCTCAAATATTTTTGGAAACACTGGTGTAATAGATATAGGACGATAGTTATTGATATCGCTAAGATCACCCTTTTTGAAAATAGGCGCAACCACTGACAACTTCAAAGCTTTAGCGTAATAAGCGGCCTCAACACACTGGTTTATTAAATTAGTTAATGGATAAATTATTATGTTTTTTAGAGTTTTGATTATTTTTGAGTTAATATTATAAGCGTCCTTGCTGGAAGAGTTGTTTAAACTATCGATAACACACCTAATCTCCAAAAATGACACCTTGTGAAATGAAAATGATACCTTAGATGGTATAGACTTGTGCAGATATTCGTTGAAATCGGTGTTTGTTGGCGGCAAGTCATTTAAGATATTTTCAGCAATATTTACAAAATAACTATTAAAAGCATTAGCATTCAGAAAGATAGATTTATTGTGTTCTAGTGAGCTTTTATTTTTAACGACATTCCACAATGCACGAGAGCTGTATTTATGATCAGTGATATAATTATCAAATGCAGCTACTTTAGCTTTTCTTAATTCACGTCTATAATGGTTGCGCAAAGTTCTTATATAATCATCAGTGATTAAGTTCGGGTATCTTGTATTTATTGTTTTACAAAAGTTTAAATTTTCACGTAAATGGTGTAAGTAATCGTTAAACCAAATAATATTTTTATGAGAATTATGACTTTGATTTAGTTTGGTTTTTATTGGAAAGCATTGATCCATAGATCGTGTGATAGTTTCTAAGAGCACATTTGTTTTTATATCTAAATATTTTCTATTGATGATTTTCTTAATTTAATGGTGATTTCAATTAGTTTTCTGCGGCTTAAAATCTTTCCATCGTCTCAACAATTTTTTACCTGAGACGATAGTCGTACATTTTTGAAATTTCAATAAAAAAATACAACTTAAAAATAAATTATGGACAATTGTCAAACATTTATAGGTGTACCAGCTCCAAAATATTTTAAAGTATCTTAAAAATATTTTCAAGAAATCATTAACCGTCAGTTGAGAATATATTGACAATTTTATGCTACCATTAAGAGCATGCAAAACAGTTTAAATCTAAACTTTTTTTGAAATCTCGGGCGACTAGATACTTAAAAAAATTGCCATTGTTCTTGCACAAAATTTTTATATAAACCAACAAAGTATCATTTAAATCGGCAAGATACCTTACCAGTGTTCGCTTGTCAGTCAAACAAGGGAATTAAAATAGAGTGCGACAGCTGAATTACTTCAGTAGCAGTTTTAATTATTGTACATAACGTAAATTACAGTTAAGTTAAATTTAGTAACTATAGATTTAGTATAACCTGTTCACTGACGGCGAATACCATATATCCAACAACATTTTCCATTAATTTACTGGTAATTTCGGAACAGTCACGAACATTATGGACAAATGACTATCGAACGCGCATTTTACCGGAACTACGCTTGTTTCGTCGAACAATTGATGAACGTAAAGTTTCAACGGGAATATATAGGCTCATAAATACCAAATGGTGATTCGTTAAACGATTCCGCATCGAGAAAAACGCTGGCTGCATCACCGAACGGCGCTGGTACCCTAACAACGGAAAATCTATTTACGATCCGATCCCGGTAGTACTGTACACGGACATTGTAACGAAGAATTAAAGCGCGCGTTAATTGTACCGGAAAGTATTTTTGCTGATATAAGTGAAAATCGGCGCCGACGATTTTTCGGTAGGCTGCGAAAATTCGGTTAGTTAAAAAATTGGAAGGCACTGACGAACGACCGCAGACAGAAACAAGCGAAATACGGTCGCCGAATTTTGCAAATAATTTTCGGACGCAAAGTACTCATCGCGCACTCATTGCGTATGGTAATTAAATTAGAGTCGGTGGAATTAATTGGACTGTGAATTTCGCGTGTCAACTTTTGCTTTATGTTTAGCCTACTTACCTTTATTTGTGGTACACAAACAAAGGTAAGTACACACATAAAATGTCAAGTGGTGACACACTGAAAAACCGATATGTTTGAGTCAACCAAATATATTTTTTTAAAGAAAATATGCTTGGAACAACTATCTGATCTGTTGGTCTAACTATATCAAAGAAAATTTAGGTGTCGAATGAAACAAATTATTTAGTTAAAATATTTATTGGGATCAAGCATAGAATATTTTGTTCCTTCAAGTAAAACATTGTGTTAACTTAAGGACATGAAAACTGTTGCTCTTATCGTACACTGAGTTGGATTGTGTGAATAAATATTTAGTTAAGTCGACAATTTGATGTGTTATCTTAGTTATCTATACATAAAATTACACGATCTAATGCACGTGTCTGTTTTTATATCAAGAAACGGTTATACGTTTTTTTCACAACATTGTATTAATTAGTACATCATTAACTGTAAATGTTTTTTCTTGGTCACTGTTTCATGTTCTTTAATTTCTTCTAAAATATTTATAGGTGTGATTGAGGTATGTGCCGTATTTATTCTAATAGGGGCCGCTGCGTTTAATATACAGTACAAATCACGAATCTTTGCCGTTACGTCATACTTGTCTATGACGTATGCAGCGTCTGAAACAAATTCAGGTACACCAACCGGTGTTATTGTTATAACATCAGTCAAATTTTTCTGTGTTGTCTAGGTTATTTTCTTGAATCTATTTCTTGATTTCATCGTTTTAAAATAACAAACAGTTCTTAGTAGAGCTATATTACGAATTATTAATAAGAGCACTTGCAAGTTAAACTTTATTTGTAATAAATGTATTACTATTTTTATGAAATGTATGTAGAAATTACCATGCCAGGCCGACGCTTAGATCCGAACTCCCAGGAGTTGGTATTTAAATTGCTGCAGTACTTTCAACTTTGAGAAACGTAATGGAGGGCCTCTAAGATCTGTGAATGCTGTTCATGAAGTAAGCAATGATAATGTATATTCACATATTATGGTTAAGCATTGAATGAATTTTAGAGAGTTGCTAATGCATTAGGCACATCTTTGAAAACAGTGCAAAATATCAAACAAAGAAAGGAAAACATACCACCTACTTCTGTTTTTGCAAAATACATACCCCGTCTCATGTCCAAAACCCTAGATTTGGATGACCGAATGAAAATGGAAGTACGAAACACTATATATGACATGTATAAACAAAGTAAGTAACACAAATTGCTGCACAATATTTTATCTAAATAGCAAATATTTCAGAGAAACATATTACATTAAAAACACTGAATGAAATTCTGCGGGAGAAATATATCTTACACATACACTCCCCGACAAAAACTTAGACGCGGTAAGATGTTTTACAGGTTTTAAGGGTTACAACATTTCTTTGCGAAACTAGCAAGATATCTAATTAAGTTTTTATTCATAAAAGTAAAATTAACTTAAAAATATCTCCTCCAGTAATATATGAACTAAATAATAAATTATTACTCCAATGTTTAAACAATTTCTGCGACAAAAATTTAGACGCTCTGTTTGCAAATGTAAAACAAAAATAAACAAACGAGTGATCAGTAATGCGTAGATCCTCCCTTGTTCTTAATCACTTCCAATAGTCTGTTATTAATAGATTTATATAAATTTAACACATAATTTTGAGAGATATTCTGCCATTCAGTCACTATTGAAGTTTTCAGTTCCTGTACCGTGAAATATTGACGGCCTCCGCCATAAACGCGACGTGCCAATTCACTCCACATGTTTTCAATAATGTTTAAGTCTGGTGACCGTGCCGGCCACTGTAAAGTTTTAATCTTTTTCTCTTTAAACCATTCAGTAATGGTTTTTGCTTTATGAATTGGCGCGTTATCTTGCTGAAAAACAAAATTGCGCCCGGCCCATTGGTTTCCAAAACGTGGAAGATTGTCACGCAATAAGTCTTTATACGTCACAGATGTCATTTTGTTTGTGCAAAACACTATCCCACTTTTATCGCGAAATCCAATCTCTGCCCATATCATCACAGATCCACCCCCTAATTGTCTGGCCATTTTCACTTTTGGTTCCTTTCTCAGATCATGATAATAATGCGAGTACCCATCCGGTCCGTCCAAATTAAAACGTTTCTCATCGGAAAATATAACTTTTTCCCATTGTTTCTTCCAGGATACGTGTTCTTCAGCAAATCTCAACCTCGCTTCTTTGTGTTTCGCCGAAAGTGGCGGTTTTCTCAACATTTTCTTCCGTGATATTACCGATAACGCCTTTAAAATCGTTTGAACATTACGCACGTGCGTTTGTACCCCCACCTGTTCTGCAATAACTCTCGCCGACGCAGAAGAATTGGATGCACACCGCAATATCATGTGTTTATCCCGCTCACTTACAGCTTTCGGTCGCCCTTGGCCTTTTGATTTGCCGTAATTTTCCGGATCTTTTAAGAAATTTCTAACGGAATGATCGCTTCTTCGTAACCGACGAGCAAGTTCCTTCTTACTAACACCATCCTGGTGCCAGGCTAGAACTTTACCCCTTTCTATCAAGGATAATTGCTTTTTTCTACCCATATTGCAAACACTTTATAAAATATAATTTCTCGTGGTGAAATGTGTACACTTTACCAGCACAACCGCTGCATATAAAGAGAAGTATCAAATTAAAACATTTTCGCTTCTATTAATGTTAATAAATGCACAGGGTCTACATTTTTGTCGCATTTAAAACTCCTATTTTGATCTGGGAAAATCTCAATTACCCCTCATAAGCTAATAAATACCCAGAAATATCTATAAATGGACTATTTACATAACAAGTATTAATAACCCTCATTTACATTTTAGATAATGTCTATAAACTTTGTTTCGTAAATAGAAACTGTACCGCGTCTATGTTTTTGTTGGGTAGTGTAAGTATTTCTTCCTTAAACCGATTATTGACATCAATAGACTTTAAATTTAAAGCAGATCATAATCGAAGAGCTTTAATGGAAAAAGATAATATCGCCGCATTAAGATATTCATTTTTACGTAACTACCATAAAAATTTAACATCTCATTTGAAGAAACAAGTTGTTGTTCTTGATGAAACTTGGATATTTTCTAAGGGTAGCAAAAGAAGATCTTGGCAAGATGAAGATGTTAAAAGCGTTAGGAAGTCGGAAGGTTATGATGGCAATGGTATTGCAATACCTGTATATCATTTAATACTTTCTTTTATTAAAGTACAGATTATATTTTTCAAGCTGTGTATGTAAAATCAATAATGTTAATAAAGAATTGTAATAAATATAAGATACACATCTGTTTTGTCGCTTATATACTTCACAAATAGAGAGAGGTAAGGATGAAACCATAATCAGCTAACCAGGGAGTACTTATTTATTCTTTTATGCTGTAAATACTTACGTTTTTAATGAATAAAACAAAGTTTTATATATAAAAAATTTCATCCGCTGAACATTATACTAAATTATGATCAGTATAATATTCACATTTTATTTTTTATTTAAATTTATTCTTATGCAAATAAAAAGTATAAAACAAATGTCAAACATCAAAAGGAGTTATATTCTCTCTTTACAAATCTAAAGGTTGCATGCACTGCAGTAAACATTACGAAAGCTCTTATCTACGCATTGCTCGGCCATATACTGTCTCGCTTCAATTAGTTCATTGATAGTTAACAAAATATGGACGTATATCTGAACTAGTTACGACGTACGTTATATGTTACTATCTCGGTTGTGTATACGTGTGCTCCGATTTTTAAATATTACGCTTGTCTTCACTTTACCGATCAATCAATGGCGTAACGGCAAAGATTAGTGATTTGTACCGTACTAAATCGTCCGCGAAATTTAAAAATTTTTTACTGTGTACACATAACAATTTGTAATTTTTTGTCGAAAGTCGAAAATTCATTAAAGTATTGCATCATGCCTCCTGCATTCTCAGACATCAACAACAAAAGATATAATTGACATATTTTTAGTAAAGTAATTTGATAGAGAAATGTTACAACAAATTTTCAGGTTACCTACCAAATATAACTTCAAGGTTCTTCTTTATTTCGAAATTTTTTCAATTAACATATGCCAAATAAGGAAGCGATGCACAATATTTTTTGATTTTCGACTAAGAATTTTACAGAATCTACCTTGTATAGCTTTCTCACAAATTTATATCAATGAACATTAGATTCAGATGATGACATATGTTATTTTAGACGGCAATGATAGTGTCCAACGATTAAAAACTAGAAATGATCCATGGGAGGAGGTAATTTTTCAATTGAAGAAATATTTTCTCTAAGACAAGGAAATTCAAAAAGGACGGTGCATGAGTTTTTATCTGATTGGCATTGGCACTAGTTGGCTGCTGCAATTGCCGATGAGGATGAGGTCGTTATCATGATGTTAGAGAATTTGTTTCTTCTTAGCTTGGATTGTACGGACTTTCCTCAAATCCTGTACAATAAACTCTAAACGGATATTTGCTACTTTTGTTCATATTAATTTGAAAATAATATTACATGTTTCTATTTCAGCAGTTCATCTTAATTGCTTAAACAAGCCCAGTTACATAAACCAAATTATGCTTCTCTGCTATCTTAATATAAGGGCGCATAATACACGTGTGGAGCCAGATACGCGCCTACCTGAGTCATCATTTTTTATTAATAATTCCTAATAGGTACAGAATCGCTGAAGTTACAAGATCTAATTAGATGGCAGTAATTGGCCCTTAAAGTATTCTAAATTTCATGTACGTAGTTTAAAAGTTTGATGTAATTTCTCAGTCGTATACTCAATAAAGCAGCCTACAGCTTTCCTTAAATGCTTTTGAACAGGATTAAGTTGATCGTTGTATCGGCGTTTTATACCCTTCTCTTTTATTTGTATTTCTGTTTACTGGTTCTAACTGAAGCACACAGCAATTGATTTGTGCACTCACTTGTAAAATTTAACGAATATTCTAAAATATCATAAATACATCGTTTCTGAACGTATTTGCAAATGTTTCTTTACTTACTGAAAACTTATTTAAAGAGAAAATAGTGGATCTGATTATTTAAATGCTCCTCCAAAATGATGGTATCAGTAGTTGTAATCGCTTATTGTGCATGAAACATGAGGCTCTTTTCCTAACACCAATCGAATGTATACCGAATATTCCTTTTGAATGCTTATTAACCACATTATCAAAGAAGTTGATTCTGCAGCTTAGGGTTGTGTTGTAGCAATACACTGGTGGGAACTAAACTCATTGCGTTTTTGTATCATTCAAGAAAAGGAATAAAATTACAATCAATTTGTGCAAAATGCTGAAAACAAGCCAAAAGCGATGTGGTATCTTATAAACAAAACTACGCAAAATTCTAAAACTGTTGCATGTCGGGATCTGTCTGATACTTCCACAATTTGCAAATATCTTTTACGTGAGTAGCGACTAGTATCTTTAAAAAAAGTCACAGACTACATCTCATTACAATTGACTTATTTCATAAGTTTATCTTTCAATTCCGGTAGATTTTCTACATTACTTAAAACATTTTTCGTTTCACTTGTATTTAAGCATGGCGATCCTGAAAATGCTGTTAGTTGTAGACTTATATTTTTTCGATAGTGTGCACAAATTTTTGCGTTGAATGCGGATAATACTTTTTATAAATATAATTCATTTTGTTAATCTGAAAAGATAATCAAAGTAAGTAAACCTTCCCAAAATGTTATATAGGACCAGTGTTTGTTATTTTGAGCAACTTTTCCTCGAAAAACTTTGGCGTATTGTGAACGAAAAAGGCATTTTACCTGAAACGAAATTGACAAATAATGGATTTTATCAAACTAGGCTGATCATTCAAAAAATTTGCATAATGGCATAACTTTTCATTTTCAGTAAGTTTTCTAAGTAGTAACATTTTAACTTACTGTGAACCAAAAAAGGATTTTACCAAAAACGAAAACAGCTTTTGCTCAACTGTCCCGGCCTACTTGATTTTAAACAATCAAAAATAAACTAAAAACAAGTTTAAAAATCAAACAGGGCTTAGTTCTAAAAGGTTGGGTTACTCACATCTTGTAACGCCAGTCCTGGGACAGACTGTATATGAATGTTTTGTTTATGGTCATAATTTTTATTTAAATAATACGACACGTCGTAAACATTGTACTTCATGTATGTTGGTTCTAAATTATTAAATAAGTTACCGTTAGCCTTAAAAAAAAAATAAATAACTTTTATTCTTTTAAAAAGGAAATAAAAGTTATACTCTTAAGCTTAAGTTCTTATAGTCCTTTGTTGATTTAACTTTGCTTACAGCGCGCTCCTTTCCACTTTTTTTCGACTTGTTACGCACATGTTTGTTTTCTTCTTTATAAAGCCATTTTGTAGTAAATCCTATTATTATTACTTAAAAAAACATACCTTTGTTCAAAATTTTGTACGGTAAGATTTTTGTTATAGCTGGGACAATACTACAGCCTTTGCCAGAAGAGATAAGTGCCACGATTTTGCTTTTGAAAATTCCACATATTAAAGGTTAATATAAAAACACCTTGTTTTAAGTGTACTATATATATTTAGTATTTAATATAAAGTTATTTCTACGCCAAATAGAGTGCATTTAAATGCATCTAAATGCAGCTAAAGTACGTAGTACATTTTTTATGTACTTATTTCGATACTACCTTCGACCCTACATATAGGGTTAATTGTTTATTGAACCTGAAAGTTGTGATTTATTTAGTGCTAACAATGATATTTTGTTCTTTTGAGTACGACGGATTGAAGAAAAAATCTTAAAATAATCAAACAAATATTGTGCATAGCCGCCGAACGAGACCCCCACTTCCACATAGTATGTTTGTTTCATAATCGATGAACTATTTCAGTGAAGTGTGCAGATGGTTTGTTTATATACAGCAGTATACCCATCAAGCTCCCAATTAATCGCAACGTTTGTTTTTAGGACGCTGGCTAAATAATTTCCCTTCAATTAGTAGAACAAACGCCATTTCCTGAACTATTTATAGCTCCTTTCGACCATATCATACACCACTGGAGCCGAGGCGTTTTGCCTAAAGTGACCACTTTCATTATCAATAAATGCCAAAGTATGAATAATTAAGTGACTGCTTCGTGCCGGGTCATTAAATAACCCTTCGTTTTCCGGGGTATAAATCTCAATACAAGACGAAGAAGCGGCACTGAAGGGTGGCAGACGTAGAGTGAGGAAGGCCGAGATGCGGTCGCAGAACTTGGAAAATTGAGGATCTGGTAGAGCCCGCGGGAATTTAATCCTCTCCCTTTATCGTTATGATCATCGTCCGAGCGTTAAATCTTAACTGACCCTATTCCTTCTCTCCGGTTTCTTTTGAAATGTAAGTGTATTTTTATTGTGCGCGTAGACGTCTTCCGAAAGGCCATTTGATCCATCTCCCACTACGCCGAACGAAATTCCGAGGTTATATCCCAAACGCAATTTTAAATCTACATTTTCTCTCTATCGAGTAAATATACGGATATAATACTCGCATACGCCATAATATAAAATTGTTGATAAATAACCACCACAGCGATTGCAGATCAAAAACTTATGCTATATTCTTTTTATAGTGAAATGGCGTCCCTTTTTTTTGTGTATATCTTTCTATGTATTGATGGCCGAATGGGGTAAAGTGTTTCATGGCTTTGATACTATCATCCCCCCGCAATAGAAGAGTGTACCGCACCCACAAAGAAAATTTGATCCTAGCGGGGGGGACTTCAACATACGACGCCCAACTTTTCGCAGTCGGGTGCAGGCCCCCACCACCGTATCACTGCACCGTAAAACAGTAACCCCTATTCAGATCCCGCTAATTATTCGAGAGAGAGAGTACGCAAAGTTGCAAAATCTTGTGTTTGTTATGAACCCGAAAATATGGACCGGTGACAAATAACGTTCCAGACCAGAAAAAAACGAAGAATGTCCATTTTCTTTTTGTAAAAGAGACATGCATAGTTCCCGCTACATGAAATATCATGAGCTTTCCTGTGAAAATTTAAACGAAAAATGTTGGACAATGATGGATGTCACATGATGGACAATTTCTAGCAATTAGTGAAACAATATTGTAGGAAACAAGAGTCATGCAAAACCTGCAACGTTCGCTAAAGAAGCTTGCATATATTTCAACAATTTTGCAAATGTATGTGTCGTACTTATTGAAATTTGGTATGTGTTCACCCCTCCAAGCATTCGGCAAATTTGAAGGAGTAAGATAAAATTTAATATATATTTAGATAAATATTTGTTCTACCATTAAAATCCGCGTGAACTTATTTGGTTACCTGACATTTTCCTTCCAAATCACAATTTTATAGAAAAAAAAACATTTTTTCACGCACATTTCGCAGAAACATTTTTATTTTATTCCTCCCAAAACACACGAAGTAATTTTATTGATAATAAGGTATAAAGATTCAGTTCGCAGAGATTAGGCTGATGGTATGCGGATTCGTTTTGTGAACTTTGAAGGTAATACAATTTCTTGCAAAGATACAGAAAAGTAAAACCGATATTAGCATAAGTAAATAAAACTAAAGCAGGATAAAAGACAACCACAACGCACTGAAAGTTTCAATACTTACATACATATGTATTACGGAACATTTCTCAACTCAATTTCTGTGTACCGCTCAACACTGACGATAACGTTTTTCGGAAAAAGTTTTTCTATCAGTATGTATGTTCCATCCTATGCAAATAAATGTCGTATAGAGCAAGCGGATAAGCAGGATCGTTTTCAATGCAAATAGGGACTGATTTAAGTAAATAGCCAGCATATATCTCAGAACCTTGCCACGTGTTTACACAGTTTCATATTACATTTGCCAATCTTTTTGTTTATGAGATCGCAGATGGCATATTTGGGGGCATGATCGGTACGTATGTATGTGAATTAAGTAGTTTTGCTTTAAGGTAGATTTTCTGAAGATAAAACATATTCGTTAGGATGCAAGAGCTTGCAAATGTAATATTAAAAGGATCCACAGTAACTCTGCGTGATTAATAATTAATGAAGGTAATGGTCTGTGAAGGACAAAAGTCTAGTTAATATAAACCTGCGACCGGTTTTGAACGTAGGCTTATTTTCAGGTCAGCCAGAAAACAATCAACATAGTCGGTGTACAAAGTAAAAGCTAAATTTATCTCTATAAGAATCTTTGATTTGTTTTAACAATTAATTACAAAAATTATTGCAATGAAAAAAAAATAAATAGGAGAAAATATAAGTATTTCTCCTGAAGAGCACCTTGTATTGAAACTGAAAATATTATGTTTTTTTAATTTGAACTGAAAATTTTAAGTTTTCCTTAAGAAAAATAATTTTTCTTAAATGTTGAAATTTTGAATGTATGTATCTTAAGAAATGAAAAATTTAAATTTTAATTGATTCCCTGAAAAATGGCATTCTCGAGAGATTGATAACCTCGAGAAACCCGATTCTTAGCATATCCGTTAAGAGCTAAATAGATTCTTAGACAAGCAAAAATTGGTGTGTCAAAATTATTTTCTTAACAATTAAAAATAAAAATGTCGACTTCAGGCGGCCACTATATAAAAATAATACAATTTCAATTTCCTTATGACTAGACAGATTAAACGCTTTTAAATGTAGTACGCAGTACAATCTCAACGTGCTTATTTTTATGCACGCCTGATTCTAATTAAACGAATTGCTTATTACAGACAGGTATATAAACCATGCAGCGTTCACAAAAGATTCTCGTCATCTAAACAATACCTGACCGCATAACTTCCTCATGACGAAGTCGAATCGGTAAGCTTCCACTGCATTTTTTTATACATGCTTTTTGTAAACTAAATTCCGCACATACTTCGTAGGCTATCTATTTTAATAACGACAATAGTGATAATGTCTCGCTCGAAAGCGGCGACTAATCCTTTAAAGTCCTGCTATTGTTGGAAAGGTTACGAGCCGACGAAAATATCCGGAGAGTATCAGTGCTTTGCTGGAATGGTGTTCCATTTGATGCCCTGTAACGTCCTGCAACCGCCGGAATGTGTCTGTACCGGAAATAACAGCATTCTAAAGGACAGATTAGGTACTTGGTGCGCAATTTACAAAAGCGGGCGTGAAATTTACCGTTGGCCATGTGAGAATGCTAGAGATTGGATGGCCTTCTTTAAAGCCTACGTATAATGTTTATTTAATGTTTAATGTACAGTTGACCTTAGTCTATTTTGGCACATGACTGATGTATTTAAATGTATTTTATACTTAATTCATTACTTGCTTATTACTGAGGTTTTACATATTTTTTTATGAGAGTTAAATTTATATGGAATATTTGAAACTATATAACTTTATAAAATATTCTATATATGCAATTATCATTATTTGATACTCTTACTCTTACTATTTATTCAGACAAAGCTACCTATTAACCTTCACAGAAGTCTATGTGTATTTATATACTTAACTGCAACAAATAAAGGAACTAGTCAGTAAACTATAAAGTAACTTTAAGTAGATAAATTTTTGAATATGTAGAAACTATGGAAACAAGTCCATATTTGTCCAAATAATACTTAATATAGGTAGTGGGTATCTCAAAATTCGAAAAGACGATTATTTCATACAAAGATCAAATTGTTATTATGCCATATTTGAAAACGTACATGGTGGTAGCTTCTTATGGACTAAAATTAATTTTGAAGTTTTATATAGAACGCTCGAAAAGGTAAGTTTTTAATCTAAAAGATATGCGCCATTTTAACGAAATTTGAAATATACAGGATGATTCATGCAGATACAGAGTAGATAGGTGTGTTTTTAATGGAAATTCCTGTATATTTCAACCATCTATAATACTTGCTCTAACAAGTTGATTGTTTAAATGCACGAATTAGTTTTGGGATTACTTAAATATTTTATTTGAACTAATGTTACTGCTTAACATATTAAGTTCTCGAAATGCTCTGTACTTACTTGTTGGCGATAACATTATCTGCTGTGTAAAAAAGGTTGTAAACCCATTAGGAGAAAACAACTGCAATCCAACAAACATAAGGTTGCAATTTCAGTTTTAAGTTGGTAACCCTGTAGTTGTTTAGTTTGTTTTACAGAATTACTGCGTTTACTGCCAATTTTATTGTATAACATAACCTCGTCTTCACCTAGGTGGCTACTGGTTTGTAAACCTTATTTTTATTTGAGTCAGATATTTAAAAATTCATTTCATTCTTGTTGTTGGACTGCTTACAACGATATGGCATGCGCAAGGAGCGTTTTTGGAAACTGCACCTGTAAAAGATTTCCATTGGCTTACCATGATGTATATAACAGAACACATCAGAAAATACCTAGAAACAATAAAGAAAAAACCAGTGTTAAAATAGCTTCCTCATTGTATTGATGGCAATATTTACAGTAAACGTAATGCAGGGAGAACAAAAATATACTACTTACCCAGCGTCATCAGTGTGGTTCCGAGAGTATTTTAACTGTACCTCTGAACGCTGTTGCCTCACAGTTAGGGCAACAACATTTCGAAACAACGTGCTAGAAGGCACCAAGAAACGTTTAGCTCGTTTCGTTGTGGCTTTAACTGTGAGGCAACGGCGATACAAGATAAAATACTCTCAGAGTCACGCTGATGTCTCCGGGTAAGCAGAAATATGTCCGTGGATAGTGCATTTTTTCTCTCCTTGCATTGCGTTTGCGGTAAATAATTCCATCAATTCTATGAGGGAGTTTACAGTAGTACACATTTTTTTTTGTTATTGTTTCTAAGTATTTTGTGATGTACTCTGGCCGTGCATCTCTTCAATTTCCGAGAATTATTGTTAACGTTATTGTTATTGCAATGATTGGAGAGTTCTTTAAAATCAAAAATATGGTCGGTGCATCATGTACGAATGCCTGTATTATTTAGCATCTCGAATTATCATATCCCACTGGAGAAGTGTAGACATCAGACCAGTTCTTAGAGCTCCTTTCCTTCCTTTTGCAATAAGAGCATGCGTACTATCGCCCTCATTTTGGGCGTGACCGACTTATGCGAAATAAAATGAATGTATTGAAATTGTTGGACGTAGAACGGATACATGCTGTAAGACTTGTTTTCAACCAACGCTACTATCGGGGTAAAGAATCATGCTGTTCTAACTGCTGATCTCATTTGCTTCGCGCTCCTTCAAGTCACAAATCACCGATACATTTTTTGTTCTTCACATCACAAGCAGTAAAAATGACCGTGTTAAGTTAACTTTTACCATACGGCGGTGAGGAAACCGCTTTTCAAATCATAGCAGTACACAGTAACATTTTTTGATGAAATAGAAGAAGCAATTGGAAAACTAAAATAAAGAAAAGCGCCCGGCCACAACAAAACAGCTGACACGATGAAAGAAATAGATCCAGATACAGCCACAGATGAACTTAAAGAATTAATGAGTAGTATAATGTAAAACAACGTACCAGAAGTTGGGACAATTGGTATCTTTACACCTTTACACAAAAAAGTATTTGTGGTAAAAACTGATAGAACTACATATAAAGGTATAACGCTAATCAGTTCGGTAGCAAAAACAGACGCTAGAGTATTATAAAGAAGAGTAAGAAGAACAAATTTAGATCGGACACTAGAAAAAACAAAATTTGCGTTTCGACAACATAGAAGAGTAAATGCTGCAACTTTCATAATAAGGCAAATGAGAGAAAAACATTAATAAGACGCATATAAACTTTATATAAAGACAAAAAATCGCCTAAAAGCAAAACAAGAACAATCGAAATTGTTTGAACAAACTTTAAGTCTTGGGGGTGTATCCTAAGTCCTCTACTATTTACGACAGTATTGGACGAAGCGATAAATGTGGTAAAGATGGAAATTAAACCATTTGAAGTAGGTTATTGAGAAACGGAAGGTATTAGTATGTGAAATATGGAAGTGTATAAGAAAACGCTAGAGAACGTAAATATCGAAATCAGTGAAAAAAGTGAAAACAATGATCATAGAGAACATTTACCAACAACCAGTAATAAAGGTAGGAAATGAAAAACTGGAACAAGTACACAAATTCAGATACTTAGGATCAACATTAGCAGGAGATGGAAAAACAGGCGAAGAAACAAAAGAAAAAGTAACAGCTGGAAGAAAATTATTTAACAGGATTAAGAACTAATTTTGAGTAGGAAAGAAATACCTAAACATCAGAATAGAAATATTCAAAAGAGCAATACCGCCATTGCTGATGTATCGAACGGAGACATGGACGATACCAGAAAGTCACAAACGTAAAGTATCCGCTATGGACATGAGATCTTTGAGGAGAATCAAAAATAAAAGAAAAATAGATAAGATCAGAAACACAACATTTGGATAAAATTTGAAAATAAGACCTATAGTGCGAAAAACAAAAGGGGCTAATTGAGGTGGTAGGGACACGTGACAAGGATGCCAGAAGCCGAAGCAACCAGGGATGTTTAAAGCTAAAAGAAGTAAAAGAAAAGTAAGAGGTCGACCAATAAGTACGTGATTAGGAGAAGTGAGGGTGTGAGTGTTCCAAAGAGGAATCAAATGGAAGAAAAAGCAACAATACGTGCAAGATAGAAAGCAATGGAGAGAGATTTGTAAAAGATCAGTTCTAAACAACTTAACTCTACAAACACGACTTATTTCAGCGTGGTTTACTCGAATCGACTTGCTAATACAACGCTAAGAATATTCCTCATACTGTAATTTTACTATTTGTGCTACTTTATGTTCCGTCAAATTATTTGGACAATTCATCTTCAAACTTGAAACTATTTTAGCAGAATATCCAAACACACAAACGACATTAAGTTTGAAAAAAACAAATAAACTCGCTTTCTAACAGATTTTATCACGTCCTTTAAAATTGCCCAAGGAGTTTGTTTATAGTATTGTAAAAAATAGATTCAAAGCTTCGTATAGACATACACGAACTAAAATATACATTTTGGGATTTATTATATTGGTGCGTTAATTTTGTCCAGGAATGTACATGGCGTCACAGAAATATACAAGCATACGATGTACTATCATATTTCCAAGCGCATTGAACGAAATGCTTAAAACAGACTAAGTGCGCCTTAAGGAATAAAACTTCACTGCTGATACAAGGAAAAAGTCACTTAAAAGATGTCGATGAAATCATCCGTTTCGCAAGTGACTGTAAAGTGACACGTTCGTCGGGGAAACGCTAGCAGAAAACCCCTAGCACTAACTAATTGGTTTCGTTATTGTATGAAGCGGAAGATTCATTTCCCGGTCTACATCTGCACCATTCTTCCTTTGTGTGCAACTAGGGAATTACCTTGATCTACTTTTCATGTCATTTAAATTGCCAAAATCTGACTCGATAAATCCCTCTTAATGCCAGCCGAGCGGAAGGACCACCGCTTCATACATACATTTCCACATGTATATATTTGGGCTGGAGGAATTTCCTCGTCGAATTAGTGAAATCTTAGTTGGTTTCGAACAATTTAGTAGTAGTCAGGAAAAGCAGTTCCGCGGTCTCTAATCATTCTCAACTGCTGTACTTAGTGCGGAAGCTCGACCGCTTTTCAAATTAAACCGAGCTTCAAACTGTGCGAATTTATACTTGGGGAAAGTACGATTTTAGCGGTTGGGGCAATTTGACAATTAAAAACTTAATATTAACGGAGACGGTTGACCTAGGCAGATTCTTCAATGTGTTATAGCGACTTGGAAGTGTTTATTATTAAATGTAAATATTTTTAAAAAAAGAAACAAAAAGAAACTTACGTCATTTCCTGTAATAATAGATAAAGGACATAATATATTGCAATGCTTTACCGAAAAAATATAGAAAATATCGAAATTTTATGCTTTTCGGAAACGATTTGGATGAAATTGAGAAAATCGAGAGTTCGGGAATGAGTCTAAAAAAAAACACTCTTTCTCAACTTAGATTTTTATTTGAATTGATAAATGAATGAGATGTAGAAATTCAAACGACTAGCTAACTTTATTTATCGGAGTTCTGCTTCATAAACGCTATGATTATGTGTTTCTTTTTAAAACTTAGCGACTTCTGAATAATTACTTTGACTCACACTTGAATTCCAATTTGAATTCTTCAAATTAAAACCCGGATAACAGACAGAAAGTCAATTATAAAGTTAGCTCATTAAAAGCCATTGTTGTTGCGTTGGCGATTATTTTATTTCCACAGACACTTTTGATGATTTTTACTGTTTAAAATATCTTGATCTAGAAATATATACCGAAACTATTTATTTTTGATGTAGCATGATGCAGGGACGCAACTCAAGTTGAGTTTCTATGCTTTCTGATGACATTTTACACCACCTACAACGGTATAAGTGAAACTTTACTGAGAATTTTGATAAAAAACTGACCAGGAAAAGATTTCTTTTTAGAAATCGAACTTTTTACCAGTAGAGGGACCTGTATTTTCGATAGTTGGCCTCACTGAAGTCACTAGATGTGTTGATAACCCCTCAGACATCAGTTGCAACATTACAATATATACTCATTTATTGTTTTTTAATCTACTCATCCTTCTTTTTATAAGCCTTCATAGAATAACAAATTATTACTGTTATTAAGTTATTGTTCAAGCACCTGCTGAAACGTTTTCGACATAAATTCCTACATTAACAGGTTAATGCTGTCCATAGAGTGTTGTGTTCTTGTTGGACGAAGCACCAGATTACGAAATAAGTGTTTCTAAAATGTCAAAGACTGTATGGACGCGAATTTTAAATTCTCACTTCTTTGTCCGGAGAGAAATCATACTTTGATTTTTATTGGTAATGAAAAGTCTACAGTCTCGGCCAGGGTTCGACTCAGCGAAGTGGAATATCGTGAAAGCTTCAAAAAAAAACATCATAAAGAAATTTCTCAAAACTAGGATTTAAATCAAATTTGTGGTAATTAGTATAATTGAGATTCTATTTGTTTGAAATTCATGCATTGTTTATTTTGCATGTTTATTAACTTCTCATTAACATTTATTTCAAAAATATAAAAAGTGCTTGAAATAATACCCGAACCGTTTTATGCGAATAGTTACAATTGAAATACTGTATTGAAAATCTAAATACATCCTGTTAAACGCAATTTTACTTCGTAGGTTGGGACACCCTGCACGTTAATACCTTTATTCCTATTTAACTTTCTGTGCCTGATTGTAATGAAAAAGACAGTTGTCTGAATTATTAATTATCCGGATTGACTATGGTCCCCGTTAATTCGAATAATTGGAGTTCCACGATATATTTACCGTCTTCTACAAATTGTATATTGTGTATATCTACCATCCGCATATGTATGTATTACATTGAACTCACAATCAATGTAGGATTATTACGAGGGAAATATATGTAAAGTGAAAATTGCACATTCAATCTGGCAACAAGAAGAAATAACATCCCCTGCACACCATCTGCAAGTCGAATCAAGCGATAGAAAAGCTCAGATATCTGCTGAAACGTCGATCACATGCATCCGCTGGATAACAAACATATGGTACACTCCAGGTTGTCACGACCAAAGAAGTCATTTCCAACACTTTGGAATGCAAATATCTATTTTGAGACGAGGTTCAAAACGGCCTTACTATAGATGTAAATAGATGTAGACGTTCTTCAGTTAACGCTTTGGTCCAACACACGATTTACACATCCCCACGCAAAGAGAGAACGGCTTCATTGTGTAGTACACGTATATATATATATATAGGATATGAACAAGCGAAATATTTCCAGCAAATAGATATATATAATATTTATAGTAACGTAACATTGTAGAAATATCTAAGCGCAACACAATATTTTTCTAGTAAGATCAAGCTGTCCCAATCTTCAGGAATTGTGCAAGTGCGGCTGCTAGGGTGTCAAGACTTTCAGGTAATGTAAAAATGATATTTGCATTCACAGTAAAACTATTACAGCAAGTGTCCGAAAAATTGTTAGCTTGTAATACATATGTAGTCAAATTATAAGTAAGGTGTGTACAGTGCATTTCATTGGCCGAAGGTAAATTTATGTAATGTTAATGGTTTTCCTACCAGAAGTGTTTGATTTATTTTTTTTGTCCACGCATAGTTGGAAGGATAATTATAAAGTTCCGAGACATTTTATGCACTGGAGTGAAAAAATAATATTGATTTTAAAGCTACTACTTTGTTTTCTTAATTTCGACTTTACTTTTTCAATTCAATGTGTAAAATGTTTCAAAGCATCCTGAAAACCGTTTCAATTACGTGGAAACAAAAGATTAATCAAACACTTCCGGTAGGAAAATCATCAACATCACACCTATGGCCAGTGTTAACCTGAAATGTATTGCAGCTGTAAAAGGATGTATAAATAAAATACATAAATGAAGTGTAAAGTTAAAGTAAAGGACATATATAATAAATACAAAGCAAACAAACAAAAACATTACAACGGAGATGTAACAGACACTGAGAAAACAGAAAATATGTTGGTGTGTTTGGAAAATGAGCGTTCCGCGTCTAATGTCGTGATATTCGCGAACTTAGAAAGGTCGTTCGCATTACATTCGCACTCTTGGTTTTTACTTTTTGTCTATACGCACTATAGTTTGAAAATCGGGATTCTTATTTATAACCGCACATAATTTATCGATTGTTAACCTTCCTACATTATCTGTTAGATTTCCTAACCAGGCTTTGAAGTCATCTACTCATTTAGCGTTTCATGTGATGAAAGCTTGGTGTTCTGTAATTTAGAAATAGTATCTAAAAGAATTTTCGGAAATTTGCTCTATTTGAGTATGGATCTCGGTATCTAAAATCAGCCGCTGCCTTACTGAAATTGCTTGGGCTTCTTGCGGATTTAAATTTAAGATACACGGTTTAATAATGTGCAAAAATTTCTCATAAGCTTTAAGCCGCGTTCCCCATCTCGTCAATACCGGCTGTGGTGGCTGAGGAATACTCGGACAAGCCTGTTTAAACTAACGAATGCGTTTCGGAGATTTAATAACTTTTTTGGTAGAAACTATTAATTGATCTACTTTTGGATAAATTCAGCTACAAGATGACATGCATGAAGCAAACAGGTTGCATGAAGCTATTGAGGATGAGATTGTTTTAGTAACTTTTTTGACCATGTTTGAACCCATCTGTAACCAACATTACAAGTTGGGTTACCGATATATTGATCTTCCCAAAGGTATTTATTATAATTTCTACTATCACTTCCGCGTCTTCTGTGATATTGTACTACGTATGAGAAGAGACACCTATGCCACATCCCTTTTTAAAGTGCGCACTAACACATTTAAAATACAATTCTTTCTTGCATCCGTTGTTTCATCCAGCGTCAGCCATAATTTTTTATTTTTCAACTCTGCTTTGATTTGATTCGTAATCGTGTTTTTCAGCCGCGGCATTGATCTCTTGTTGGCAATCTCCATTCCGGAATGTATCTCCCCAAAAACTTATACGAAATTCTTCATTGTCTACAATATTTTGTGGAATGTTGCACACCCTTAACACAAAAATAAAGTCATACAGAAATTTGCTGCTGTTTGCTATTAACATGTCTTTTACAAACAAAAAAATGTTGATATTGCAAACAATACATTTAATAATAGTGCCGGAGTATTCTAATGACTGAAATCGGTTAAGAAATTTATTAGCACTCGTCGAACATAGCAAAGCACGCCGTCGATTCGCCATCATCAATCCAACCCGTCATTCATACACTTACTAACCGTACGCGTATGAATCCCGACTTCGGGTATGTCAAACTGCTTTCGAAATATATCATCGCCGCCAATGAGTGCGCACTCGTTTCTGCAGGCTTAGTAGCAAACCAGACAGTTACTTTGTTATTTTAAGTGGTTCATTCTATATATTATTATCTGCTTGATTTCTCTACCTAAAAATAAACGAATACAGTATAGGTTTCGTATGTCTCTTTCTCATGGACGTCTTTGAAATATACTAGCTGCTCAGAATTGAACACCAAACAAAAGCAAATGTAAATGGTGAGACACGATTATTTTAGTTTCGCTATTTTGCTTTTCTTAAAAACGATCCATAACGATACATCATTCATCATAGTATAGTTCGAAACCAGTAGCTATTACTAGAACAAGTTTTGTGTGATTTGGACCTTTATTTCCCATTTACCTCAATAACTTTATTTTTCAAAATGATTGGAACGAGAATTAAATAAATCTTAGAATTGAAAGTTTTATTAATACCTAATAATTATATTCCTTATTTATAAAACGTTGAAATTTGACACTTTCTTAAATCAACACTCGAGGCCTCCAATTGCTATTGCATATTATATGCAGATTCGCCACTACGGATAGTTTCCGTAACCTTCAAAATTGAATACGAGCTATGTAATTAAAATAATAAATGCAAGCGCAGAAATCTCACAGAACGTTTTCCACATCCGCTTTAACGATGCTGCTTTATTTATAAAACCGTCCGTCTGTTTAATGTAAGGTCTCTGGTAACAGCTGTGCGACCGCTAAAATTGCTCCAAATACACTTCATTCCGTATCGTCTACAAAAGAGGAACAAAAAGAAACTGGAAGATTTCCGAACGCTCGCTCCAAAGGCGGCATGTCCGTCGATGAGTTGTAGACTCAGCGTGAAATAAGATTCCCTGAAACTGATGCTCTTTCAATGGCTGTAAATCTCGCCGCGAAACGTATTATTATCACGGCGAATTATGCTCGCAATCGTTTTCGAATTGAACGTGCCAGATTAAAGTATGATAAGAAAATTGCTGTCTCCCGGATATTCTGCGCTAAAGAGAGTGCTGGTGTGTCGTTTTCGTTACGTATTAAACTTTGAGGGTTTACCAAACGCTGAATTACTAAATTATACTCTAGACTGAGAGAATGATATTGTTCATTATTTATTTTACTTATCCAAATTAGTTAAGAAGGTTAATTACATATTTAATCCCGAATTAGTACGTTAATGTCGCATTAATTTAATATTGTGAGTATTAGATCAATTATATTAATTTGCCACAATTAAATGTTACTTCGACAACTGTCAATATTGACGTGAAAAAGAGTAAAATACCCGAGAAAAAGCTGTTATTTGCATAAACCTAACAAGAAACTCCTAAACATAGTATAGAAAAGATAATCATCAACATATAATTGCTAACACGCCCCAACGTATTTTTGTGCTGTCGATCACCCCCAATGTTATTTTAATGCAAAGTAGTTAATCACAAATTAAATATTAACTCCGGATTGGATTACTTCAGAATTAAAGGTTTATTTGTATAATTACATTGATTTTAAATATAATTTGAAAAGAATTCCTTCCTATTAAAAAAAATTAGATAATTCACAAAAGATTCTCAATCTAGGCTTTAATTATTATATATTTTGGGTAAATTGTCTTTTTACTAACAAATTCTTGTTAGCGTATTTTTCCTTGTTCACTTCTTTGATTTCTTTATAATAGTTAGTAGTTAGAAATAAATGCCCGTCAATAGAGTAACTAGAAAATATAGATTTTGCCTATACAGACTAGAATAACATCAAAATAAACTGCTGAAGTAGTTAGTCTTTGCGATACTATATACACAAATGAACAGAAAGCGATATACTTCCGATGAAGCAACATTTAGAAGTAATAATACTTTAAATCGATGGAGTCTTATTGTGAAAAATAACAAGTACTAACCAATTGTCACAAACAAGTAACCAATAAAAAATGCGAATTTCCAAGCAAAATATGAGGCCAAATCGCGCGGACACTTCACATGTAAGCCACATGCCACCTTTTTTTCAATGTATCCGCAGATACTTAGATAATGGTGATATATAAATAATCTAATCAATTGAATTATCTTCTAAACTGAAATAAAAATGCAGGTTTTCACGGTCAGAGTCAGTTAAAACTAAACGTGTTCTGGGTTTGGACCGCGTCACGTTGTTTTTTGTTAAACGAAAACTCGACGTTTCGCCCACAATCATATGGGGCTTCTTCAAGAGAAGGAAAGGTGGTAGGCAATATTTGGCACGGTAACTCAACGTGTAAACCACGCCAGAGGCGAAGCCAATTAAGCGGGAAGCAGTTGATTACCGTAACTCAACATATGAACCATGCCAGAGGCGAAAATCAACTGCGTTGAGCAGCTCCATATGATTATGGGGGGAATGACATAATCCGGAACACGTTTAGTTTTATCTGCTAAACTATTGCAAATTAGTGTAGTTTAATTTAATAAAAGTTTAAGGTATTAGAAGATATCCGTAAGAGTGTATAAGATGTTCCATTTATAATCTCCAATCGATTTGTGTCCACTTTACCAATTTATTCAGAACGTTTCATATAACGGCAGGACATTTCAATACGGTCGGTAATGTCACATGCCCTGTATAAGCTGGGTTCAGTTTTTATCGACGCTATTAAGAAATATAGAGAACTTGGTTAAACACCTACGCACCATATTTGTTAAAAACGGGTCGTAAATATCTCCAAAACCATCAGAAGCAAACTATAATGCAGAATACAAAAATTATATAATATACAGGACCTTTTATTTAAGGAAAAGATAACTTAGCTGCATTACACTGTGTATAATCATCATGTAAAGTTAAAAATATTTTCAAGTTATGCAATGATAAGTATTATACAGCCTGTTCACCTAATTGGTAGATGGAAGATATATTCTTTTCTGAGCAACTTAGAAAAGTTTTTAAATAAATATAGTGTGTGCCCGGATTGAGTTCACAATTAGGTATGATGGACCAAAAATACTCAAATTGGAATTTCATATTTTGGGATTCCGCCCTGTTTGGTCTGAAACGTATTTTTAGTTTACTTTCGATTTTTTTAAATCAAGTAGGCCTCTACAGTTGAGTAAAAACTATTTTCGTTTCAGGTAAAATACATTTTTCGTTCACAGCACGCCAAAGTGTTACTAAGAAAAGTTGTTCAGAGTGGAAAGTTATGGCCACACGCAAAATTTCATAAAAATCAGTCCACTTCCATTAACTCTGCGTTTTTTTTTTGTATTGTATGAACGAATAATCGCGTAATAGTAAAGCAAACAATTAACTGTCATTATCTTAAATAAACGCCAAAACCTTGAAATATTTGTTCTAAATTGATTCACACTCAGTAATTTGCAAATTACTTGTTCTTTATAGGTTTTTGTATTAAAAATGTTGACTCTCGAACAAGGCATCTATCTACCTAATAAAATCTTACGGATTTGGGGAAGCATCTTATGCTCATGTTATTAATAAGTTTCACGGGCGATTTCCAATGGTGACAGTTCCTGTCAATGGATTTCTCCATTGTATTTTATCTCCATCCAGAGATTACTGTATTGAATAATTCAAATGATAATAACCATTTTAAAAGCCTTGCCATACCATGAGTACGGTGTGCATAAATCCTTACGGTCTTGTCAGTGGTATCGAAATTATGTACATTATCATCAGGATATTAATTTTAATTATTACTTACGAGCAACAGTACGCATGTCTGCACTTAATATGGTTGAGAAATTTTCATATTAAGAAATGTAATATTAATTTAAATTTAGTAATGTTTATTTCTGGCAGAACAAGTTGTTTAATGGTCTATTTCTTTTAACAAAATCTATTTTAATCAATGTGTAAGACACGGATGAAAAACCTAATCTGAGGAAATTGGCGGGACGAAGACTGCTCCGCCTCACAACTAAAGTAGTAAATAAGACAACTGGAAACACTTTCCAACCCTAATTAAATATTAACATTACAGTATATAAAAAAAGTACAGAACAACTTCTCTATTAGATTTTGTAAAAACGTATAGCGTGTGCCGTTTAAAGAATTGAAGTAACATGAATCAAACTCGGCAACGATATCTTATCTGTAGTATTATGATGCCCTTAATTTATGTTATATTTCTTAAATTATATAGTACGATTGAAATAACTTTAACTTTACGGCATATTTCATCTAATATTGTTCTGGTCTGATGATGACGAAGTCGGTGACATTTATATTTCTAATAAAGAATTTGTGAGAAAAGGGACCTTCCTTCAATTTTTTTCTGTTATGATGACCTCACGCAGACTTAACTTAGATCCCTTAATATGTAAATGACAAACCGGTGACTCGCCTTGTATATTGCACCAGAAGAACGCAAGCTTTCGAACGCTGAAACTTCAAGATTCATTGGCGGAATCGAATTTCGGATTTATCTTACCATTTTCGAGATTAAATAATTTATGTTTATAGGTTTCTGCTACCAAGAACTGGTTTTTATAATGATAGATACTGATGTGTATAATTATTTCTACTGATTTGTTAAAAGAGACAAACACAAATAAACCAGTTTGTAAATTACACAGAAGGCAGTAATAAGAAGTTTTAACAGTAAGTACTTAAGTTTACGAGTTTTTCGAAAAGTCTACATCGACTAGGAGGATAATCTTGTAAATATTTTCATCTAAATAAAACCCTAAACGTTTACCACTGTTCACTTAATATATTAGATCATGTCGAAGTGGAAAGCTCTGAAATTGAGAATGATGATCCTCCTACAAAGTAAAGAGTAGCTCCGACTATAACATTTCACTAAATAGTTATAGACATGTAGTTTTCGATATTACCGTTTTATTTCCATTGACCTAAATTTCGCTTAAATAAAGAAGCGTAGATCTACAAAACTTTTGGATGTTTTCCTTCAAGTAAAAATTACGTTCATGTTTATAAATAGACAATAAAATTCAGATTCGGTTTTATGATGTTTACGCTAAGAGAAATTTACATGAGCCACCCGTGATGAGTATCTTCATAATGATAAAGGCCATTTTACGGTATTTAAGGAATGAAAATTACATCTTTGTAAATATGTTTGGATTAATGATGTTTGGAAGACTCGGAAATAATGTTCGAAGTGCCACCGATTTTATTGATATTGTAATTTATATCGGTATCTGCTTCTTTTCTGTACAATTATTTATTGATCTGGGAATATTGAATAGGGGGTTTATACAGCTGTTATTTTACTCCTACATTATGCGCTTCATTCCACAGTTTAGTGATGTACTGAAGGTTAATTAGGCTGAAGTTACGTAATTACTTCAACGTTTACTTATTAGCAAATTATGTTTATTTAGGTGGCGGAAGAATGGAGAACGAGTTTCAAATTGATCTACTAACCGAATCAATTAATTCGTCTCATACTACCAAGTGATTCACTGGGATTATATGGCTCAATAGAACCACAAAAGCAGAGTTCACATATGAAGTAAAGAATGTATCTACTCAAAAGAATATTTAATAAATTATAGTTGATAATCACTTGACACAGTTGAAAAACGAAAATAGTGGTGGGAAGTTGTACCCCGAAATCGACTCTTTCAGTCTTCAAAGTTTCATGAAAATCTTCGGGTTGTCGGTGTTCCACTGCATTACATTGCCATAACAAGGGGGTCGTGTAAGAACCTTGTTAAATGTTTCCAGTATCCAACTGAATGGATATATACATATTTACTTTCCAATTTCTGTCTAGTGTTTGCTTTCATTATGTGCAATAAAAAGTTTGAGTGCATCCTGATACTACCACTCGAACCACAAAACCTGCCAATTGTTTAAACTAATAAACGTAATAATCCAAGTAGCCCTAACTCACTAGAAATGCAACATGTTAGTTCCATACCACTTCCAAATTGCCCAAGAAAGATGGGTATTGGATATATGAATGCTGCGTGAAACTTGCAACATAAATAAAGAACCGATACACAACAAACTCTGAGAGATTTATAGGTACTTATCAGTAAAAAATCTAACCACCTAGGACATCAATTAAATGGCATGGTGCAAGCTATCAGAAACTGCTAAAGGAACTCAAGGCGGCAAATACAGCTTCGACAAATGCTATAAAACGGTAATACCATATAGAGAGGAGCGGAAGAAAGGTCTGCTTATAACAACCGAATCCATTTGGTACATAGACGGCAAAGACAGAGATTGGAGTCCGCGTTGGAATTTGTGGGGTAGACCTAAAATATCTAAAACACTAAGTCTAATCCAAAGCGCCAAAGTATTTCAAGCCAAAAAGGTAGCAGTGCTGGGGTGTATTGAAGAATTATACTGGCAAGCAGATAACTATCGATCTGTTGCTATCTATTCAGACAGTCAATCAGTAATAAAAGCACTAGACTGCACACAGGAATTCGAAACTGGTATGGTACTGCATGAATGCACTCAATAGGCTAAGAAGCCGAACGAAGGTAACCCTGGCCTGGGTACCAGGATACGAAGGCCATTGAGGGAACGTAAGGGCGGACGAATTAGCCCGAGCAGGCTTGTCAACTGCTGAAAATCGCCCAATGCAGTCGGTGGGAATGGCATATACGGTAATACAAGCAACCACTAAACATGGGAAATATAAGAAATCTCGAGACTGGTGGAAGGTCATTCCAGGTCAGAGACAGGCCAAGCAATTTCTGACTGCACACAGACCTACATGTACAGCTACAGTACCTGCTAAGCAGAGACAGGAAGTCTGTTAGAACAATAGTGGGCCTGCTAACAGGACACTGTATGCTGAAGAAGCACATGAGTAATGTGGGCCTGACAGAGGAAACAGCATGTAGATTCTGCCAGGTGGAAGAAAAGACTGCCGTCCACGTGCTGTGCGAATGTATGGCAGTGGCAGGATTACGGTTCTCAAAAATGGGCTCGAAATACCCAAAAGCCGAAACCTATGTAGAGAAATCACTCACAAAACTGCTAAATCCAGCAAAGAAAGCAAAACTGATCTTGAGAGAGGAACCAGAATAGATCTGGATAGGTGAAGAACCACCTCAGGTAGTAATCTAATCTAATCTACCGGTAAAAAAATCCGGCCACCGAGATATTTCTCTTAAAACCTTTGTTCCAATCCCAAACCTTGATCGAAATGAGAACGAAAATTCTTGAGTTTGGAGTATAGGTCTATGTACTAAAGAAAGAGACGAAGCAATCAGGAGGGTATCAGGCGCACTTCATTGACGAAGCGTTTATTTGTAATTGTGTAACTTGAGAACAAAATGAAAATCGGACAAGAATACTAGTTTTTTCGACATTATTTTCACATGTATAGTACACTCCTGGAGTTTGAGTTTGGTCCCTTCTTCCCGATTCACCCTGTGTAGGTATACTGTGTTATCATGTTACACTGCAAAGTGTACCGTTAAACTACTTATTAGTTTACTTCCAACAGCAAAATACGTAGATGTCGAACTATCAACGCCATTTCACTAATTTTCAAAGAAAGGGGCATTTATCGTTTTAATTCGAAATTAAACCCAGTAATAGCCGATACAGTGACACACAGTGACAAAATGGCGATTATGTAAATGTACGTGCCGAATTGGAACCACTACAGAAGATATTTACATTAATGACTGTCGATAATTGCAACCAATTAGATACAGATGTCTGGCCTGACTCTATACCTCTGAACAGCTACTACGTGCTCACATTGCAACGGTAATAGTCTAAAACAGAGCAGAGATTACCATAACTCCAACATTAAGAACTAAGTGGTTCTAGTAGTGCCCCTAAAAGCAAAACATCTCTCAGCCGTGCAACGATAAAATATATCTGTAGTATATGAGATGCTGGCGAAGGAAATATCTAACCCCGGGGAGTACTTAAAGTAGCGCAAGTACATCGAACCAAACAGCAAGTTACGTAAATCGATGTACACGATGGGATGGGCTATTATTGTCAATTTTGTACCTTATTAAACTTTTTACATGTCGTTTATTAAACTTTTTACATGTCTTTTGACGTATCCTGTTAGTATTTTGCTCCGTGTGGAAAGTTACAGTAAAATAAAATATACGTTTCACTTAATTGAGCATCTTTTAGTTCACTTCTAACATGTGCATTTATATGCTGCTTTACAATTAGGTATTTTGATAGTGTGATAAAGGTATATGCAATTGGGATAGAAGAAATGGGATACAACGTCATGTCCATAAATGTTATAATAAGAAGTAACCACAAGCATGTAACATGTTAGTCACATTCATAGTTCTAATATTGCTCATTATATCTTTCTAGCAGTTCAATAAATAGATTTAGGTCGAATAAAAGTTATTGAAGGATCTATGGTATGGATGTACTAAATTTTTTGTGCTTGTACTAGAAGTAAGTAAACAGATCACTTCATAGAAAATATAGACAAATTGCACTAAAATACCAGTGTAACATAACATTAACGTTTATAAGGCCGTGTGTTACAATTTGTAAAGGAACTTACTGCAATATTGTACTGTATACTTTATTTAGATTCTCAAAGAATTAACTTACTTCGTCATACGTAGCAATAACAAATAAGGTTAGGATAAATGTTGAAGCACTTCACTAAAACCCTTGCAACGAGGCTAATCTCAAAAGCAAAGTATTGAATTCACGACGAAGGTATAGGCGGAAGACCGTCAACTTGGGGTGCTTCTGGGACTACAGTAAACGTTGATAGATATTGTGAGGCACTGAGAAAACTTAGACGGCCAATCTAGAACCGGAGAAGAGCAATAACGAGCAAGGACGTAAGCATTCTCCACGTCAAGGTTTGCCTCAGTTTGTACGGCACATCATTACCCACCTACTCTATAATCCGGACTTGGCATTTATGCAGTGACTACCACCTGTTTTGTAAGTTGAAAGAACATTTGGCGGAAACGCGCTACAGCAGCGACAGCGAGGTGAAAGGTGAAATTCAACGCCAAAATTTTTGCACATTATTAAACCTTGAATGCCGATTTTCAAACTGTAGTGCGTATAGACAAGAGCTCAAGTAAAAATCAAGAGTGCGAATTTAATGCGAACGATCTTTTTAAATTCGCAAACATCACATCATTAGACGCAGAATGCTCCTTTTCCAAATACACCGACACATTTTCGTCTCGCCGTAGGAGGGTGACTGATTAATGGAAGCCATGCTAACGGCACAATACTATAGCGAATTTTTTAGCAAGTAATTATATACATTATTTTTAATATTGATAGTAACCGAGTCGTACGCTACTGAGAAAGCACTCGTTTCTGCAGACTTACACACGACTGCATAAAACCATCTGCACATAATAATAATATTGTAACAATATGATTTATTGTATTCTATCGTTTTGTCTTCAGCTAGTTCATGAAT
Source organism: Marronus borbonicus (assembly GCA_902655005.2). NCBI lineage: Eukaryota > Metazoa > Arthropoda > Insecta > Coleoptera > Scarabaeidae > Marronus > Marronus borbonicus. Next base: position 17,587,151 of record LR737384.1, on the reverse strand, counting down.
GAAGTTAATCCATTAACGAAAAATATTAAAGTAATCAATCAAATCAAAAATTACTTATACAATTACTTTGAAGGTTATGAATCTTGGGAACCTTAGTGCAAAATTTACAGGAGAAGATAACTATTTATACTTCGGTAATATTTAATGAGAAAGGAAATATCACCGTTGAAATCCCAATAGAGTGTAGAAACTATAGGGAAATTTACATTTTATTAAACATTATTATTAATTATTAAATACGATGTAAGAATTTTAGAAGCGGTAGGTAATTTTTAGCTGATGCGAAGTAACTTTCACATTATAGTTTAAAATTTTCTATTTGGTGTAAAATTCCCTAAAAGCTTTTTGTAGTCAAGTCCTATACAGTATATTTTGCTGTAGCAACATTACTTAAATATTATTATAATATGATGCACTATATAATATTATACTCCCCATTAACAAATCGGGCGATGATTCGCTAAGTTACAGATATGAAAAAATTGAAGAAAAGTGCTTCTTTAAAAGGTAAACTTATATTGCGCGCAGTAAATACCGAATAACCCGAATATTTGAATATAGTTTTATTTTTATTCGAAAACTTGTCTCTAAATTGTGTAGAGAAGTAATGGCTTTATTCAGAGTAGAAACGGAGCTTCTCTACAGTTCATGCATTACCGAAGAGGAATTCTGTTATTCATCAGATTTCACCCTACAAGAGGGTAATAGTATAAAGCAGCTGAGCTGCATACTCTGATAAACTGAATGGCATAGACTTAACAATAAGTCCTTGCGCAACAATGAGAATAATTTCGTAATTATTTGTTTTGTGACGTGTGTTCCTAATCCATGTGGTCATTTATACGAATCTCTAAGTGGAAGCTTCAGTGCATCCGCTGGTGCTTTCCAGGAGACTAAAAATTGTTTTGAAAACCGCACAATTTCTGGAAATCCACAACAATGACAGCACTATCGGGAATCTATTGTCAGAATTACTCTAAGAACGTATTATTCCATTGTAAGTTTTAAATACTTCACAAAATATATAGTTCGTTTTGTTTATTTCCAAGTATTATTTTTATTCCGCTGTGTGAATGTTTTCTACTTTTAGCAGGATGACCTCAAAGATTAATATTGCGTAAATGAAGAATTTACAGACAAGATTGTATTGTGCCAGTCACCGATCGGATTCAAAGTGACACCCACCGAGTGTTGCATCGGTTTCCGATTTGGTGGAATTTCACGTTTGGAGGTGAAACTTAGCCCCGAGGTTTGAAGATTTCCAGGAAAAAGCTACAGTGTTACAATAACTAAATCTTTCATTCGCTTTTAATCATACTTTTTTAGGAATATTACGTGTGAAAACACAATGTTTGTTAGTTTTCTTTTTTTAACCCACATTCTTCAAGGGCTTGGGCAGTAATAGTGAGGAGGTAAAGAAATCTCATCTACGCTAGTTTGACAGTGCCATGGGAGGCGCATTTGGTGATACACAATTTATTTTTTTTATTTATAATATCCTCGTAAATTGCAAAAATCTGATAATCATCAAAACTGCAGGGGCAACGTGCAGTTCCTTTGCAGCGGAAGGCGGTGTTTGACAATAGTCGATGGATCCTAGAAATGTGCCAACTTTGAATACGATCGGTGATTAACATCTTTTGTTACTTACTTTTAATATCAACTACAATATAATTGCATTAATAAATTTTAGAAGTTGGAAACTATCCCCACAACGTAGATCGTGCCAACGGTTTCGAAGGGAATACGACGGAACGCGCCGCCCCACGCAGCGACGCGCTGCCTAGATAGGAATGATATAAATAAAAAAAAATAATGCCGTCTGCAAACCAGCCTTATTCCCACATTCAACGAGCAAAACAGCGGGGCATAACAGCAGTGACTCTTGCCAACGATCTCGAAGAAAATAATATGTTGATGCGCGATATCATTTAAATACACGCAGGCAATTGTAAGCAGCATTTTGACGTGAGGCGTCGCCCGCGCGCGTCACTTATAGGAAACCGAAAATTCAAAAAATTATGAAACTTTGGGAACATGTAGATCGCATGTAGGTATGTTCTATGCATTTTTTCTGCTGCCGGAAAACACTCTGAGTGTGTGAAAGTTGGAAGTTTTCCTTTCCGCCTATGCGCATAAGTTGCTAAAGGTAAGACGTAGGGAAAAGTTTTAAGAAAAAAATTGTTTTCTTGAATGATTATTATAAAGCAACCAAGAAAAAAAGGTTGAATATGTCAACATTTTTACATATATTCTTTTAGCTAAAGTGGAGAATTTAAATGTCAAGCATAATATAATGCAGATGCAGCCTGTTTTGTAGTAATGTAAATTTTGCTTTTAGTTACATTTACTATCCAAGGAAGCAACATTCGACGGGTAAAGGGTAAACATGTCTTTGTAAAAAAGATAAAATAAATGAGATAAGGGAGTAGTATATGGATGTGATTATCTCGGTTGGGGTGTTCCATGTTGACATATTTACTATTTTAATTGTTACTAATTGCGAGGGGGAGCAGAGTTGATGACCTCCTCCCTCCAACTTCCCAGATTGGGTTTTCATCCTCATCGTCGTTCATCGTCTTACATATTGAACAAGATAGGTTTCGCAAAAAAGGGTCCATTAAGTAACTTGCAGCGAGAAATCGAAACGGCATTTAAAAAAAATGGGGTGCTTTTTTTTAACTAAATAGAAGCAACTGGGCTACCTCCATTTAGAGCAGTTTATTATAACAACTATTAATGTAATATTACTCGTAGGAGGTGGAAGCTTACCTTTCCCTGAAACGTACCTGGTAAACATATGTATGTATATACATAAGTTAATTTCGCTTAGTAAGATTACCTTTCGATGGGTAGGATTCCTTGGTAAGTTTACTTCGCTGGTTAAAGTGAAAGAGGAACTTTCACCAAATGACTGAAGTTTATAAGCGTGATGGTATTTCTAATAACGTGAGGAAATACATTTTTGTGTAATGCGGCAAATAAAAATTTCTTATTTCCAATAGTGTAATTTTATTAATTTATTAATAACCGATACAAACTATAATTCTGTAATGCGAGAACATTTACAAAACACTTATTTTTTAATTAACTTCTCTGGATTATTCAATCCAGTACATTCGTACTTAATATTCTTAACATTTACAATATTCCTTTATTACGTTCATTAATAAGGACACTTCCAAATTTATTCAGGAAAAAGTTATTCCTATTAAATATTTTAATAGGATCTTCTTCATAAACAGTTCAAGTTGACACTTAACAGTTAGTTAACATTTGGACTTTGTATTAAATAAAATTTCACCGCTTATGGATTTGGGATCACTGCGAGAAGGATTTGAATAAATCGGACCCAGGTTCGCAAGCATTTCAAGATTGAAAAGGATTTCTAGATTTGGAAGACTAGGACATCACAGGTACCGAAAATTATATAAATTAGTCAAAAATAAAACATAAATTCAATTTTCTAAAAGAAAACAATCTCTAAATTTAATATGGGATTAAACAAAAAATAGCTATCGCTTAGGTATTGAAATAGGACTTTGTATTTATTTAATTTAAAAGTTTTCTAAATTTGTAAGGGGAATATAACTTTAAAGACTTCATCTAAAATAAAATTTATATCTCGCACGCACATAGATTGTTTAATTTATCTCTTAATCTTTTTTAATTTGCAAAAATAAATAGATAGATAAATAAATAGATCCCGGAAAGTCTCAAAAAAAGTCTCACTACAAAATATACCGTTTATCACACTTGAAATTAATTAATAATAGATATTGATTGGTTTTGTGGCAGACCTGTAGTATTAAAAATGGTCGCCATAAATATTATACATATATTTCGGTTGCTGAGTAATAATGGGAGATTTACGTACACCAACGAAAACGAATTACACGACATAATAAAAGATATCATTCTTGATGCTCAAAGAGAAATATCACTTGCATTGAAAACTAATACAACCCTAGAAATTTTGCAACCGCACAAACCACATTGCGTGGAATTTTTAGACGAGGTAGTTCGCCCACATGGGAAGAAGCATTAGCAGCAATACAAGCTGAAGAAGAAGAATATATACCCAGAAGTACGAGGTATTGTAACTCTAGAATACAAAACCAACGTTGTTACGTATTGGGAAAGTGGGAGGACAGACGACTTGCGTTAAATACCGTCCAGCAAAAAATTCGCACTTTTGTCTATCCGGCAATTGTACAGGTAATTGGTAAATAGCAGCGATTTGTTCTTACTTGTATTACGCTATTATTACATTTTTTTACTTTTTCTAAGTGAAAAGAATCAATAAATAAAGGTGGTACGCGACGAGAAAAGTTTCTAAAAAATTCTCAATTCGTATATAGTGAATTTGTAAATAGTATTGATTCAGGTGCCACTATTGATGATTTGGGCAAATATTAACGATACCAAAGAAAACTACATCAATGGCAAAACCTCTTTCTTTGTGCAGATTCATCACCATGTATGTATGTAATCCATTGTATGTTTATATTTGAAAAATATATTGGCATGTGTTCTAACGTATAATAATCATATATTATTGCTCTAATGCAAAATAATGTATAATGTAGTTATCAATGTATTTGTTAGTTTTTAAAATTAATTTCAACACTGCAATTACAGGTCTGTCACACAATCAGCCAATCTCTATTACGTATTATTATTCCTTAACATGTTTACTTGTCGAAAAAATTACATGGAAAGATGTTAATAGGTTTACCTTTTTTTCTTGTCGGCTTAACTCATTCAAATAAACAGTTTTTGTCTTAAAACATTTGCTCTACCTTTTATCGTTAGGATAGGCAGAATTAAAAATTTCCAATTTTCAACAAATCATTTCACCTACAGAGTGTTTTGCCGCAGAAAAAAAGATTGCGTAGTATACATACCTATATGTGATCTATATGTTCCCAAAGTTTTATAATTTTTGTAATTTCCTTTGGAAATCGCCCTTAAACGCAACACTTCGCGTTCTTACTCATTTACATTAAAATTTGTATTTGGTTACACAGTACAGCCAGTCGTATCAATTTATAGTAAAATTGTGATTTAAGGTACGTAAGCAATAGAGGTGGCATATTAGTTCGTGAGAACTTTGTACTTAATAGACTGAATTTGGATAGTTTACCAGCGATCAAATACGAAATACTGCAAGAGCACGGAATTAGGAATTGTACAAAGAAAATACCTAATTAAATTAAACAAAATTGAAGGAAAATACAATAGTAACATATCGAAGTTAGTGACGGCAATGGTAAACTATATTACGGCCGAGTTAAAGCACAAAGTTTTCTGAAATACGAGAAAAATAACCTTACGCAACACCTCTTCAGAAATAATATTGGTACTAACATAAATCGTCATTATCGTTTCTAAATAACAAATTTTAATACAAACTCACCTTCCCTATATAGTATTGCGAGGATAGGTTGAAGAAGAAGCTTACCTGAAACAGAAATTCAAATTATATTAAAACCATATTCAGAATTTCAGTTTTGGTTCACTTATCGCGGCACATAATTAAACCAACTTATATTATGTTCAGCAAATTTTCAATGCTAGCAACTTACGGTACTCTATTGTTCATTTCGGTCAAGCAGTATGATGTATCATTGCTGCTGATTAGGTAAGCTTTAAATATAGTTAGGGTTTTACTATTAATTGCTTAGTTTAAATTTATGTAGTGCGTATGTTTACATGTTTATATTATGCGTACAACCCGGGAGCAAGCTTCAGTTCCTCTTCGGTTTTATAGGAACACAGAGTGTATAAACAATTGCAAACAATTGCAAACAATTTACAAGAACACAAAAATGATTAAAACTAAATAACAAAGAAAACTAAATACAAAATTAAATAGCAATGATAAAATACCTTTAACCTAGTAAAGTGAAGATATTTAGGTTAAGCTATATTTGATGAAATTTGGTACAACAGAGTTCAAACTTCCTTCAAACTTTGTTCAAACTGCTTACTTGTAACAGCTTGATCAATTTATTAGTTCAGTATTACGTGAATTGCAAACCAAAGCTCGTAGCTAGGCTATATAATTACAACAATCCATCAAATACCAAGTTTAAGAGTTAATTTTTCCTGCTATTTATCCTCCGGCTTTTATATTTTCGTTCGTCATTCTCGTTACTATTTTTACATGTTCTGTTAGCTGTTGCCACCTCTATTGACTTTATGGAACCTGGAGTTAAATATTCATGGTAGGTTCGTTCAAACTGGGTCAGTTTTTGGTAAACTATTTACCTAATTGTTAGTTTTTCGATATTGATACCCTTATAGGGGCCTCTTCAGGAACCATGAAGGATAAACTTGTATCCATTTTAATATTTGGTCATTCCAGTAAGCAATTATCACTTTATTATATCATGGTGACTCCATATGCGTCAATTAAAATCGGATGAGAGGTTGGAAATGAAAGAAAGGACTCTTGTCTCTCAAAACATAGAATGAAAATAGGAAAAATGCAAGACAAATATTAGTATTTATCCTTTATTTAATTTAACATGATATTTAATACTCCTTAGAATAATTTTCGTTTAGCACGAACGAATTCCTTGGATGAATCTGGCACACATGTACAACGAAAACAGATCACCGAAACCTTTATTGCTGTACATCGTAATATTTCTTAAGTTAAAGTATGTGCTGTCGTTGAATTTGTTTATCGATTGCCTCACCAAAAACGTAAAAATATGCAGTGTGTTCCATTTAAAATAGGAAAGTTGATGTTAGTTTCGGTGGCGCCCGAAATGTACTAATTGAACTGCCGACAACGCCAAAAGAAATAATACTGTATGCATACATCAATTACTAAAACTTGAATTACTAAAAGTAAATCAAAAAGGGTTGCTAATGAAATAAGCTATGATAAATATTCTCTGATATTATGATCTGTAATAGTTAGATTAGATTAGAATATTACCCGAGGTGGTTCTTGACCTACCTCATTGGGACCTTTTCAGATCTACTGCGGTGCCTTTCTCATTAGATCAATTACATTAGCTTTGCTTTCATTGCTAGATTTAGCAGTCTTGTGAGTGATCCCTCTATATAGCTTTCGGCGTTTGGGTATTCCGAGCCCATTTCCGAGAGCCGTACTTCTGCCAGTGCTCTACAGTCGCACGGCACATGGACGGCAGTCTCCTCTCCCACCTGCCAGAATCTACATGCTGTTTCCTCTGTCAGGCCCTTACATACAGTGTCGTCTTAGCAGGCCCACTGTTATTCTAACAGACTTCCTGTCTCTGCTTTAGGACCACTGTAAATGTAGACCTGCCAATCAGAAATTGCTTGGCCTGTCTCTGACCTGGAGTGATCTTCCACCAGTCTTGAGATTTCTTATCTTTCCATTCTTTACTGATTGCTTTTGCTACCGTATATGCCATGCCCACCGAGTGCATTGGGCAATTTTCGGCAGTTGACGAGTCTGCTCGGGTTAATTCGTCTGCCATTACATTCCCCCGAGGGCCTTCGTGTCCTTTTACCGAGGCCAGGATCACCTTAGTTCGCCTTCCAAACCTACTGAATGCATTCATGCAGTCCCACACTAGTTTCGAATTCGCCTGTATGGAGTCTAGCGCCTTTATTAGTGTTTGACTGTGTGAATAGCTAGCAATGGATAGTTATCTGCTTGCCGGTCTAATTCTTCAGTACACTCTGGCACTGCTACTATTTCGGCTTGAAATACTGTGGTGCTTAGAATCAGGCTTAGTGATTTAGATATTTTGGGTCTACTTCCACAAATCCCGACTCCGACTCCATTCTCTGTCTTCGAGCAGTCTGTGTACCGGGTGGATTCGGCCTTTATAGGTGGGCCTTTCTTCCACTTTTTTCTCTTTGGTATTGTCGTTTTATAGCGCTTATCGAAGCGTGGCGTTGCTAGGTATGCTAATTATCGGCCCCGCCTTGAATTCCTTTAACAGTTTCTGATAATTTGCACCATATGATTTAATTATAGGAGATTAGCCTCTCACAACCCATCACGACTATATAACGTCAGCATCTTTGCAGAAGTTAATTTGTTTAATGAGCGCTAATTCAAACAGTAACAGAATGACACTAAACGGAAAAATAAATAAGTTAAAATAGCAACACGCCTATGTGTATACAACATTATTTAGGCAATGATAACAATAATATCTGAGTGTACTGTATAAGTGCGCTACATTCTTAAATACACTATTTTTAAATCCGATGTAAATATGCACGTAAACCACTTAACCTAAATTGTTGTTGCTGGTATTTGAAAAGTAAGTACCGACAGCAATCGTTGTTTAATGGAATATTAATGAACTTTATGTTTAGATTGGTAAGACCTGTTAATCTGGAGAGCGTAGAGAGTGCTCAGTATGTAAATTTTTATTGATCGCATTAGCATTGTTGCAGAACTGGCTCAAATACCTAACGCTATAAAGAATTAAATTAAAGTAAAGGTTTCTTTGTTTTATTTAAAGACTTTAAAATATTCTTTCGCAAACGGAGTAACTTGATACCGATTGTGTAGAAACAATAGTATTCGCAGTTAAATGAATTCAATTTTCTAGATTTCATGGTTTAGAATTTGACACAGTCCACGAAAAAAAAACTAGTTACTAAACTGATGTGAAGACAAAAATTTCTTGTGTTGTTAATATTTTGATTACATGTAATAGGATCAATGCGCATTTATTTTGGAAAAGAAACGCGTTGGAAAAGTACTCAAATAAGGAAAAGTAGTATACATGAATATATACAGCGCGTTCAGCAAAGAATCTCGGGAACGAATACACACTTTAAAATTCCGAAAGGTAAAGTGCATAAAGTAAAGCTGGTCACCATTGCAACGAGAGCCGCAAGCTGGGATCACCGTTACCACCAGAAAGGCGAGAGGACTCTCATTTCCCGCAAACGAACGCTCTCGGTTTCTTGTCAACGGACCGCACCCATAATCACGCTGTCACCTATATCTTCTGTTTATTCTCACAATCATATTTATTTCAAACATGTTGCTCTGAGTTCATATTGATATTCTGTTTATTCCATTCTCAGGGGCCCCATTTTCTATAATAAACCTTATTTTTCTGCATTTTGACATTTGTTGCCATTAACTGTAATGTCATTCATATTTACTGTTTTCTGAAATAAAATCTGTTGTTGCTTTTGAAACCAATTCTATTATTTACTAGTACATGGCTACTTAATTACTCAAAAGCCACGCGATCTGAGGAAGCCGTGTGCTATGAAATTACTAAACGAGTCTCATAAAATATTTAAAAATGAGCATTTCATAGTAACTAATCGTATTATTCAGTTATATACTTTGCAATTAGCCCTAATGCAATCTCGCGACCAACGAACGGCCAGAACTCTTGCAAGATAATATCATCTTTAATTGATTATTAGGCGACTTCCGATTTCGTGTGTACACCACACATCATCGGGCTAAGGTTACAAGTCTATCCAAAGATCAATTAATGTAATCGAGGTAATACTACGCATATTACAAGAACAATTAACAAGTAATTTGTAAAATATGCTACTACATATCCTCACCGACGCCATCCAGGACCAAATACCGGCAACTTCCCTGAAATCAACAGAATGGGCGTATAAACAAATATAGTTTATGAATCTCACACATCTGCAAGATCTATCGCTGAATATTGTGCTATATCATTTGGTTCAGTTCATAAGCTTTTAAAGGAGCCTTTGCTGATGGAATTCATAGACTTCCATTTTTCAACATTTTACAGAACCTAATCTACAAATTCCATAACTTACGAGCTAGGAAGTATGGAGTACGTTCTGTGGTCGGATGAGAGCGACTTTTCAAACAACGAAATAAATAATAATTAATGTCATAATTCACATTGCTTGTCGTCTAAAAATCCATATTGAATGTGAGAAACGAATTTTCAAAGGTGGTGCGGAATATCAAGAGGCTAGTAGATCAGTCCACACCTTTTTAATTGTACCTTAACAACACGGCATTATATTTTCTAATACATAAGGTATCTCTTTTACTTGATAATATTGATTTAAGGTGCTGCATTTTTCACAAAACGGTGACCCTGCTCATAACCGTAGCATTGTAAACGACCATCTGCAGGGTATTTCCGAGTCGATGGGTAGGTACTAATGGTCTTACAAAATGGCTGGTGCGTTCTCTTGATTTAAGTCGATTGTATTACTTTGTTTGGAGACATTTAAGAAGTGTAATCTGTGATACCCTTTCCAGAAATATCGAAGAATCAAATGAGCTTATTAGGATCGTCTGTGCCAGCACAGCACTAGAAATTTTATGAAACGAAACTAGGATAGCCTTAGGTGTACTAGTGTACTTATTACTATTTATTACATTTTTTGATAGTCCATCTCTGCTTATTATCTTTACTAAAAAAAAGCGTTAGCCTCACAAAAATTATTTTCTCGAAAAGTACAACAGATATGTTAGTCGCGTTTGGAAAGAATGTTTTCATGAAGTGTGTTGCGGACTCCAAAAATCGAATAAAAGGTATGGTATTCTATTTAAAAAAAAACAGGTAGCGCCGCCTAATGATGCACTTGTAACAAAGTTTGGAAAATGTTGAATCTTCATAAATTTCTGAGATATCGCGTTGTCCCATGCGTCGTTGTATCCTGTGTATACATAGAAAAACCAACAACAAACAAAACTATTAAAAAGAGTTTACACAGAGGAAAAGATTTCATTAAATCAAGTAGGTTAAAAAATTATTCTTGTAAATAGTGGTAAAGCAACTTGATTAACAAATTCAACAGAAAATATTAGTTGTGTCCTTTAAAAAGTATAAGTACTTTATTTTAAAATCTGCGGTTCAAGAAAATCAAGAAAATTAAGTGAAAAAAAATATATTCATTTGGTTTAAGAAATCTTATTAACTATCGTGTGTCTGATAAAGTTGCAAATATGGTTTCATTCAATATTTTTGAAACTTTGGAGTTTCACCAGAGTTCTTCACACCTTCCACAAACTTAATTTCCGCTATACATTAATAACAATAATAAAGTTTATTTGCAGAGAACAATGATTATAGAAAACGTCACAAAACGAAACTAATAAACTACAATTCAATGTAGATATATTAGCACTAGACCTTAAAATTTAGCCCCAAAAAAAGCGCTCGCAAGCTGCAGTAAGATCTACTTATCAAATATTACTTCAGCAATAACTGAAAGTTACTTACTGGGAAGTCTTTAAATTCGCTTGATGAATTAGAAGTGTCGAGAATCTAGATTGGAGGATATTGCGATTATTATGACAAGCAATAGGTATTTATTTATTTATTTATTTTATCGTTTGGCAGAAGCGATGAAAGTAAAGAATTGAGTAAAATATACGATATGAGCAGCGTCTGTCTTTAATACATTGTTGCAATATCAAATGAAAGCTTGTGAAAGACGTTAAAAAAAATAGTGCCATCAACAATATAATCGTCTGCCTTGTTGTTGTATTAAATTAGCCTAACTCCAAAAATTAGTAGTACAAGTTGTTCCTGCTGCATTTAAGGATAATTAATTTTTTTCCAGTTATTATGGTATAGAGAAAAAAATATTTCATCATCAGGCACATTAATTATTAACTTATATTATAAAAGGCAAGAAACGTTACTTTTACCACCTGGATGTGTTGTATTAAAGAGTTGCAATATTGCAAATTTGTTAAAGAAAAATATATATGAAATCACTTCATCGTTTTTGCCTTTAAGCCTAAAAGTTTTAATAATCATAAAGAGCATAAAAATAAAAAAGGTAGGTAACTTCAATGCTGATTTTTAGCAGACGTTTCGTAATTAACTATAGAAAAAATTTCTTTGAAGAATTTATTTCATCCCGCATATTTTATAACATCCCGCATTTCACACCTTTAAGGACTAGATTTCCAAAAATTATTGCGTTTGTACGCCTACTGTCTAAATGTTGTGTTTATAATTTCAATTCTTTAGGCTCGAGAACTGGTGGTGAACATTCTAATGTCTTTATAGCTCCAAATGAAGAATACACCATCTATGAAACAACATATAGTGAAGATGAAAGTGAGGGAGAAAATAATAATGTGCAATAAATAAATAATGTGCAATAAATAAATAATGTAGTCAATTAAAAAATAGAAAATCCGAATATTTGTTTTTGGAGTTATACCTTTCATCAGGAACCTTAGTACCTGCCTACTTTCTTGTACTTTTCTACAGACTCTACTGAAGATACACATATCAAGAAGAAGGAGGATAAAATGATTTAATAGTTATTTTTTTCATATTTGTACTTATTATTATAAACAACGCAGCAATCTGGACGTCTGCCTTCCATGCATTTGTGATCTGTACAGTGCCTTTAATACAACATATCAAACGTGGACACCATAACATAATTTAGGACAGTTGTTTCTTCTTGCAATTTTAAGATTCATTTAAAAGAAAATCAGCGCTACCTAAGCTCGCCTCTAGTTTTTCCTGAGCGAAGTACATTACATGTTATCATCAACGATACACCTAAATTGCCGCAACCTCCTTAATTAAAACTATTCTTGTCATTTGTACCGAGGAGGTAAATCGCCTGTTAATTCTTCCACATGAATAGCTACTGGATTAAATTGCAGTCAATATAAATCTACCCCGTTAGAATTTTATAAAATGCTGCGGAAGTGCCAACCTGTAAGTGAAAATCTGGTTTATCAGAAAATATTTATGTTAGATATACTTTAATCATCTTCATGTCTCGTGAATACATCGGGTGTTTCTCTTCAAAGAACAAAATCTGTTCTGTAGAACAGATTTGTACAAAACCCTTCGGTTTGTTTATCAGTACTGAAATGCTTAGGACATCCTATATATCCAAAGATTAATATTTGGGCTTTTGTACTGTATAAGAAATGACTAATTAGCGAGAAATAAACGGTGAAGTACACTAAGCTGATTTCTTACAGAAACGCGGAGAAATAATATCTGTCGAATAATACACATAAATTTAATTAACCTTCAGACGATAGCGATGAATTGTTTTCAGCACAAACTTCTAACAATATATACTTCTTTAGATATTTAGGTCTTCCTTGAAACTAATGCTTTAATTTAATGAAATACTAGAGATTGTTATTATAACGGTGGCCCCATTGTTTAGGTAAAACACAACTGTAAAAAACAAAGGTATTGTTTCGTTGCGAAATAATTAATTACAGGTCTGGTATAGCAGTGTATTAAAGACTATGAGCCAAGAGTTTCAATGTTAACCTTTAATTCCGAAATAATGTACTTAACACAACTTTCCTCCAATATCTATTGAAAAGGCAACTTCGAGTTCGAGTTTGATATATTTTTCACATTGACTCGGTGATTTCAAGATTCTAATAATAATAACAACGCTCTTAGCTATACCAAAGATTAATCTCCCGTTTCACCGGTCTAATTTACGAGTTCATTCACTTAATTAGTATGTTTAATATGTAGGAAATTATATGTATCGACATATGCATGGTATGGCACACAATTTCCGGTGAAAAGGTGAAAAGTTTTACTTACTTAGATTAGATTAGGTTACTATACGAAGTGGTTTTTGACCACTGCGACCTTTTTAGATCTGCTGCGGGTTCTTCTCTCATTACGCTAATTACTGCTGGTATTTCGGCTTGAAATACTGTGGCGCTTTTAGGCTTAGACAGTTAGATATTTTTGCTCTAATGTCACAAATTCCGACTCCGACTCCAGCCTCTGAGCCGTCTGCGTACTAGATCATCGAGGGAAGATTACGTTGTCGAGTAATCTTCATCAATAAACAATTCTCCGACGAAAACATTTCTCCAAAAGCCAATCACCGAATGAAAAATTCCCCAGCAATAACATACTATCCTTTAAGCCTCATTCTCCGTTTAGGACAAACAGATGTTGGCGTGTTGTTAATTTTCTTTTCTTGGCTGACGAAAGTAATCGCAAGGTGTAGTGGGGCACCCTATTTAAACATTGTTTTAATAAATATTTATTTTCATATAATAGAATTGGTTTCATTTATTTAATTTCCTGAATGTATTCTACTTTTTATTTCACCCCTTTACGTAAAGTGCATTTTTGTGTTAAAAATTAAGCAAGCGCGTAACTCATTGTCAGAGAAATGTATTGACTTTTTTCCTTATGATGTTTTGTGTGCGTTATCTTTGATGAGAGATGAACACTGCATCCAATTTAGGAATGAAGTGCGAAAAGCTAAGATGATGCCACCCCAAACGTTCTAAATTAAAAAAGTCTTCTCCCAGCGGCTAAGATGGTAAAATTTGTGACCAGTATTTAAATATATACAGTGGGCTGTAAAGAACCTCAACTGCCCAATAAATCGAGCAAAGGGTAATAAATCCACTTTTCTTCGTTCGAGTTATATAAGTGTATAAAGTGAAGTTGGTCACGATCGTTAGGAGAGGTGCGAGCCAGGAGAACTGCTAGTATCAGAAGGGCAAGAAGACGCTGTCCATTTCCCGCCAGCAAGAAAATGTCGATTCTCTGCAAACAAACCATACCCATCACCACGAGAAGTCGCACATATTCTTTTGTTTATTTTTATGTTTATATTTGCTCTGAGTAGGTTGAACCATATGTCCTCTTTGTCATAAATTTTAGTAGTTTAATATTCATTTTATCTTATCTTCGGGGGCCCCACTCCCAGTAATAAATCGAATTTTTGTGTATTTCATATTTGCCATTATTAACTGTACCGTCAATTATATTTTCCTTCTTTTAAATAAAACGTTATTTATTTAGTTATTTTTAAATCAATTCTTTTATTTCTTGGTGCATGACTTAATTGTTCAAGAATCCCGCCAACTTTATTAACTTTTATTACTTATTAAAGATAGTTATAAATACAAGTAGCCGTTTTTGTTATAACTCCATTTAGATTGCAAACCAGTACCGTTGCAATGGGTTCTCTCGCAATAATTTCTCACCAATATTGCTAAGCACCTTGCCATAATGTATCTGTTTTCGTACGTTCTTCTGCTGCAATCTCGTGAGGAAACAATACGAAACCGATACGGAATTCGCAATGAAACTGAAGTTACTGCCAGCGTTAGCATTTGAGCTTACAATAAAAGTAGTCGATGCGTTTTGGGAGAAGAATATGCTGGCAGAGGATACTCAGCCAGTTGTGAACTACTTTAAGGAACGCCTGCAAAGGCGCCAAAATCGCTGCATCCCGAGATATGCGGAATTGTGACGAGACTGACAAAAACGAACAGCTCTCTAGAAGGATAGCATCGTTTGAGGCTTAAGAAAAGTGAGTTCGGTTTATCTTAAAATCTCAACATTTGCCGAAATTTGTTTCTTAGTCTATAAAATGTCTACTCATCGAGGTAAAGTGAAATTCAATTTAAGACTACATTGCTGCTCCGGAAAATATGTAAAAAGTTGTCCTGCAGTAATTACTCGTTGTGACGATGTAAATTTTTAATACGGCGCAAGTGAGTATAAAAACTAAGTAAACTAAAAAGTACAAACACAAACACGAAAAAAAAATGGTTTTCTTTTATTGCAACGCTTGAAAAATTGAAATGAATTTGTAAAAACTGATTCCAAATGAGATCGCTTTTATTAAGGAAACCATAGCTTGTCTTTAAGTGTCTTTGCTTATTTGCAATGCAAAGGTATATTCATTTTATTTTAGTCGATCTTTACGAAATACATCACTGACGGAAGCACGACCACGACGAAATTCTGTAAACCAATTGTAAGCAATTTTTTTGATACTTCATTACCAAATGTTGAGTAAGTCGATTGGACGCATTGTTGTTGTGTTTAGCCTTTACTAAGATTGTCGAAATCATCCAACAAAAACCTTGTGGAATTTCCAGTTTTTTTACAAAATTATTTTTTTTAAACAAGTTTCTCGGTTAATTTCTGCGCTGTCACTGCTTCAACAAAAAAAAAATAAAAATTGGCGAAAATGTACAATATCAAATCTCAATAGTAACATCTGGTGAATGTTCGCAAAAATCTATGGTGATAGACTCGTATCATCCAAACGAACACTTTATGTGCGTTGGATAACTAAGAAGTTGTATTATATTTAATCAAATTGTTCGTAGACTAATAAGGGATGATCCTGAACTCGAAATTACAAAAAATTATAAAACTTTGAAACATATACCATAAGTATTCACTCTGAGTGGGTGAAATTAATGTTTGAAATTTGAAACTTTTCCACTGTACCTATGAATATAACTCGCTAATGGTAGGAGACAGAGCAAACGTTCTCAGACAAAAATTGTTTGTTAGAATAAGTTTTATGAAGCAGTAAGATATTCGGTCAAGAAAAGATGGTTATAAACATATTGACATTATAATATTGATATATAATATAATTAAATATATTATCACATATACTTTTTAGGTGAAGTCGAAAGTGGAAATAATTGAATTTTTTTGTACAATGCAAATGTCACCTCTTTTATGGTGCTACTGGAAGTATTTTTCACTTGTGAAGAACTTTCTTACGTATAAAGTAGGTATACATATAATAACAACAGATGCTTTTAATTACATTTATTTTTAACGAAATGTTAAACTATCCCCGGAATTAATACTAGATATCCTTCGTAGGAAACTTATTGTGTTGAAAATGGTTGCCATGAGCATATTAATAACTGAAAAAAGAAGTGATAACTGCATTATAAATGATTTTATTGTTAGATCAGTCTCTATAATAATATAGTATCACCATCAAGCTTAATTAAATCCTAAAACACTTGCTACATTGAGGAAGATGCGCGAAATCTTGCTGTGTGAAAGCAAAAGTGACTGGATTTTCAAATTTATTTGGTCTATGATTAACGCATTCACTTTTACACTAAGCGTAAGCCAAGATGTCGTAATATTTTGACGCCGAAAGTTGATTATGAATGAGAGATTGTAAATTGGTGACATTATTTACGCATACCTACTTTATGCATAAGAAAGTTCCTCTGAAGTGCACAATACTTTCGGTATTACTATAAAACCGGTGACATTTACACTAGGTAAGAAAATTCCGTTATTTCCACTTTCGACATCAGCTAAAAATAAAAATATATGTCGATACGTTCATAACATTCTTTTCTTGGCTAAATTCGTTACTGCTTCATAAAAGTCATTGCAATAAACAATTTTTGTCTGGAAACTTATGCTCCACCTCTTACCATTAACGAGTTACATGCATAGATAGAATGGAAATTTTCCAAATTTCAGAAATTGATTTCACCCATTCAGGATAAATATTAGCAGAAGACAAAGTTAAGTAATACATACTTATATATGCTCCACACATTCCCAAAGTTTCATTTTTCTTTTCATATTTTCGATTCCTTGTAAGTCCAGCTGTTGGAGAACTTTCAGATCAGCCAGAGTTGGTGCGACCGTAATAGAATTAGTCCAAACATTGGCAAATGTGCGATAGTGAGTCACTCGAGAACCACAACACCCATTACTTTCTCCTACGCAATAAGTGAAGTCCTTATACCACGAGTGGAAATATTTAGAGACTTGGATATTTTGTTTGAATCATCATTACGTTTCAATTACCACATCCGTAATATTTGTGCATCAACCAAGAAAGCCTTAGGCTTTACTATAAGATCCTGCAGACAATTTACTAATTCCACAGCTTTGAAGTCCCTATATTATGCTTTTGTCAGAAGTAAATTGGAATACGCTAGCGTTGTATGGCATCCACACTATTTGTACCTTCAGCTTTCCGTGGAGCGTGTGCAGAGACGATTTTTAAAGTATCTGTCATTTAAGTTGGATGGTTCGTACCCGGAGAGAAATATAGATTACGTTTTATATATAGATTTGTAATACAGCTGATCCACAATAAGGTTGATTCTTCGTCCTTGCTAGGTCAGATAAACTTTGTAGTGCCAACACATTTAACGCGGTCCTTCGATACAATCCTAACACCCAAGGCAAGAACGAACACGTTGTTGAAGGCTCCGCCGTACCATATGGCTAGTAATTGTAATAGACTTTATCCGGATCCATTTCTCCAACATATTAGTATTATTTCATATGTTACTTCATTGTTTAACCTAGTATATGTCGTTTCTACCTTTGTATTTCACTTTCCTTCCACTGTTTCAAAGTTTACGTTATTATTATTTTTTATATATCTATATTTACTTGTTCTGTAAATGGATTTTCATCTGTTGGACAATAAAGATTATTATTATAAAAAAAAGTCCGATAGGAAAATGTGTAAAATACCAACTAATTCTCATTCTGTTGAACAATGCATTTAAATGAAACTAAAGTGTATTGTATCCATGTTGAAAATGAGCAACCGCCCTCTTCCATTAACTCGGTTACCGAATAAATGCTTACCTTATGTGCAATCTCAACTCAGAATATCAAACTTCATTCTACTTCTAGAATTTGACACCTTTAATGATGATTTGGAATGTTATTTGTTAAATACGTGAACTATGTAGAAATTCTCAGCAATTTATGCAACTGTATTCAAATACATTTTCTACAGTTATTGTTTTAGTTTCCATGAACCTGAAGATCCAAAATTTGTGAATTTATTTATAATCCTCGTGTGGGCACTCATTCCTTACGAATATTAAATTTTGCAAGTAAATGAGTAAGCATACTGGAAAACTGGCAATTTTACTTGCACGCGGATGCCAATAGTTTCCCTCGTAATAGGGGAATGTAGCATAAAATATTTAATTACTGAAATTATGCCGCTCCAGATGTCTACAGCTTTGTTTATGTTTCAGCGTTTTAATGTAATTATATTAAAGTATATAATAACAACAGTTTTCAGGCATTAGCTTAATTCAATTACTATTTTATTAGACCAGTTTAAAACAATCTCTCGACTTCAAAGGAAACTGTTTCTAAGAAGCGGAATAGCTTTTATAGATTGACAGTGATGACGTCTCAAGGCTGACATTTGTGTACTAGCAAAGACGAGCAACGCAAACCAATTCTCAAATATCTACTCGCATTATAATTTAGCATACAGACTTCTACCCACGATCTACGGCTTGTTATGTCAAATTATATAGTTGGAAATCATCCAACGTTGGTTTCGTAAAAGACAAAACATCGTCCGCTAGATTGATTTTATGCGGCTGTTCGGGTTTTTCCTCTTTTTCTTTTTAATGTCTTGCTTCACACCAAGTACTTTAATATGTGTCCACGTTCTCGTATATTACGTACGCATATTTATTTTTTAGAAGCGGGAGGTTGTATGTACGTTGGCATTGGTAAGTGATATCTACTTTAATATATTTATGTTAAAATTCCATAACATTTCAAAGAAATTTATTACGACGATAACGTATTCATTTCGTAATAGTTTCAAAGTTGTCCGGCAAAATACAGTTTGTTTTTCGTTAAAATGATTTTACGAAAACATTACAAGAAGTAATTGTTTATTCCGAGTCGAACGCCCAAGCTAGAATGTGGGACGTTGACCATTAATTTATGAGCTAATATTTGCGTAAATTCCTGTTGTAACATTTATTAATGGATTACAGGTTAATTTAGACTCGTTGCTTACCAATCCGAAAAGATACGACTTGTCGAAACATGCCCTGGCAAAATCTGCTGCCGACAACCGCATGCTTGTTTTTGGTATAATTGGATAATATGATAAAAAGCTTACATAAATGTATTTTGTTTAATAACATATGCAACAACATATTTGCCTTCGCTGATAGTAAACCGTCGAAAGCAATTGTCTGGAAGTTGATTACAACCATACAATTTGGAAAAATGTTATTACTATGAATTTTAAGTTTTTACGGATTTTGTTTCTACATTTTATATCCATCTATAATCTGTATATTCTGAAATACACGCTATAGTAATTTCCACGAAAGGATTAGGTTAAAGGCATACGTTGGTCATAAGTAGACACTTAATTATTAAAAGACGCTGACAACTAAGGATTAATAGAGGGCATTAGGTAGAGCTACGGATGGTAGAAATCGAGACAGTGAAATAGTGAGTAAGTAACTAGGGGAATAAGAGAAAAGTTGTACCTAAGGAAAGTAACAATAAACAATAGTTTTGTAGTTCATACAAGTAAGTGGCATTTTTATTTTAATATACGAGTGATCTCGTAGAGGAGCAACATCCGAAGAAGATCATCAATATTGAGGTTTCTTCAGTTTCCAAATATCTGGCTTTGGTTGAAGTGACAAATCGACTGAGAAAAATAAGAAATGTACACAGCTACCTGTGGAACATCGTAGAGCTCGATTAGCTTTCGCGCAAGATCACGAAAACTGGAATCCCGCCGATTGTAGCAACATATTATGCCCGGACGAAGTAAGATCACCAGATGGCCAGCAATGGTCATGGTTTGGGCTGGCATAAGCAGCGAAGCCCGTACTGAATAGATGATGATTCTATGACGGCTGCGAGCTACATAAATACCATTTTAGAAGAGCACGTGTTCCTTTTGTTCTATTTATTATTTATTATAGGGCCTAATTTCAATTTTATAGATGATAACGCGGATCCGCACCGTCCTCTGATCATTAACGAATATTTAGATGAAGTCGAAAGTGTGCCCCCGACCTCAATCCAGTAGAGCATCTCTACAACGGACTAGGAAGATTCCAGAACGTGTACATCGCCCAGATAACCTAGCTGAATTTGTTGCGGTACTTCAGTCAGAATGGTAGCAATTGGACCAAAACAATGTTAAAAATGTGAATAACTCGATACCGAAACGTTTGCAGGTCTCGAAGAAAAACTAAATAAATTCAAATGGATCGATTTTTTTGTCATACTTCTTAGTAAAATTCTGGCTGCCCCTAGATAATGCAAAGTATAATATAGAAGAGTTATGAAGCTCTTCTTTCAAGACATACATGAATGCGTTAAATTATTACACAGGCGTGCAAGAGGGAATCCCTTACATTACCGACTTAAAGCATAGGTAAATGCGACGTATGCAAATCCTGTTGTTTTGATATTAAATTTACCAACCCGGTTAATCAAATCAAACGACCCTTCAACATGTCAGAGGATCCATATACGAACGCATACTCGTATAGACGCGAGGTAAAAGGGATGGATTCTATAAGCTGAAGGAACCGCGCAGCGACTACGAGAACTAATTAATCATAATCAGATCAAGTTGGAACCCAAAGATGCTGATTAGAGAGTTGATCATCGAATCGTTATTGCAGAAGTACAAGTCGCTGACGTAATAAATACGATCTTCAACTTCACTTCGTTTATTATCGGGAACGTATCTCGGTGTAGTGTTCAATGCGGCACCGCACTTATATAGCCGCAAATAACCTACCTCTGCACTTCGCAAAACTTATTGATTTCACAGTCCTTTCTTCTATTATAGCGGTATTTACGTAGATGAAGTTTGGAAACTGAGACACGTATGCCGAAGGATTATCCGCAGCTTCTATTGATAACCATTGTAAAGAAGATCCAGTGAACGTGTTTACCATACGACATAGGGCTTTAATACTACTCTGTTTTCTTAGTAAATTAACATGTTTTATTCAGGAGATATCCAATATGAGATATTCCTTAACATGATACCAAAATGCAATATAGCAATTCCCTTTGTCACTCTGGGCCAAATGACCGACAGTGAACTAACTTTTGAATAGCAGAACAACTTAAAGAAGAATAAACGGATCTCAATTTTTTATGAATTAACTTTTGACGTTACCAGCAGTTCAAATATTGCCGGCGTCACCGGAAATTCATTTTGTTATTGAAGAGAAGCACACAGACACACAATAATATACAAGCTCTTCTGTTTGAAAGATCAAACTTGTACCACGAGCAGCGGAAACTAAACTTTCTAGACACTTGAATATATATTTTTGTATTACGCAGCAAATGTCTCCGAATACTTTTTACTTGAAAGCTTTTACTCTAAATTATTCAGGAAAAGAATCGTTTTTAGTACACGCTGTATATCATCCACCACAAAAGCATTTGAACGTGTTTGAAGTATAAAAATCAACCTTAATACCAGAGATCATATCCTCCATAAATATTACATTAGATCATTACTAAACTAACGTTGATTCCTCGCCTTTTCACTAGGGCTATATACATAACTATATCTTCGTTTTCTGAATAAATTTACATTAGCATTAATAAAACGACTCACTACCTAGGCACCTACATCTTTTCAGTCATTTGCTATTCAAATTAACCACTTCAAAATCAAGAGACGGTATTCAGCAGTATTAATACGTCAAATGCGTACCCGTGATTGCGTGAAATCCCGCCGTATAGCACAATTGAAGAGGACGAAACAGGAAATACTTCTCCCTCCCTTTCGAAATTACAAAATTTTCTAAGCAAACACTCCCATTGGCGGTTTGCCGTTATTCACGGACCCGGGGCTCTCTTGTAAATTGGCCGCTATATAGTAAATTTATTTGATAAACGAAAATTGCTGCCGCATACAAATTGAATTATTGTAAATTTTATGACATGTATAGAAGATAAAACAGCCCCTTGCAGGCCAAGATAGATACCAAGTTTATGGCTGTTCAGGTGAAATATACGATACAGAGGGTTGCTGCACGATTCCGTATGGAAATATGTTTGGGAAGTTGAAAATTGACACTTTGTTTTGTTTGATGTGACACATATGTGTATTAAGCTTGATTAATGACCTCGCATTGGCCTTAGATTGTTTTTAAAATTAGCTTCCAGAAAGAAACAAATAAGCACTTTGCAAGGGTAAATTGTTAATTGCTGAGCTTAGAAAAGAATACACAAACTTTTTGGCTTTTTTCAACGTAGTCTTGTCCTTAGCGCTCATTATATTTAGTCCATATATATCTGAGCTTTTTTATTATTTAAACTTTAGCCTTGAAACTATGCGATATTACCTTTCAATCGACTCGATTTTTTTTCTATCAAACGAGGTTTTCAGGTTGAGAAGAAAGAAAGACTTGGAGGGAGCCAAATATGTAGTTTAGACATTTTTGCCACTGAAAAGGCTGAAGTGTGAATACGTGCATTATCCTACCGAGGAAGCACTCGTTTTTCTTTAGGTTGGACCTGATCTGAAACGTGTGCATTGATATTCGTTTGTTACTGCTTTACTTTTTTAAGAAATGACGAAATAAAATGGGCTGGGCATGCAGGAAATTGACGATAGGGAAACAAAGAGAAGTGGATCCCACGTGATGGACAAAGAAAGAAAGGTAGACCAAGAGTACGATGGGAGGACGTATTTGGGCAAAAATGTGGGCCAGATTGGATGGGACTAGCCGCGAATAGAGGGGAATGGAACAGATTGGGGGCCGCCTACCGAAGAAGCAACTTTCAGAAATAATTCAGAAAATATGTTCAGCTATCTTATTCAGGTAATTAATACATTAAGACATTAAGAAAATTTTAGATAAAGTAAACGTTCTGGGATGATCGAAATTAATAGCTATAAATTAATCAAAAACTGTCCAGGTAAATACTTCACATGAGTCAGTTCACAATGGGTCATTCGAATCTTCTACTAAGGAAAAGGCAACTTAACAAAGGCTTCAAAAGCTTCTGGTTTAAAAAATTACAGTTCGCATAGAAAGCGCATCCAATACTTTTCATGCGTTGTACACAAAGGTTAAGTCACTACTAGAAGACTCGCAGACAGAAGCTGTTTTTATTTAAAATCGGATAAACGTAATGCTGTGTTCACCTCGGGCGAAGATGGCTATTTCAATCAAGCCAACATGACAGATCTTATTTAAGATTAACGAAAAATCCTCTGTTGAAAGTGTTGACCAAGAGCAAGAAATCCATTCTAAACTTATTTCCCTTTACAGCTAACTTCTTTTGAAACTGACTTTAAGCATACTTAGGTTACTTTCCTCGACCTTGGGGCAGATACCTTGATGACATAGTTTGCGCCTTTGATACCAGTAATTGATTTTTGGCAAGACTAAATTTCCTATTTCCTCTATCAAATTTATTTACGAAGAGGAAATGACAACATGATACCTTGTACATTGTCCTCGGTACATTGGTAATATGAAACAATTAAGTTGACATATATAAAAGGTCCACTAGTGATAACAGATACGTTTAACATGATTTCAATAACTCCCGAATACATAAACTTTCAGCTACTAATTTTTTGGTACATCACTTATACACACTTACATTAACTAAAAACTTTTACAGATCCTGTAAAGATGTAGACGAGGAAACTATTCTAGTGTCGGTTTCCATCTTCTCGACCACGTTTAATCCAATTTTACTATTCATTTGATATTTCCCCGTTTCTGAATTTATTATGTTCCACACTGTTCTCCGTTTATTTGTGGCTTTGGTGATTTTGCTAACCTAGAGGGATCTGCGAGAATTTGGAAGTGGAACGGTTGAATTGTTTTTTCTTTAGTAGATAGAAATGACTAAGTTCTGGACTGTTTAAACGCTTAGAAAACCAACAAAGGTGCCGTTTATTTATTTATTGCCTCCGCAATAACTATACTCATACTCGCGCTATTGTTCCTAGGTATTACGCTTTATAAGAGTAAAAAGCTTGTTAAAATAATACTCAAGATTATTTACATAAACACTATCGACACCCAAAACATCTGACCACTTCCCACTGCTCAAGTCATTTACAAATTGAAGTTTATTTTCAATACAATAACTAGTTATTGTACATCTGCTCCTGCAGGTATTAGCACAATTAAAAAATTGCCTTTTCACAAACTACCAAATTCTGAGCTATCTGACGGACAATTAGCTAATATGGACAGCGATTTGATTACAACAAAGTATAGAGGATAGAAGTCATCTGCTGTAACCGATGGTTACACTCATACCACCTAGATGAAGAAGAAAATTAGAGTTTCCACAAATGTTGTCTTCCCAGCTAAATATATCAAGTAGACATGGACGAGTTTTCATTTCAAAACACGTTTGCGTGTAAAAAAATGTACACATTTCGTATGCAAAATAAAAAAAAGACATTTTGGTTAATATCGCGACAAAAAAGTACATCATATAAAGTCCTAAAGCTGTACCGTACCTAAATTTTCATATTGAAGTTCACTTTTCCAGCGGAATTTTCACGTTAAAACGAATAACCGATAATTAAATCGGAAGTTATCCTTACCAAGATTCTCTTTTTCAGTGTGTACTTGTTGAACAGCAAACAACAATCGGAACTACTGCAATTGATGCTGTAATCGGAAAGTGGGCTATTCCTTCTATCTGTACGGATGAATTTTAACACTACGTAATTTTCCAGTCTACAACTAGTTCCGTATTAGATAAACATTCGTAGCAGGTTGAAAGCAAATCAGCGTTTACGCGATTTCATTTAATGAAATTCCATTACGCGGAATCAACGGCAATCTCAGATCTGTAAACTTGAAATTCCATGCTTTGCCAGTCCGTGCACAAACTCTTTCACCTAAAATAGCACACAAGTCTAAAGCCGGGAACCATCGCCACGTACAATGTAGGACGGAGCACGGAGGAAAAGTAAGGATAAGTCTGCGACAGTACTATGTTGGAAATTTAATTCGTGTAGTGCAAGCTTTTCTAGCGGATTTCGTGGAAGAAATGCAATTTTCTAAGTACGCGCGAACGTGTAACAAACTTTTAGCTTGATACGTGCAGTATAATGCAACGGCCGCGGTGAATAGTGAAATTTAATTTTCAATACTTTACAACATATTTGCAATAAAACTCATTTCTATATTTTATGCTACTACAAACATGTATACACATATAGTTTTTCTAGCAATTTTACGCCTTAACTTGAAGTTCTAGCCGTGGTAGTTTTTGACATTATTAACATAAGAAACTTAGCGATCTAATTGAATGTCTTCACAGTAAGCAATATACGATGCTAAGAGGAAAAGATATAATAACCTTAACACACACACCGGCAAATTTAAAGAAAAGGACATAAAATCTAATTATTTTATCTACAATATGCATGGTTAATATTTCTGAGGTAATCTCTTAATTCGAAGTTAGGTGGAGAAATTGGAATTTGTTTTAGAAAGAAAATTTAGAAACAATGTGCATTGTAACATTTTGAACTTAATCAGTTCTTGAGGCAACCTGTCCCATTCCTCAGTCAATATAACTTAATTCTTGAGGCAAGACCTCTACCTAGCGTGTCCCACACATGTTCGAACGAGTTCTTGTCAGGGAAACACGTTAGCTAATTGTTGTTGTTATATCCACTTGGGTTAAATAGCCAATTACACAATCAGCGACGTGTGGGCTCCCATTATCTTGCATTAGGATGAAATGTTCCCGAATATATGGGACGAAAGTTATCACACGGATCTTGGAGAACATCCCTTAACTGCAATTATTGCTCGGCTATCAATTACCAGTAACTCTACATATGAGCCAAACATATGCCGCCCCACGCCATAATTGAATCTCTACCATAAGATACAGAAGTAGTAAAATTAAGTAGTGCATGTTATTCTTCTTGGCATCGATACAACCTTTACCTACCGGCAATTAAATTTGTGTAGAAACACCTCTCGTCCGTGAACAAAATTTTACCAAATTCGCGCTACATGATGACGTCTCTAAAGTCTTGGTGCTTTATTGGCACATGTGTCTGAGACTAGCTTCTGTAAGTCTTCTTCTTAGTGTGTACTCACTTATGGTAGTTCCACGAATATCTTGCAGTTTGAATTCCGCTTTGACGTCTGTTTCGGAGTGTTTGCGACGTTACAAAACGATCATGTGCAACTATGGATGATTGATTTTGATTTACCAAACATTCGAATAAAGTCGCTGCATGCTCAACCATGTTCAGTCATTGTTACGACCCTAGCAACACCAGTTGGTGACCCATTATTAGCTATCTTTGGTCTTTTAAAATTCCAACAAACCGACGACAGTAAATCAAAAGCAAAACAAATTCCAACAAACCCGAACAAATCAAATTGATTACTTAGCAACAACTTAATTGTTGTCTGCAGATAATACTAAGGCACAACACACACGTTTGAAATTTTGGCATTAAAACTTCAGTTGCTTAATGGAGCATTCAAAGCTATCTAGTGTTATATTTTGCGAAGAGGAAAAATTGAGAAAATTTGTTATTTTTCGAAATTATTTAAATGAAATTTAGGGCCGTGGGATTCGGAAGTATTTCTTTCGCCAACTTAGATTTTTATTGCAAGAGATAAATGAATTTTTAGGTGAGTATTAGAAATTTAAATGAAAGCTAACCTTATATAGTTGTTATACATAAACACTATATTTATCTGATCCCTTTCTGGGACATCAGCTACTTCTGAACAATAACCGTGACTCACACTTTGAATTACAATTAGAATTCTGGAGATTAGCACCTTCTTATTGGAAATACACTCAGACACAAGTGGTTTCGACGACAATTTGTCATAAAGTCAAATATAGAATTAGCGCCACCTCACGCCATTATTTAATTATTTTATTTTCACAGAAAATGTGCATTTAACATGCCTAAAATTACATTGAACCTTGTTGTAGGAAAATTTCACATTAATTCGGATGTTTTTAGAAATGAATATTGTCCCACCTTGTTGACTGGACTTATCCTCCTAACTCCCATAATAGGACAAAAAAAAGGAATTTTATTTTAGAAACCAAGCTTTCGACCACTACCTTCGTATTGGTGGACGAACTGAAGTCAGAAAGGTAATGCATGGGCAGGCCTGATGACCGTTAATCTGTGAAACATTAGTTGTAACATTAGACTAGATGTAGGCTACATAATAATAAAATTATTAAATAAGCTGAATTTAGAGGAACAGATTTCCTTTAAATTCGCCGATGTGATAAGCATTATCCTTTTTATGAAAATTATGTTTTCGTTTTCAAATGATGTTTTTGTAAATATCACTGAAGTGGTAGTTGCTGATTGGTTATTGAGTTTATACATTGTGGAATGAACGTTTTTTGATCCCTCTCCCGGGCATTTTTTCCAAAAGTATCGATGTAAGATTGTGAAGAAGGTTACACTTGCACTTGTTCAAGAGATTTAGTCAGTGCTTTGAACATTCATACCTTTGTGAAAGGAACGGTCACGGGAATGCGATATATATATATATAGCTTTCATCCTACAAACAAATTTGACTAATCAAAACACTAGAAAATTTAAATACATTTTACCTGCAATTCGCTACATATACAGTACTCGTTACGATGATAATATTGGTGATTGTTGCAATGGTAAAGTTCCATATTTTTTTTTACGGCTGATCCAACCATGGGAATGTAGATGCGCTGATGAGCACTATATACACTACTGTTATTGTCTTGCATTCAACTATTAGGTTCCAAATAAAACAAAGGAATTGTAAAGAAAAGAGTTTAATAAAATTAAGCAATTTACAACGCGAATGTACATATGTAAATTAAATTCTAGTCGGGAGATTCGCAACGTGTCAAGCGAAGCCCGAGCTGCACACACATAGAAAAGGATCAAAAACGGCAGGCATGTAGTACTTTATTAATTTCATTTTAAATTCCTGCTATGAAATTTTGTCTACTAAACCATCCTAAGCGTGAATATCATTGTAAAATTAGTGATGGGAAGGGAAGGAATTATTTTATTTGAATTAACACTTGTTTTATTCAAACTTGGAAAACAAAGAAACAATCGGGTATATGGTCACTTGTTTGTATGTTACCATTAGGAATGCTCTGGAATAATATACTTATAAGAAGTTTGTTCGTATAATTATACAAGCTTATGTTTTATGCATTACAGAGTTGATAATCGAAAGGTAGTTGCATGGGCTGCTTGACCATCAAGAAGTTGGTTGGTTGTTTTGCTCTTTATCATTACCCTATAAATGGTGACTTGAGCGTCTGGGCGGGAGGCTTTAGCAACTAAAGTGTAGACGACACCGTACAAATGGAATAGGAACCAATTCAGAGTCATTCAAGAACTACAGGCTTTAACATCGTATACAACTACAACATGATTTGGATTGGTGAGCCATTTCAAACGGTTCAGAATATTTCCAACATAAATGTAGACTAGTGCCAATTAGAGTGACAATTCTGAAGTGTGGATATCTATCCTATGAAATGCGCTCCAGTGTCTAATACGGCTACCAACTCAAATTTAAAAATGTATATTTACATTTCATTTCACTCCTTGTTTATTGAAAAAAAATGAATGGACAAAAGCAATTAACAAATTGACTGTCACAAAAAGAGGGAATCCTTAATGAGAATTACAGCAAAAAGTTGCCTTATTTTCCCTCTACATAACGTACTTGCTTCAAATAAATAGAACCTACCTTATCACGATAGAATTTCCTTGAAACAAAGAAGAAAAACGGATATATATATATATAGTACTTTTTTAAATTTTATATATATATATAATTTAGTGTAAATATACGAACAATTCTTCACCAACTAGCCACATTTGAGTAGACACTTTGATTACAATCAGTTTCCGATCCACGTTTCTATAAAAAAAGAAACCGAGAAACCCTTGTAAAAAGTAACAAGGTCTGAAACCAGACATTTCGATTGAACGTTTGATTGTAAAAAATAAGCTGCCATAAGCAGATGAAAACTAAATAAAAAAAAAATCCAAATAGGTAGCAGTTAGCATAGGTTAGCATAGGTAATTTTGCCTTGAAAAAGGTTCGATCTTAAGATACCATTAGAATACTCTTGTCTTTCTTACAATTTCTTTTGCTTGCTTATATGTTTTTCCTTAAGAAATCGTATAAAAGCACATACGTGGGGTGAATCGGTACCTTATTTGAACTGCATAAGTATAACGGTAAGCAATAAATAAAAGCAACAAAAGCTACGAGACAAAGGAATCCAACGCGGTTACCTACCATTCCAAATTTAATGTTTCTTTCTTATAGAACGCTCGCATTGAATTTATTTAGAAAGGAAACGTAAACACTTACGCAGACACATACACGAAGCAGTATAACAAAACAAAGTCGTAACAAGAAATGTAGGTTAGGGAATGCTTGATGTTTCGGCGTATAAACGATGTCCCGTCGTCCTGAAACTACTTTTCTGATTAAACGAGAACGTCAGTGGTGGACAACACAATTCTTTATGTCAGTACCTTTGACCGAAAAAGTTGCAGACGAAAGAGCCGAAGAGCGAGGCTATATAAATCGAAGGCTGGTTTCTGCTATTATTTCAAATTGGATAAAGGTTTTGTCATTTCGCTGTTGAAGAAGATATGTTCGAAAAAGTATGTGACATTAGTTTACTTCTATTTGGGAAAAAGATTACCTACTATTAAGTAGTATTAACGTAAAGGATAGTAATAAGTAATATAACAAATTACTATATCTCAAACTACAATTTGTTTTGTTAGGACCAATGAAAGGACACAATGAAAAAAATGAATTCACTAAATCGTATTGGTTGACTTCTTTTTGTCAAAGCAACAAAAAAAATATTGCATTGGCTAATAAATTTATTACAACAATGAACTACGTTTATCATATAGAAAGCTCTTTGTTAATATAGCAAACACCCGTTCGTTAACTTATTTTGTGGAAAACGAAACAATCTTTACATTAATTATAATTAATCAATAAAACATGTATTCATTGATGCAATAAACAGTTATTTATTATATACTCATTCATTGGGCCCATTTTGGTAAACAAATTTTTACATAAACGTACTTTTTTTATTGTATTTACGTAACTTTCGTTCGGTGAATTTCTTTCTAAAAATTGAAAAATATTCTTAAAATTGTAAATAATTGGCATACAACACGAAGAAAATATTTGTGTTAGGTCAACTGTGTAAATACTATGCACATTTATATTTACAATTGATTAAACGTTGCGTATGAATAAATAAAAAACGTATATAGTAGAAATGTCTTTCTGGTGATGTCGTGTCGTTAATATTTTACTTGACGTTTCTCTGACCATGCGGGCAGCTTCTTCAGAAGATTTCTAAAGACTGCTGTTGTTGTCTTTTGCTCCTCGTTATATATCCTATTTCTGTTCCGCTTTGCTGATCCATAACCGTTCTGCTTTGCTGCTCCATAACCGTTCCGTTCCGCTGAATCGCGTCGTTCGTTGTATGACGACTCCGTAGTGCTAACTTCCACGTGTTGCTGATCTTGTATCCATCTTCGCGATTAAAGTTGTTGTTGTTCTTCATTATTTCTATGGATTCGCGTATTATCCTCGGGTAGTAGTGGCTGGTCCTGGCTAATACCTTAACGTCGCTGTAGCTTATGCGGTGGTCTCCTTGTTGGTGCAGCTGTTCTGCTATTGCAGATTTTTCAATATGCCTCAGGCATGTGTCTCTCTCGTGCTCTTTCACTCTGCACTGAATACTCCGTCCTGTTTGACCGATGTAGCTTTTTCCACATTGGCATTTCAGTTCGTATATGCCTTTTGCTCGTAGTTTTGGTAACACGTCCTTGTTAGGAGGGAGTAGCTGGTCGATTTTGGTCACCGTGTTGAAACGTGTGGTGATGTTTTTTTCTGCTAGGGTCTTTTTTAGCCTGTCGGTGACTCCGGCTATGTATGGAAGGTACGCGTATCCTGCTGGTTGTTGTTGGTCTTCGTCTTTTCTCTGCTCTCGTGGCTTCCTTATATCTTTTGTACTGTAGCCATTTTTCTGCAGGGCGTTTTTGACGTGTTGTATTTCGCTATTCCTGTGATGTTTGTCGCTGATTTTCTCCGCTCTTCTTAATAAAGTGTTGATGAGGGATCTCTTCTGTTGAGGATGGTGGTGAGATGTCGCATGCAGAGCGGAACAGAAATAGGATATATAACGAGGAGCAAAAGACAACAACAGCAGCCTTTAGAAATCTTCTGAAGAAGCTGACCGCATGGTCAGCAAAACGTCAAGAAAAATATTAACTACACGACATAACCCGAAAGACATTTCTACTATGGATTACGGTCGTGAAAGCCTACACTCAACTAAAAAACGTATATCTTCCTTTAAGCTCTATTAACAATTTGGTATGGCTCTTTGAACAAAGCAAAATCTTTAAAAAGGAAAAACGGAAAGTGGGAAACAAAGGGGTCATCTGTTTCAACGTTCCAAAATAAAAAGTACACATATTTGGGGATAAATAAAATACACGAATTTTTAAACAAGCTTTAAGCAAGATAGAGTATTGTATGCTATTGCTTCATACTGCTACAATCACTGCCTTGATAAGATGTATTAAGGGAAATGTACATTGAGATGCTACAATGAAATATAACGTTTAGAATAATCACAATTCATGTTTGTTTCCAGTAATTTACTTACAATAAAATTTGAAAGAACAATTTACAGCTACAAGCCCTCGTATGCTTTGCTAATTCTTCGTTATAGTCCTCTTCCTTCTCTTTGCTGATGATGTTCAGGGTACTACCTGATGAATTCTCTGGTGCAATACCCCCTTCAGTTCTACTTCGACTGTTGATGCTAATGATGATTCAAAGAAAGAATAGAAAATTATTGTCTTAATAATAAATTGTCTCTTTTTTTCTATAAAAATCCTTTGAATCTATAACGATTGCCGGTTCGTTACAAGTGAGAAGAAGATACAAAAGCCTACATTTAATCGTAGTGGTCGTTACATAAATAAGGATATAATATTTATTGGCGGTGTGTTCAATTTATGTTGTGTATGAAACCAAGATTCACAGAGTATGAAAGCCGCATCTCTTACTCTGATACATTTACAACGTATAAGCATATATTACTTCAAATCCGTACATGACGTAAGTTTCAATATCCATAAATAAAATAATAAAAAAAAAAAAAAAATTACAGTAAAAATAAAATTTTGAAAGAAATAAGAAAATAAAAATGGAGGCAGAACTGATATTATTAAGTTTGGAACGAAAAGAAAATTGGCGTATAGGGAAGCAAATATTTGAATATATTCCATAAGAATGAAACTAAATAAAAGGAAAGAAAAGTGCAATCCGCGCAATCATATGGGTGAAAATGCAACAGAAATTTACAACTTATTCACGTTTGCAAAAGAAGATATTAATGAGATAAAACCACTGAAGAACAAGTGTAAAGAATATTTTGTGCCGTAGAAAAAACCTAACGTACGTGTGTGAGAGGTACAAATTTTTTACGACTAGTTAATAAACGAGCAGGATCGAACAATTCGTTACAATTTAAAAAAATCAAGCAAATAATTGCGAATTCGGAAATGAAGATTTAAAAAATGAATTAATCAAGACAAAATTAAGGATAATGCAGAGAAAAACTTTTGCAACAAGAGTTCGATACCCTAGAAAAACCGATAGAATGTTGTATATTAATCAAAGCTGCAAGATATCAACTTGAACATATGAAAACCTCGAACACACAGATGCTATAAGAAGAAAAACAATGGATGTAAATATTCCCAACAACGTCTACGGAATCAAAACGCAATTCCAAACAAAATAATAAACGCAAGAAGCTGCGAAGGTACTCATTCAATAAATAAATGTCTCGCCTTCGGTAAGAGATGTAATTTATGGAAAAAAATGAGTCATTAAGCAAGCGTATTTATATTTAAGTAATTTTTAATCAGCAAATAAAAATGTAAATGAGTTAATTATGGGTTCTATCAATAGTAAATACAAAAGTAATTTATTTTTAAATATTTAGTTATTGAAAAAAATTAACCTTAAAATTGATATTGGAGCTAATGCAAATGCTACATCTATTACCAAATTAAAGGAAATGAACGGTGATCTGAGTAAAATTGAAACCGCAATTGAAATTTTAACTACGTTCACTGGTCGAAGCATACCGATTATAGGTTAGTGTACAAAACTTCTCTTTTACAATTTTATATAGAAATAGGTAATAATGATTTTATTCGGGGTATAAAGATTCGGCCTAATTAAATACAGTTTATTTTATTTATTTAAATTTAAATACTTAAAATGATAGCGTCTGCGGTGATGTTAATGCCATAACCAAAGAGTTAGATTATAAGCAAATGTAAAAATGTTTTTTCAGGTACTAGAAGAGTCGGTAAACCGTATAACATAAAAATCGAGAAGAAAGTCATTCCTAATGTTAATCCAATTAAAAATACACCATTTGCTTTACAAAATTAATTTAAAGAGTATTTGAGTAACTTAGGGAAATTAAAAATTATTAAAAGAGTCTATGATAATAGTGACTGGTGGAACTCTTATGTTCTTCTTAGGAAATCGGATGGATCTTTAAGAATTTGCTTAGAAAGGACCTAAATAGGTTAATCAAAAATCAATCATTCATATTGCCAACAATAGATGAAATTATATCAAAATTAAAAGATGGCAAGTACTTTTCAATGCTTGACGGTACAAGTGGCTTCTGGATGTGAACAATAGTCTTATTATAATAACTCTTCTTATAATAACTCTAGATGTGAATAATAGTCATCTTTATACTTTTGGCACGCCCGTTGATTGCTGTAATTTCTAAAACTTCCTTTTAGCATCAACATAGCAAGTGAATGTTTTGAAGAGATATTTATGTTGATGATATTTTAGTTTTCAGTAATGCTAAAGTAGAACACGATAAAAAAAACATAAAATTCAACTTAAATAAATGTCAGTTTTTGGTTAAAATAGTTGTTTATTTAGAGAGAAAAGTATATCTATCGATGATGAAAAAACCACAGCTATTGTTGATATGCGAGAACAGACTTTTAGGTCTTATCACTAATGTTGGTAGATTTGTAAAAAACTTATAAAACAGAATTTGCTCTTTAAGGGAAACTAGATAACAACAAACGCCTTGAATGTGTCAAAACTAATTATTGTAAATTAAAAATACAATATTTGTTGCTACAAAAAGGTATTTCAGGTGATCCAAACAAACCACTTGCATTGTCAGTGCATGCACCAAAATTTGGTCTTGGCGCTATTTTAATGCAATGTAATAAACCTTGTACATATGCTTCAAAAACAATGACCACAGTACGCTCAGATTGAGAAAGTACTCTTAGTGATATGTTTTGGGATTTAAAAATTACATCAACATAAATTTCGCAAAGAATTATGGTAGAGAGAGATCACAAACCCCTAGTTTCGTTTTTTAAAAAGACATTAAATTCACGCCCCACTAGACAACAAAGAATGACGTTATCATTACAAAAGTACGATATAGAATTAGTTTGCAAACCTAGCAAATATTTAGTTTTTGCTAATAGTCTTTCTAGAGCACCAATAAAAGGAGTACTTCAAGACAAATTAGATTTAGATAGATGATAGTAAATCAGGTAAACTGACGAAAGGGACGCAAGCTGATGACGATTTAAGAATAGTTAGTCAATACGTAAAAAGAGGGTAGCCAAATAAATGTAAAGTTGAGTGTAGGCTTTAACGACCGTAATCCATAGTAGAAATGTCTTCCGGGTGATGTCGCGTAGTTAATATTTTACTTGACATTTCGCTGATCATGCTGTCAGCTCCTTCAGAAGATTTCTAAAATTAGAAAAATTAGAAATCTTCTGAAGAAGCTGACAGCATGATCAGCGAAACGTCAAGTAAAATAATAACTACGGGACATCACCTGAAAGACAAATGTAAAGTTGTTCCTGAAACTGTTAGATTATACTTTGAAGTATGGTCTCGTATTAGAGAGCATAAAGGATTACTTTATTTAGATCAAAATTTAATTATAAAAGAAAAAAAGTTTTTTCGGCATATGTTCAACACAGAATTAATTATCTTTACTTTAATGGCTTTAAATCCCAACTTCTTACTCAATCGCAGGGGTAACTCATGGGTCGAGCGTTAGCCTTCTCTTCTTTAAAGTATCGATTACCTTCTCAATTCTATTCACTGACCCATATTAGCTGACGCTGATGATATTAAGATCTAGCATACTATTTACAGTGGTGGACACATAATTAAGGATATCAGTTTTCGTTTTGAAACATTTATATTTTCGAAATAAAATGTTACAGGACTTATTTTAATTAAAGTAATCATGTTTATGGTCTTGTAATTTGTATAGCTATTCGAACAGAAACGAAAGAATGCATTTTATAGCAACTCAGTAAATAAAATAAATAAATATTAACCATTTTGGTCTGGACAACTAATTAAGGACACTTCGAATTTGTTAGAAATGTTTTAAAAATAAACATCTTACACGTAAAATTCGCACCTAGTTTTTAATCCAAATCTAATATTTAATCGGGTAGCCCTTCGATTTGAGTACAGCATTGCACCGCCTTGGCATACTAGCAACCAAAGTCTGACACCGTTGCAGCGAAATATTATGCCATATTTCCTGTACATTTCGGAATAGTTCATCTGCATTTTTATTGTTTTTTTTCTTACAGAGTCCTCTCAACATCTGCCCAGAGGTTCTCGATAGAGTTTAAATCGGGACTCTGGACAGACCAATTCAAAACGTTAATGTTTTCAGTCGAAAACCTCGCTCCGAGCAGTATGCTTCGGATCGTTATCATGCATGAAAATGATGTCCTTTTGCAAAGTAATCTAGGCAAAATTTATTCCTAGTATTATAATAATCTTAAACTAAACATCCATAAATGTTTTCTAACTTTCACAAAGAAACTACGTACGTATAATCGATTATCAACACTGCATCAATAACACTAATATTGCTCGCTAGTCTTATAGTGAGTTGATTGCGGATAGAAACATCGTTACCAACCAAATTGCCTCACCTGATTTATTATCCAAAGATGATCTCCTCGTGCCACGTCTGGAAGCAGGGTCGAACCAATTACTTCGCATTCCTACTGCTCGGGTGAACCCATTGCGGCGAGCACCTTTAGTCCACTCGGCAAGAAACTTTAATGAGCTTGACCTAGATTTCTCTTAATATCTGGTTCTTTATAATGTTTAATTTTTTGAATTTCGAAATTTATGTTGATGTGTACTTTTTATTGTTGTCTGTTCACGCATATTGTCTTCTATTTTACAGTAATATCTGTTGAGCATATAATAAACTATTACTATTATTATTACCAAATTTAGTCAAAAATTTTACGCAAATAATGCCCAACTCTCATGAACAGTCACTGATGCCGAACGGATCACTGATACTGAACTGATATGTATAGTTGAAGCTTTACACGTGAAAATTTTCAACCATATATGTTGACAATATTGACCTACAAATCAACTGTGTTAAGATTTTTCGATTCACGTGAATGCAATAAAGCGTCCTTCACATCATTTCTTAACTAAGCGCATATTGAGTACAAAAGTTCTTAACTTATTTTTAGTACCCTGTGTACGAAAATTTTATTAGCGTTGTTCGTAAAATTTTACATCCATAAGACAACATGCTTAGCATTCTCTTCATATTTCTATCGGTAATAAACCTATACGCACTCAAATTATCCTTTATCTAGAGCAGCGGCTCATTTACATTGGCAAGATTAGATTTTACAACCATCCGTTACACAATTTATCTACAAAGTCGTCTAATTTTACAGCCGCATTTCAACGTTCGTAATATTAACGCCGCCCTTCCTGTCAGCACCACTTGGATTCCCTCTGAGAATGGGAACGCGTCATAAAAAGGCTTGACTCGCGTTTCACGCCTTAACATACGTCGATGTTTTGATGGCCGTTTTTATTGAGTAGAAAATTATATCAAATGATCACTCGCAACGGCTGTTTACCGCACTCACGTAACAAAGTGAGGAATAAATATAAGGTCCGATAAAAGGCCATCATAAAATATGCAATAAACGTACTGTATGCTTTACGTTACGATGTGCGATACGGAAAGGCGAACGGCATTGATATGAACTGTATTGCAAGGCTGAGTAGTCGCATTAGCAGTGCTTATATCTTTAGGAACAGGTCGCGTCCTTGAAAGCGGCTAATGTAAGGCGAGTCTAAAATAGAAAAGTTTATTGTAGTGGAGCAGTAAAATAATTGAAAAATTTTTTTTTGCCTAAAGGGCGAAATTTTTGTTGTCTTATCTTTAACTCCAATTAATTTGAGCTTTTATAATTGCTATAATTTCAGTTGTATATTTCGATTTCAATTGAGTTATTTAACGTAAACTAGGAAAAAAAGTGTTTGTAGCGGTCTTCGTAACAAAATTTAATTTGCCTTTTAGCATATCCAAATTAAACGATAAAGGAGTTGTAGTATATCGTTCTATAGCTTGATTTTCTTTATGTTTCCCATTTATTTTGTTGTTTAATCTCACTTTCCGTAAATGTTCCAAACATTTCTAATTTTAATTGAATATTAATATGAATTCTTAGTATTTCGAGGTTTCAAAAGAAGGACTTGTAGATTAAAGAATTTAGAAAACAACTCCTCTCTTCTTTCCATGACGTTTACATTTGAACGTCCAAATTGTAAAACCTGGATTGAACAATAATTCGAATATTTTGCGCAACAGCCAATACATATGATCGAAGAGACGCTAAGATAATAGAGAACTTTACCTGTTCATCAATTACATTTTTTTTCTTAGCATTTATCGTCTAGCGTTACTGCGAAGTGTCATCTGGAACCTTGAAATGTGCATATTTCCTAGCCGAACAGACGATTGCAAATAGCCACATTTAATGTGAGAGCTATTGTTTTATGCTAAATAGAGATTATGAAAGTACGGTATAAAACCATATGGAATGTGGTAAACAGAGATGAAAAAAGGTGCATCTAATCTAGTATACATAACAAGCGTAAGTTGATTTTTAAGACTTCTTTTAAAACTGTAAAGTGTTTCATTTTTTAACGTGCTGGACAGGTGTGTGTAGGATTGTTTGTTTGTAATAATTCATTTTTACTTTTGTGTATGTAAGTAGATACTTCAAAGATAAACAACCAGATTACAGTTAGCACATTAAAGCTTTTAAATGTAGGACCTGCACGGTGTCCCGAAATACCAGTTATAACTGAAAGCGGCGTCTTTCGGCACAACAGAATCCCCCCCACATGTGGACTAGGCCCTCATAAAACTATTCCATATCAAAGACGAGATTCAATGTCACACGTATACACTAATTTGAATCCTTCCGAATTTACTCTCTTTTAGGTGTTTAACTTAAAAAATGAATTAGGATATGCGGGAACTTAGGTTATGAATATGTAGCTGCCATTTCGTCGTGGCTGAAAAGGAAATTCCTAGAGCCTTAATCGAAGTCACTCGTTTGTGGTTGTATTTCCGATAGATATTCCGAAGGTAATGCAGTTTTCCCGACTTTTTTGAAGGAAATAGATATGTCTACATGTGTCTAAAGGCCAAAATCGAAATCTATTAGAGAGTAAGTATGTGGTTATATTTATCGATCACCCTAGACAAACATTTTTGAAAGATGTTCATCTATTGCGTTCTCAGAAAATGTCGGCTTCATAGTACTTACACAATGGGTACAATTTTACAATTTCAGAAGGTTGGGGCTAGAGGTCTGTGTTTTGAGAGATCTGTAGGTCCACCCCGGCTCGTCCCGACACTTTGTTAGCCTAACCCGGTCCGGCCCGACACGTTTGTTTTGCCTGTATTGAGAAATAATTTATTAAACATAAACCAGTTGTTAAGCTGATTCAACATATCGAAAGTTTTTTCCTGTACAATGTCTACATGGCTAATTATTATCACAGTTGTGTCGTCAGCGTACATTATTATAAAATAGTTTTACAATATCATTAATAACTATTGAAAATAAGCACGGGGTTAATACGGCTCTCTGAAGCACGCCGATTGTAACGGGAAACAAATCGAATTTGTCTTTTCTGATCATCTGTCACTAAGATTCGCGCAAATTAAAGTCTATCTGATATATAAGAGAAAAACCACTTAATAGCAATAGCTCTCACGCCCGCCTTCTGCAAATTATCTATGTTGTACATAGTTAAAGGCTCTGCTTAAATCGCAGAACATACCAACTAGTACCTTTTCTCTTCTCTAATTGCTCAATTATGTAGCTATACATTTCTACTACCGCTGTTACTGTAACTTTGTTGGATCTAAATCCATGTTGATGTCCAGATATCAGATTCTGTCTTTCCAAGAACAATTCCAATAGCATTGCAACATTACATATTTGAGTATTCTGCCAACAGAGGACGTAAGTGAAACTGGTCAGTAGTTAGACATATTAGTGATATCGCCTTTTTTATGCCACTAATGTTTTAAAACAAGCTGGAAAGGCACCTTCAGAGAAATAGTATTTAATAAGGTAAGTTATGAGCATAATAATATTCCTTGAATATGCGGACATATATATTATCTAACTCCGGAGAACTTGTACAATTTAATTTATTATACACAGATATCATTTCAGATTCTGTAAACGGAAATAGGAAAATTTACTTTTTTTTTGAATTAGAAAATGAAAAAGAATATTGAATGTACTGGCAATATCTTTCGAAGAACTGATCACAACATCGTCGATCTTTATTTGTGAAATATGGTTGCCCCCCGAATTATTTATCAAACAATAAGCCAAATGCCATAAAATCATTGTATTATACTAACTTTTAAGTAGTTGATTTTCGCCTCTGGCATGATTCACATACTGAGTTACCTGCTAACTGTTGCTTACCACCTTTCCCTCTTCTAAAGAAGCCCCGTCGAGTTTTCGTTTAACAAAAACCCAGAACACGTTTAGTTTTATACTAACTTTTAGTTGAGAAGTAGTTAAGAATGAACTCTTGTAGACCTAAGTAACGAGTACCGTTAGGTTAATATGTAATTAAGAAATGTTGCTCTGTCTACTATAAACGAAAACCACTGTGACTAATACTACGTGTGCTTAAGCGCGGTCTATATACAGAGTCCCTTCATTGGAAACTCGACAATATTCAACCCTTAACTTGAAATGGCGAAATAATTTACATTTAAAAGTGCATTAAAAGAGACCGTATCAAAATATCGTCCTAAATACTTGACGTAATCTTTCCTCCGCCGAACAAGCAAGAACGCATTAAGTCGAGAAAACGTTACGTCACACGACACCATTCTCCTCGAGTTGCAAAACATTACTTCACAAATGACTAGGGCGCTTGGGCCCAACGTCTAATCCGCCAACAATAATCGACTTAATATAACAAGGGCAAAAGTAAATTTCGAGAAAACGACGCACCGCTCCCAGATTAAACAATACTAAAACAAAAGAGATGAATCGGAAGTGGCGCACCCCGGTGGCCAACTTAATCAGCTTATCAGAAATTCCCTGCTCCTTCTTTAAGCTGTCATAGGCTGACGTCTTATACGTTCCGCATAAGAACAACAAAGCCAAACGCAGGCAGGAACTGCTATATTAAAACGTGAATTTGGGCATTTATTGTGCGTCGTTGTTTATATTTCTTCTTGAATCGAAATGTAGAATATTAGATTTAATAGCCTCTTAAAGGACGATATAAAGATTGTATCTGTGCGAGATAGCAATACACAGAGAGGTTGCGAAATAACTAAACGAATACTGGCCGTGGCAAATACCATTTAAAATATCCCAAGAGTTTATCGTTAAATCTGCAAGTACTTAGCTAACACCTTGGTTTATATACAGGGTTAGTACAAAGTTCCGGAAGAGTGAAACAACTTTGTTGCTAGAGCAGCATCTTTTTTTAATTCTAGTACAAATAACATAACATTTGCTAAATAAAACGAATTTATATAACATTTTGACATTTTTTTGGCTTAGTAATAGTAGTAGTAGCATTAAGAAAAGGAAAGCAGCAAGCACTTCCTCTCAAACCGGAAGCGAAAAAATGTGAAAACGTTATAATAACAATTTCAACTCAAAAATGTTTAATGAACATGTTCCGAAAACTCAATCGTGCTAAAATGATTTGAAATCCGAATGAATATGAGGTAAAATCTAATTGAAAAATCGGTTAAAAGAAGTTGCTTTATTGCATTATAAAATATCCACTTGATTGCTGTATACACATTTGATCTCGTCTCGGAGCTGCAGAGGTAGCCCTCCAACAGCCTCAACATCAATATGAATATTTTCTGCGGCATCCATAGTCCTAGCAACAAGTTGTTGTCTGCTACTCTATAAACAAGGCATTTTAACCTTCCCCAAATTTTCCCAAAGAAAATAATCAAGAATTTAGCCCTAGTGATCTTGCTGACCAAGCAACTGCTGCACCTCTTCCTATTCAGCGATTCGTATAATTTTAACTAAAATAAGCTGTTACTTATCTACCAAAGTGAGAAGGTGTGCCATCGTGTTATATCCGCATTCGTCGTCTTAAATGATAAATCACATCCGTCTTAATTTTTTAATAACTGCGAAATTAACGACGGTACCTTTGCCTGCATAATAAGGTTTCCTAAAACTTACAGCTTTGGGACTTTGAACTGACACTGTATAAATATATTTTGAAATATAACATCCAATTAACTAGGTTTCAAGTATGCTTCAAACAAAAGATTATATTTTCCTAATAATGATGTTAATGTAGGTCTAATTACCGGATTGTTTACAGGAATTGGAGTATTAAGTTCTTGATAATCTTATAGCTTTCCTGAGAACCACCGAACCTACAAAGGACCCGCTTATGTCTCTACAGTAAGTTGAGTTCTAAAGAGAACAATCGCTTCGAAAATATGCTCAAGTCTCCTTTGTTATGCGTAATGTCTTGGATTATACCTACAACTTATTTTCCCGTAGCCGTAGTCTAAGTATTAGATATAGACTTCTGACATTACACACATTCAATCCAAAACTATAGACAAGATTAGTGAAATCAATAACCCCTGTAGCAAAATACATCTGACATTCTCGGAAAAAAATCAAAAATGCATTGAAAGACACGATAAAGAATTTCAACATCTTCTGTGAAATGGAATTTTGAATAATAGAAAGAAAAATTATCAAAATTCAATCACGCTAATCGCGATCAATCACGATTAATCTATCACTCCCACTAAACTCCCACGTTCGATCGTTATAATTATCCGAGTCGAAAAACAATTGAACGCCTTGTGGAAAAACTGAAAACAACGTATTTACTTCATAACGTGCCAGTGAGATAAGGAAGTGTAAAGAGGGAAGAGAATCTTGCAGCTCTACATCAGAGCGTTCGTGAACATCTAAATGTGTCAATTTCTTGGCGATCTCAGGCACTAGACATTGAACGTTACTTTGTGATGAGATAAGATATGGCTTGATTTAACTCAAGACTTCAAACCAAACGATAATTTATTGCGTGGCAACATTCGCACAAATTTAAAAATGATCCTAAATTTCATGAGAAAGCGACGAAGTTCATTTCAAAACCGGTGTATCTGGTCAAAATCAGCTAGAAGCAATGCATGAAAAAGCATTACATCCTTTTAAACTGACTGCCTGGTGCGCATCCCATGCTGAAGGAATCACTTGTCTTCACTCTTTTGTTGACGATGCTGGTAACTCTGTTACTGAGAATGTAAATCGTTTCCACTTAATGCTGACCAAATTCTTTTGCTCGATTTAGATTTGCGGTTTTCGACAGCATTTCAACAAGACGGTGTCACATGCCACACTGCTCATGAAACAATTCACTTATTGCAACACAAGTTCGGTGAATCGATAACTTCCAGAAACGGACTGGCGAATTATCCTCTTCGTTCGTGTGATTTAATACTCCTAGACTTCATATAGGTAGAGGTATCTGTTTATGCCAATAGGGCGCAATATTAGATAATTTACAGACCATCGAACGTGTCATTTCTGACATTCGGCCCAATTCAATTTATATTAAAGCCGATGGAAAATTGTATTCGACGGATTCAGTCCTGCTAGCGCTTCCACAATTTGTCTTACGAAGGGGTATTAGAAGAACCGTAAACATTGTTTGAGAAATTAGTTAGACTCATGAGAATTAAAATAAATGGAAGGTGGTTAAGCAATAATCTTCTAATAGTATACACTTCACGTTTGACCGCAAAATTAATAATCAAATTTCGTATTCAACTAGAAAATAAGTAACATTTATGCTACAAGCATTCCCCGGTAGATCCCTTCCGTTTATCTCTACCTCTACTAAAGTATAAAGTAGACGAAACAAATGCTGCATCGCGAATGGTATTCACAATAAATGTCGTTTTACTAACTTTACGTAAAATTTCTCTAATTAATCGTCCCGGCGAATGCTCCTACCTAAGTACGAAGCTTTTCCCGTTTATTTGCGTCTGCTAATGATTAATTACCGTGGCAACGCATGATCAATCATACGATTAATTTCTATTAGGGATTTTACAGCAAGAACTTCGTAATTAATACGGAGTAATTACAAATCTGACGCTAATTAGATTTCTTTAATTCCAAAGGCGGCTCTTTTCAAAAGACGAAGTTCAAGCAAAAGATTAGACGATAATGCTTTTTAAAATAAGTACCCAGGAAACAAACTGCATTGACTCTCTAGAGTGAAGCCATTAAGAAGATTAAAAATCTATT
The DNA here is from genome assembly GCA_902655005.2 of Marronus borbonicus. Lineage (NCBI taxonomy): Eukaryota > Metazoa > Arthropoda > Insecta > Coleoptera > Scarabaeidae > Marronus > Marronus borbonicus. Next base: position 17,542,822 of record LR737384.1, on the reverse strand, counting down.
TGTGGAGTCATAGAGGAATTAGTACACAGTGCACATTAATATTTTTTTAATTAAGTTTAGAATAAGCAAAGAGAAAAGGAACATCAGTATACGTAGAGAGGTTGAGGTCCAATAGTTATATAAACTATTGGCACCATATGCATAACTAGCCACATTCCTACGAGTAGTACTAGAGTCTGGAAAGTTGTTTTGTTCGAGACTCAATTAAACAAATACAGTGTGTGCAATTACAGGATATAAGGCACTTGGAGTTATCAGACCTGTTCAAGTCGAAAGAGTTAATCAGAATTAGATTCACCCGGATTACAGTGGCCGAATGTTTTTAGTAAAAAAAAGCTAGCGTTTGGTGCCGAAAATTTACTAATGGACAAACGAAGCTGAATGAGGACTAGGAGAAAAAAAGAAGCGGACCAAGTTTCTAACAGAGGGTGATAGCTGCACAATTGTTGGATGTTAGATTAGAGAAAATTATCGCATTGAAGTTCGTGAAGTTGCTGAAATAAGCGATACTACGATCGTGTTTATAAACCCTAAACTTCCGCAAAGTTTCACTGGGTGACAAGAATACTCTGCAATGAACAAAAAACCAATCGAATGCGTGTCTCTCACCCGATACGATTAGGAAGGGAAGTCCTTCATTTCCGGGGATGAAGCCTAGTGTTACAAGCTCAGTCCGGGAATGAAATAATAGTCCACGATATGGAATCGTTCAGCTCTTTACGAAAAGTTTCAAAACCCAGCCGTTTTCCCGTTAGGATAGTGAAAGCCTACTGGTGTGTGAATTCCTCGAACCGCGTACAACCATTAACAGTGAGAAGTACTGCGAAACTCTCCAAAAGTTGCATACAGTAGTTAGATGGAAAAGGCTGCGGCGACTACGTCAAAGAGTTCAACTTATGCAAAGCAAATAAAAATGAAAACAAACTATGGTTGGCCCAGCGAGATTGGAAGGTCCTGCAACATCCTATGTGGATCAGGAGAAATGGTAGGACACCGTCGTAAATTATTCAAGCAACATGAGACGTAAGAATACCGTGAAGGGATGTTCAAACTATAGTGTCACACTGGGACAAATGTCAACGTTTATGGAGATTATGCTTAGGAATAAGTATATATAGTTTTTGTGGAGCGTTTCTTTAATTACAAATGTTAAAAGCATGTAGTTTTACTTACCTAGATGATATTTCTGGTGACTAAAGGTTAATTTCATCGGCTTAACTACCAGTTCAATATTTATATATATCTACACTGTTCAAAACAATTAGAGGATATTTACGAAAATAATAATAAAATAAATAAATAAATAATATAAGACACGCAAATATTTTTATATTGCAACTATAACGTTTTTAAACAACAAACAGATTGCTTTGACAAGTTTCAACTTATACAGCGCTTCAGTGCGAACCGCCACAGCTTGAGGGTGTACAAGCGCGTATCCGAGCGATCTCGACTACAGTTAGATTTTACCATTTTCCGTATCATAGCACATTTTTAACCGTAATTTCGGGTAATAATGGAAAGGCAACGTGATTTGACTCATGCACAGGCTTGGAGAGCGATAGGTCAATTAGAATGTGGACGGAGACAGTAAGCTGTTGCTGAAGTTGCAATTTCGCGTTTGTGGTATTGGTTTCTAGAAACTGGAGATGTTCAGAGAAGACGAGGACAAGGACGCCAAGCATCTACAACACCAAGAAATGATCGATACCTAACACTATTTGCACGTAGAAACTGCACTAATAACGCTACGCCGTTTAGAAGTGAGCTTGCCGCTGCTCCGGTAAGAGTAATATCAACTCAAACAATAAGAAATCGTCTTCACAACGTTGGCATGTATGCTCGAAGACCTCTAGTATGCGTTCCACTGACTGCTCTTCATAAAAGATCGCGAAGAATAAGGGCTGAGGAACATAGAAATTGGAATCACGATGACTGGGCACAAGTATTGTTTTGTGACGAATCCAGATAATAGGCGTATTTTAATTTGGCGTGAACCTGGAACACGTAATCATCCACAATTTGTTCGAGAAAGGCCGCGATATGAAGGTGGGAGTGTAACGGTATGGGCTGGGGCAAGCGCAGGAGGTCATACAGACCTTTACGTGATATAGAATGGCAACCTAACTGCTCAGAGGTAACTGGATGAAATTTTGAGACCCACTGTTCTTCTGTACGCTGGCGCTATGGGTGAAAGATTCATTTTAACGGATGACAATGCTCGTCTACATCGGGCAAACATCGTGAACAACTGGATTGAACAATTGAGATCAATAGAATGGACTGGCCAGCAAATTCTCCTGATGGTAATCCTATCGAACATGCTTAGGATGCTTTAGGAAGACGTGTTGCAGGAAGAAATATGCCACCGCGTACAATTCGGGAACTTCAAAATGCTCTGTTAGAGGAATGGAATAATCTTCCACAAGAATTTGTTGATGTCCTGATTCGATCAATGCCGATGAGATGTCAAACGTCAAACCTTTATTGCAGTTTGTGGAGATCATACACATTATTAACAATGGATTTTTCGTTATTTTATCAATAAAACTTCTTATAAAGTCTCATAATTGTGTATTCATTTAATGATATTTATTCACTCTAGTGCCTTAGTAGCTTTATAATGTACACAAACAAGTTCAAACTTGTCAATGCGTTCGGTTTCTTATTTAAAAACGTTGCAGTTAAATATAACAATATTTGCGAGATGCTACATTCATTATTTATTTATTTTATTACCAACAACGCGTGTAACGCAGAAAGTCACGTCTCCACGCGAGACGTTTGTTTTGTTCAGAGTATATCGAACGTACAGAAGCGCAAAAGGTGAATTTCTGGAATTATGTTATGATGGTGCTAAAATAGTGTGTAAAGTTTGCGATAAGCCACAAATACGACTGTACAATGCATGTCAATAGTACACAGCACACAAATCGAGAAAGTGGTGTGCCATCGAGAGAGCAATTTAGGTTGGATTTACTATCCATGTTTCTTGAGTGTAGGTTGCAACTTCATCTACTGGATAACAAACCGTTTCACGACTTCTGGAATAAATACAATTCCAACTGAGAGCTACCATCTCGGACAACATTACGCAGGTATCTATCGAGCGATAACAACGAAAAAAATCAAAACTAATATTTATAATTAAATTAACATTACTCTTTTCGGATATATAGGTTAAACCCTAATAAGTAATATAGTATTATAATACATATGCATATATGAAACCTGGTACTGTCCTGGCGTGCAGACAAAAGTGGTCCACTCTAGTTATAACGAACATTTTAGCTAACCTATAATAATAGAAACCTGTCAATAAATGTAAAACGTTCTCTGCGCCGATTTATCCGTAGACTTTGCACGAAGAATAGAGCAGGTTGTAAATTATTTTATATTAACGTGCAAAATGGTTTAATTTTCTTCATGTGATTCACATGAGATACGTATTTGGTGGAATAAAATATTACTGTGTGTCAGTGAGAAGAAGTCATTATGCAAATTCTGAGAGAAGAGGGTAGAATAATGTATCTACATTATATATTTCAATTCTATTATTGTAACCTTTGCGTTTCCATCATGGCCGTCGGCGGGACGTAAGTTTGAAGGCGAATAAAATAACGATGAGAAATGATCCGAGGATTTATCAAGCTTTCCAATTCTCACGTAGTATCTGCGTAGCTTAACAATTAGGAACGTAAACTAATTTAAAGTCATAACGCAGAACGTGACTAGAAATATCGGGTATACTGTGATGGGGCCTCTTCGCATTTATTCACGATTCGTGCACGTGAAATTTGGAGACCTAGCGAAATAGAGTGTAGACAATTTGAAAACATGAAACCATATCGCGTATGTTTGATAGTTTTCGAAATACTAACGGGTCTTTCTTTAAACCAAATATAACGGGTCCATGCTTTATAATATTGTCCGTCTAGAAAGTATCCAGAATTTATTATTTTTCTTAATTTTAATATGTTTCTTTTTTGTTACATCCTAAGGCAAAAGTAATGCATCAAGTAGGTTGTGCCGACTGTAGGCCATGGCAAAAATGATATAATAACACCAGCTGTCAAATATTGTTGATTATCAACAGGCTTAATATTTGTGAAATAATGTCGCGAAATAAAGTAGAAAGAAGAAAGTTGGTGGAATATTTGTATAGAAAAGGTGTTCAAAACGTTAAAAAATTAGTGCAATTGCCTTTTGCAATTTGGAAATCAACGTCATATAAGAGTGTGTCCAGAAACTGTCCGCATTTTACTGAGAAGACAAGGTTACTTATCAAGGAAACCAAAAAAAATCCCTGCGATGACACCTCTACAAAAGCAACGAACAATAGATTTTTGCCAACGGTTTCGAGACAATAATTTTAGTGATGTTTTTATATCTGACGAAAGTTGTTTTCGGCTTGGCGCAAATCATTTAAAAATCCTATCAAGAGAAAATGTTACCGTTCAAATTTCCAAATTTCCCACAAAAATGGTTTGGGAAGCAATCTCTCAGCGTGGTGCTACACCTCTCTGTATAATTTATGGCACCGTTAATAGTGCAAAATATTGTGAAATTCTTAATTCTTTCTTCTTAAAACGGCTCGTGCTTTATATCCCGAAGGGTGGCGTTTTCAACAGGATAATGCAAGATGCCATACTCATGCCTACACTAAAGCTTGGATGCTAGAACAAAACTTGTCAACAATTCCCTGGCCAGCAGCTTCCCCAGATCGACCCCAGTCCAACCGAAAACATATGTGGACTGATGAAAATTGAAGTAGAAAGAGCAGAGCCACGAAATAAAGATTTGATTCGGTCAGTTTTACAAGCCTGGACCACTATCACCGAAAAGTATAGCGTTGACCTCGTTTCGGGATTACCTAAACGTTCAGTTAAGTATTTACAGTTAAATGGAGATTGTATTAGTAAATGAGATGAATTATTTGTTGTGATTTTATTATTCAAGTAATAAAAATATATTCCGTAAAATTATAGCTGTGCTTTTTGTTTTCCTGATACTTTCTAGACGGACTATACTATACCATAATATTAAGCAACGTTATAATATCAGAATATTTAGCATTAATAATTGTCAAATAGTGCAACCTTCTAAGTAAAGATTACAGAACAAATGTTATACCACTCATTGCATGGCACACTATTGTAAAATATTAACCCATTATATGCAATTTGAAGAGAAAATTGTTGATTTCTTGAAAAGTCTTAATAAAAAGAAGTAGCCTAATATAAGTTGATGTGGGATTTCCTTTCCAACCCACTAGTGCAGTTGAAGGTACATACCAAGAAAAGGGTTTTTTCCAGTTTGAAAATATATATTTGTGAACAGTCTGTATAAATTTTAGTAACGATAGGGATAAGTATACCTTAGTATTAAATACCTTAATCTCCATTATATCTCAAATATTTAATTTCAATAAAAACAACGCCAAACAGTGCTAAAATTTCAAGATGATCGTAAATATCTCGAAAACAGTTGAATTTAGGGTCAGAGTTCCCTAATAAAAACAATAACCACTTCAACAGGAAGTATTTCGTAGGCGAAAATATTTTAAATTAATAGGTGCTATGCTATAACTATCTATTCTAAAATTTCAGAGTTCATACGATGAATAACTGACAAGTGTCGTGAAGTATCCTGCATAGGGCGATGCAATGCACTGAAATAAGAATGTGATATCCTAGAATACCCTAACCTTCTTAATCAAAACAAGTAAAACAAATTAGAGAAGTAGTACAATTAAGACCTAAATAAAATGTGCGAAACTCATAGAAATTACAGTAATAGAAGCAGTATTCCAAAGGAACCACTGTATACTGACGCGAAGCACACATAGCGTCGATTTTATAAGCAAATATGGTGTTATCCCCCTGCGCCGTTTGGCTGGGTTTTGCTACGTAGATGAAGAGGTTTTTTACCAATGGCGGTACATGCGTTTGGTTATTGTCGTATCTGAGAGCGTTCATTTTATATTATTAAATTATTATTCAGTATATGTGAAATAATTAGCAGTTTCGTTTTGTTTGCAATAGTTGTTAACTGACACAAATTAAATTATTTAAATTTTAACTGTGTAAAGAAGAAATATCCGCTAGCACCACACGAGTAACTTTCCAATGTTTTCCACAACGAAATTGGTCTTTTAAGTTAATAACCCTTAAGTATGCAAAAAAATTGATACCCAATGAGAGAAATGGAATTTTGCAGGATTTTTTGTGAAATTCTAAATGTAATTAAAGTAGCTAAAGTATTATACAAACTATCACAAAAGCCGAAAGCATCTGCCAAAGTTGAAAATCTAATTGTAAGTTCGGCAGTATGAATTTTTAAATTACTAATTAGTGTCGATCATTGAATTCAAAGTTGTGGATAATGAAATGTGTTGCGAGAACATGTCAAATTTGAGTATAGCAGAAAGACGTTTTCAAAAAAAGTAAAATGGTGTAAATTATAATGCTATAAATAAGACTATCGGTCCAGCTTGTAGTAAACAATGTTTATATTTATGGAATATTAATACTGAAAGAAAAATACCTAATGAATTCAGTAAACTTCAGATACTACTAAAAAGGATTATTAGACACAAAATATTGCACCAACGTGCGAAAAAAGAAATGCACATTACAACTTATTTCTTATTTTATTGGCTACTAAATAAAATTTGTTAAAAATTAAAAATTTGGATCTTTGACTTTCTTCTGATAAAATTTGCTTCTTGATAAAAGCGAACCACTAAAAACATATTAAGCATAAGTAAGTATAATTAGCTGAAATGCATGTTCATGAAGGTGCTCTTTGTAATAAAATTACATACAGCGTGGAAAGAAAGCAACAGATAAATTCATTATCTTTGTTAATATTTATTTTTTCGAAAAAATTCTCGAAGGGGTATAGCGATTTCAATTATTTTACGTTATAATACATTGTTGTCATCTTGTTACGTCATCAAATGTTTTTTTTAATTAACAACTTATATTTTTTATTAATTTCAGTACTTCTTATTCCGTTTTCAACGGTATAAAATTATCAATTATCATCGTTAGACTTGAAAAAAATTGAGAAAACCCGTGTCAAAGTTCGAATATCAAGAATGAATTTAATAGTTACACCCCTCAAAAGTAAGCAATAGAATTATCATTTGCTTGTTCTACAGTAGATTTTACCTTTAGTAAGCTCCTTTATCAATAAAAATGGCACAATTGAGCGAGAAGCAATGAATTGACGTATTAATAATGGATTATGGCGACAGAGTCAGATCATATCAAGAAGTGCGTCAGATTTTTTGAGATAAATATTCAAATCAGCCCTTAAGTCAATCTACCATTAGTGGAATCGAAGACAAATTTCGAAATCACGGCAATGTAAAGAATCTTCCAAAAAGTAGACGTTCAATGGTATTAAATGAAGATGCACAACTTAACGTGCTTTTATAAATTTAATATAATCTACATTCAACTAGCAGAAACATTGCTTTGGATTACTATGTAAGCCATAATTCGGTTTTAAAATTTCTGAAAGTTCAAAATTTTTACCCATATAAGCTACAAATGATTCACGAGTTGGGAGAAGATGGGACAAAAATTCTGTGAACAAATGATGTAATCGCGATCCAATCCATCCACGGTTTTATTTTAGGACGAAGCAACATATTTAAACCGAACAGTCAATAGACAAAATTATGTTAGGCTAGGAAAAATCCTCGTTTGATGCACGAAATTCATACTCAGTACCCTCAGAAAGTTAATGTATGGGCAGGAACTATTGGCGACCAAATTATAGGCCCATTCTTTTTTTGGAAATAATTTAACTGGAGAAAGACACCTGCAATTTTTACAGTTGTAACGGATGCCTGCATTAGCAGCATTATTTCCCAATGAAAACAATCCTGAATTACCAAACAACAACGTTGGGCTATAACATGATGGCGCTCCGCCTCAGTATGCAAATAATGTTCGACGCTATTTGGACCAAGTACTTCCAGAAAGATAGATTGGAAGAAGAGGTGCGATGGAATGGCCGACTAGGTCTTCCTATTTGACGCATTTAGATTTCTTTCTGTGGGGGTACTTAAGAAATAAAGTGTATAAAAATCGACCACATAATTTAGAAGATCTTAAGCAAAGAATTCGACATGAGAGTACATTGATATGACCTCAAACTCTTCAAAATGTAAGAAATAAATACGATCGCGTTGGGTATTGTCAAATAGGACAGGGTCGTCATTTTGAACATCTAGTATAGTGAAATATAAACTGTTATTTCTGTGCTTATTTTTGTAATTAATTTTATTATTAAAGCTTTCTTCTGGTCAATAAATTCTAGTTAGTTTCTTTTTATTCTAATATTCGAACTTTGACACTATTTTTCTCAATTTTTTTCGAGTGTAACATGTGGATAATTTTGTACCGTTGAAAACGGAATAAAAGGTACTACTGAAATTAATTATCAAAAATATAAGCTGTCATTTAAAAGGACATTTGATAACGTCATAACTTTAAAAACAAATGACGTAATAAGATGACAACGATGTAGTATAAAGCAAAATAACTGAAATCGCTATACCCCTTCGAGATATTTTCAAAAAAATAAAAATTAACAAAGAAGAGAGAATTTATCCGTTACTTTCCTTCCACACTGCACGTTCACCAAAATTGGTGTAGGTTTCTCGGGGCAATTGATTTATAACTTTCACTTTCAATAAGGAATAATCTTGAACAAGTTCATGTAATTTCTAAAGAGTTTTGAAATCTTCCAATATTTCAATGTTCCTTTATATTGTAGCCCTTTTCATATACACGATTAACCATCTTGATGCGCCCAGTATGAGACTACTCTTGAGGTGCACTCATAAAATGCGATACGATAATATTGGACGATTGATTATTAGAGGTTAGAAGTACATACGCGTAAGCGAAATGTTAGGTGCAAGCCCAGATAGAAATTATGATTTCGACGAACTACGAGTAGAATCGACAATGTTCAATCTCGTTTTACTTCCACTTAGAGGAAGAATGATGGTTACGTTCGTAAACGTAAACAAACGCTTCTATTACTCTAACTTCTTTGGCGAAAATAAGAATATAAGTTGCAAAATATAGGTACATCCAGAAGACAAAAACCCACAAAAATATTTCGATAAGAGATGTGAAAACAACACGTAACAATACCACTCAGCAATATACGCATATAGTGATTTAGAGTTTTACTTGCAATCAAGGAACTCCCTCAAATTCTCATAATTTACAAATTTTACTTAGAAGATTTTTCTCGTAATTTACACGGACAAGAAAGCATTTTACTTTCTTTGGGTAAATTTACGAAACATTTATAGAGTGTAAATCTTACAAAACAAAGTTCTGCACAAATAGTCACCTAATGGTGTTTACTGCGTTCACTACAACAATGCCGGTATAGAAATTGGTTTTCTGTGATAATTTGATTCAGTGGGTATTGTTGTTTGCTAAATAGTTTCCTTTAAACTTGAGAATCCCGTGAGTACAGTCACCAAAAGATCTAATGTTGAGACTTGAATGCTTCAGAGGCATCTTCCAGGAGCTCTTCGCCTATTTTCGAAATCATAGCTAAGAAACAAATTTGCGTCTATGAATTTATACAGTCATCAAAAGCGAACAGGCAGTAGTTTTTTATGTGACTGTACATATACAACGAAACAAAAATGGCGCACAAATTAAATATTATAATGGCGGCCATCTAACAAGCGAGCGAGTAGCATAACAATAATAATATGAAATATTAAAACACAGGAAATTATAAATTCTTGTTTATGGCGATTGCCGCGACAGCGTTTTGTGCGAACAATACGGAAAAAGCGGCACAACGTATCCGCTTTAGAATGCGACCATTAAACACAGCGAGCCATTAATCCGAGTTATAGCTATAGCTACTACCATTACTATTATTGATACTATCAATTTTATTATTATAATTATCGCTACAGCGTTAGCGTTACAAAAACGCGCCTGCGGCAACTGCAGCAAACACTGCGTGTTTTAATCGGGCGCAAAAGTGCCTTTTTTGATTTTAATCGTAATGGATTAAGGTTTAAACTATGTAACCATAATTTTCCTAAAAGCCACTGTTCCGAATTATATATTTGGCATGGGTTCCATTGAGGGTCAGGCCAATTTTAATGACATTTCCCATATAAACACCAAAATAGTAGATCAATAGTTTATAGTATTAAGGCTATTTTAAGATTAAAGTGGGCGATCCAAAAAAGTTGCCGGAATAATGGCGATTTTCGCTAGGTGATAGATTAACATTAACTCCTAGGTATAAATGTGAAGTTAGCGCGTTAGTTGTGATGTTACGGGTTAATGTTAAATGTGAAGTTACGGGAAAGAAAACTAGAATGCTATCGCCATTCTCAAGTTAACCACTATCGTTTTCTTATGCATCTAATTTGTTTTTATCTAGCTTTTTGGATGCTGTTACTTGCTTTATTACTTTTAATGGTGTCAATAAGTTTAGAGATTGGCGGCACAATAGATTAACCTTGTTGTTGATAACATCGACGTTCTACTATTATTACTGGAACGGGCAATGACATTGATGCTTCAAGCCATTACGATCTAAATGGATTTGTTGTAACAGTACTCTTATATGGGGTACAATAGTTACCAGCTTTTAATGAACCTTAGCACTCTAAAGCATCTTCTTCCTTCAATTCGGTAGGTACTAGAAATCGTCTATTAAAACAATGACGTCCTGTGAGATTAATAGCAACGCATTTGCGTAGAATGTTTTGCTACCTCCAAATCTCCTTGCTATAGACGACGCAAGGTCGGTATTTCCTAATTTATGTGATATGTTAGAGCCGTGTAATCTGTCAATAAGCCACTCAGTTTTCTCAGATTACCTTTGCTGAAAGGCAGCGCTATCTTTGGTCTTTTTGGCAAGCCTGATGTGTCTTGTATGTTTTGCCAGCGTGAGACCTATCGATTTTTTTCCCAAAGATAATGCCGGTCTTTAAAGTAGTTTCTAGAATCGCATCAGCAATTGCCGTCCAGTTGCACTTGTAGAACAATTTCTCGAATTTTTGAAATTTACATTTGTAATTTGATTAGCATAAAGTAAGGTGGTTTTTCTCTGTATACATTCGCATATTCTGTTAGGTCTATATGTATAGGCTATGAGAGCCTTTAGTGTACTGCCAGACTGTAACTACTGATACTGCGACTTAAGTTGGAAGGTAGGTACTTCACGTTAGCCTTTTGCCTAACAACATAACACTGTTGCTGTTAATCTTAATTTCACGAATAGACGATCAGCTAGGATACGTAGTGGCCATTAACGGCTCATCCTCAAACAAGAAAGACTGTTTGTAAATAATTTTTTATTAGAAACGAGTTCACTTTACTACTGCAAACAATGAGTTCGCGTTCTTCGACACTGAATGTCATGCTGCAGCTATTAATTTAGTCAGAATAAACCGTGTCAGCAATTTCTTGCAGTGGTCATAAAATATGGGGTGTCGTAGGTATGTGACAACGAATTTAGCGACAAACATCATCAACAGTGCTATAATTATACTACCGACTACGCTCCTAGAAATGTACTGTGAAATATTAGTGCAATATACGTGATACATCTAATAAAGCTGTTAAACGAGGCTTTTACCGAAACCTGAACTTCATACTTGCCCATCTAATGAATACGGCCCATCAATGTGTACCGGTTAGTACCTCAAACTTTGGTGAGTAGTTCGTAATTACTTCTAAATACAAGGTGAATACGTCCTCGACTCTACAGCTACATATAAATGCCGAAATTCTAGATGAGTATATTACATATGAACATAAAGTACATTAAGTGCTATACGAGGGTAGTCTAAAAGTTTCAAGATCCAACATGGTGACTGCCGTTTGAAAAACGACAACGGGTTATACATCATTAATTAACCAGGTAAAGATGGAAATTAAGGGAAAACTGCCGCATTTTAAGAAAGAGAGAGTTTTTTCCGCCCAGATAACGCATCATCTCATATTTCAGTAGTCGCCAAGGCGATTTGTGGTTCGAATTGCTAGAGCGCCCAACCTATGCACCACATCTGGCTTCCGGCTACACTTTTCTGTTTCCTAAGTTCAAAGTTTCAACGAGATTTTCATCGAATGAGGAAGTCATCACATTCGTAAACGTCTACTCTACAATGCAAGATACCAACTACTTACACAGTTCAAAGAGTTGAGAGTATTGTTGAGGAAAGCGTTTAGACTCATAAGCAGACTATGCTGAGAAATAGAAGTGAATTTGACTTTTCAGACTACCTTCGCGGCTAATGTTTTTAAACATAATTGAATAAACATACCAAACATTTGGTTCTAATTACAAAAAATATCTTCACGGCACCATTGGATAAATTTGCACTTAGTAGTATCCATAAAAAAAAAATACAATTGCAAAGATCAATAAGTAAATATTAAATCAAAAATTTTAATGCGTGACGGTGCAATTGCCCATTAGGTGAGCATCGTCTACTTTTAAAACAGGCTAACATCGCAAATTATCGCACCTACGGCTTCCAAAAGCTCATTCTATATAGGTAATCCAAGATAGATTGCGACCAAAACGTTTGATCTCGCTTAATTGAAATTTTTTTTTTTTAAGAAATCACAAGAAAGGTATCCTTTCGACTTATTTAAATAATTCATGCCAAAATTGTTTAAAGAAATCATAAAGCGTTCACTTTCATATACCAATGAATATCTACATATGTATATGTTAAAAATACTAATATTAGTTTCATATATTGAGAAAGTGATTGATTCCTAATTAAAAGGTAAGCTGGGTTTAAGGCCAGAGCTATAGTAGAATCAGTCAGGCCGAATTGATAAAAGCAATTAGACTTTGTGTGGAATTTTGGCAACGATTCCGAAAAATTTCGCCTCTGTGCGTTTCGGCGATCGCTCGACTTTTATAAAGGCACCACAAAAGCAATCTTCCATTGATAGAGAATTTGAAAAACTTGAAGGGATATCGTTTGGTACCGAAAGAGATTAGATAGGAAACTTAGCCTATGGAATACGATATCAGAATTAACGTTTATATTATATAAAGTTGTACAATGGATTGGCATGAGATCTAGTACAGGAGTAGTTGAGTGTAAGCTTTCACGACCGTAATCCATAGTAGAAATGTCTTTCGGGTGATGTCGTGTAGTTAATATTTTACTTGACGTTTCGCTGACCATGCTGTCAGCTTCTTCAGAAGATTTCTAAAGATTGTTGTTGTTGTCTTTTGCTCCTCGTTATATATCCTATTTCTGTTCCGCTTTGCTGATCCATAACCGTTCTGCTTTCCTGATCCATAACCGTTCTGACGTCAGAACGGTTATGGATCAGCAAAGCGGAACAGAAATAGGATATATAACGAGGAGCAAAAGACAACAACAACAGTTTTTAGAAATCTTCTGAAGAAGCTGACAGCATGGTCAGCGAAACGTCAAGTAAAATATTAACTACACGACATCACCCGAAAGACATTTCTACTATAGTACAGGAGTAGTCACAGTAGACAGAATAAATTAGTGCTAACCCCCGTGAAGTAAAGCTGCCGACCCACCTCAGCATTTAGCCAGTTCACCGACCAATTTGACACTGCCCACACGAGTCCGACTTTCACTTGAAGAAGACCGGCTAGTCGCACGGGTTGGGCCCTCCTTCCTCCATGCTTCCCATGTTAGAGAAGTTCCCTTCTCAACTTTTAATGGGTACCGGCCGGTACCGATCTCTCGGAACCCACCTCACATCTTGCCCGGCGGCGTCTAGTCCGCGCAAGGTAACAGCTACCGACCTGGTAGGAGCCTCGGGCACCCAAATGCGACAACTATCGGCCCTTCGAGAGCCAAGCACCAGCGACGAAAGCGAAACCGACCGTGAAGTACAATCGGCATGCCCGTGATTTAAGCCTATATAGTGATTCAAACCACAATGATTAGTTCTAGGCCTTACGGTCCAGGCATTAGCACGAATCCGCCAACAATTTCTCAACCAGATGGTTGCATACGGTCGGCGCAGCAAAACGCTGCTTCCTCCTCTATGTATATTTGCCCCACCACGCCCGTTACTTTGACTGTGACCAGGCAGAGATTGGATAGAAAAGCACAAGAGACAGACTGGAAGTAGTCAGCAAACATATTACAGATAACTTCCAAGTTATCGGAGCATCAAGATTATAAAACTTTATTTTAGACAGACCACCAGTTTTCGATTTGTAATATTCCAAAAGATTTTAGAATTCATATTCATATTGTTTTCTGTGAGCGAGATGTAGCGTTTGTAATCGTTGGTAATGCCAGACAAGGATAAGGTTCGAAGGCTTTTGATGGTGTTATAACATGCCATATTTATATTTTCTAAATGCATTATTTTTCTTTAATAACCAGTTAGTGTCGGGAGAGAACTAAATAGGATAGTTTTCGTTGCATTCATAACACGTATACATATTGGACAATATCATAAATAATTTCAAACCAATTAAGTGTATAGAAGCAATCGTTAGTTAATTGATAAGGCGCCTTCCTAAAATTCCACCTCCAACCAGAGTAGTTAGTAACACAGACCACGTCTTCACTCGATGAGCCGTTTATAATCAATGAAAGCTGGTCAAGATCAGGTGGCACCAGATCGATTCCGCTTGCGTTCATTTGAACCAGGTACTTGTAATTATCTAAGAAGCAATCGACAAATTGAATTAGGAAATGTTATTCAAATAATCTATGGTGATGGTGAATGTAATAAAAAAGTCATTTTCTCACAAACTCTGTTTAATGACGGATATGGATCAGCTTCGAACTAATCTCTCACCATCCGGCCAACTGTAGTGAGCAATCAATACAAATATTTATTTATAAGTTGTACATTGCATATTAAAACAGTGTAAAGAACGTACATACAATTGAAAGCTACAATTTTTGTTTTGTAGTAATAAAACCACAACAATTCTTTAAAGTTTAAACTTTAAAAACTGTTATGCTAAATGCAAAAAATATCTTTAATTTTTTTTTTAATTAGTATTAAGCACTGATCTAGATAATGTAGTAGCGAAATTCAAAACCTTGTTTATAAATATTCTCCTAAACTGCAATGATACCAAATGTTTGTCTTTTTACCTAATATTAGGACATGGTAAATTTAAAAAAATATATATTAAAAATTGAAAAAATTACTTACAAGTTAGTACACAGCAAAAACTGTCCTCCTTAATAACAATTAAACGACAAAAATGTTGTATAATTACAGTTTACTAGAATATTTACAAGTTTATACAATAATTAACAATACGAAATTTTGGCAAACAACGCTAGAATATCCCACAGTTCTTGCTATCATTGTTCACTACTACATATTATTTCAATTAACGTTAAATACTAATTTAGAAGTAAAAATAAAAAATATTTTTATATTCAACATAGCCTTTAAAGAGTTGTTACAGTTTTATCACTACATAAATAAAAGGTGTATCTTTGTGTTTTGCAATAGTACGTTCTCTAAATTATTTTAACATTTAATTTAGAACCTCTAATCAAAAATTTGTATTGATTGCGCATTGCAGCTGGGCTGATGATGAGCGATTAGCTCAAAACCGGTCGCTATCCGATATTAAAAAGAGTTTATGAGAAAAGGACGCTTCTATTGCCCTCCCAAAAATATTATTCCATTTATTTGTAAAGTTATTGGGTTGGTTGTACATTTCTGCTCTGAACTAAAGAATCGTGTGTAGAAATAAATAGAAACGAAGATCTCATTCCCATCAATCTTTTTTCCAATGCTGACATAATATTAACACAATAAGCAGCAACCGAAAAAATACAAATTTCCGAGCAATATTTTGTACCTTCGGTGCACTGAATTCATAAATAAGTAGATTGCCACAGAAATGTAATCAATTTAATAACAAATTTAAGTAACTGTTAAACTATTGCAGATATGTATATCTATCGTATGGCGAAAAAAAGCTTCAGGTATCAAGGTGATTACTACAAATCCGTAAAAATCTGCATAATGTTCCGTTTGAAACCTCTTCTTCTTCTTTCACGAGGCCCTGATACCCTAAGGGCGTCGGGCCGTTTAAAACAAATATTATATTAGTCATTGATTTTTATAGATCTCTGCAATTTATTTAGAACTTTCTATATAAAAGCAAAGCATTTGAATATATCAACTAGGTGTCGCGTGCCTTACTCGAGTTGCTTGCCACAGGATTTAGTCTTTAACCAACGAGGTTATGAAATATAAAGTACTTTGTACGCATCTGTAAATTTGAAATTTCTAAAAAAATTATAAATATTCTTACACCGTTGACTCACCCTGTTGCATAGATGTAGCAACATGAATGGGCAATGCCTCTTACGGACTTCATTTCAACTTCAAGCATGAATTTCAACAATTTTATCTTTTCATAAATTGTATTTTATATCACTTTTTTTAACGTTTTTGTCAAGAAACGTAACAACTCTTTGTAACAAATTCCTAAGGTGCTACATTTTCTTTTTTTTTTTAGTTTTTAACCACACGAATTTCTTTTTACACATTTTTTACACCTCTCCTTCCTAAGTCCTTCCGAATGGATAGAGAAGGGTGAAACATATGTATAAAGATGAAGGAAGGAGAATATTTGCGTTCGTTCGTTCAGCTCCACCAGAAATTTGTGGGAGAGTATACACAGGGGATTAAAGAGTTCACGCCAGGTCTGCTTCCGAGTATACGCATCGTTCACACAATAACTTCTTTTTTTGAATTGCAAAATGTAAATCTCGAGCACGAGTAGTAATTCAGAAAAAAAGGAAACACGTGACGGGTCGTAAATTCTCACTTCAGTAATTTTATTAATTGCTGCTGTTTGTACATGTGAGCGAATCCCAATGGCATCCAACCTTAACGAATTTATAACTGTTTCTTTTTTTCCACGCGGAATATGTAAATATAGAACAGAAATTGCGTGTATTTTGCCATTTTATTGCTACTGATTAAACGTTTCCCTTGGGTTTGTATGGTTACAGTTCGTTTTTTACACTCGTTGTTGGAAAGCGGCGATGGTATACGTATCTAACGTATTGATTTCGCGCATTAACTAATACCCTCCTCTCTTCTACGATTTAAAAATTCCTGAAAGTAGACAGTTATATTTTATATCATTTTATAAATAATAACAAATGACGACGGCTTGGCGGTCCAATAGTGCATGTGCTTGTCTGGGCAGAGTTAGGCGCTGTACAAGGTGGGTCAAATTCGACACTTTTAATAGGGAACTTATATTTCTAAAGGAATTAGACAAAAAGTGACCTAAGCTTCTGGAGCTCTATTTTAAAGAGAAAACGATTGGTGAAATCGCTACTTTTATATCTTCCTTAATATAAGAGATACTTTTTTTAAAATATGCAATTTCTAAACACCCTTGTAACTTTTTTATTTGTGAAAATGCTTGATTTATATAAAAACTATACTATATTGGGACACTTTTTAACGCAGAATCCTATGTTCTAATTTTTTCTTTTTTTTAACTCCTATTTTTTGAGACTTGTGTTTTTTTTTATTTTATATTTTTGCACTATTGGAAAGCGTATAAAATTACCTTTAGAATGATATAATACACTTGATATTTTATTTAAACAATTTTTAAATTATTTGCTTTTCTTCATTTCACATTATTTTAAGATGGCTATGGATGGTGGTAAATAAGCAAATAAAAGATTTCAATAAGGCAGAAAAAATTGTTTTAATAAATTTTTCTTTAACCTTAAGAAAATGTCTCTGAACGGTTGTCTTTCAGGATATGGCTCATAGTAAATGTTACATGCAGCTTCCTCATTTTCACCTGCTTCTATAAAACACTTAACATGTCGTATTTTCCATAGTTTTCATACATTTTTGAATTCTTAGATAATGAAAACACCAGTAATATTAATGAAAACTGACATTTCAGAACATTTTGACAACATAAAATAGATACGTGTTACCATCCATAGCCATAAAATAATGTGAAATGAAGAAAAACAAATAATTTAAAAATTGTTGTAAATAAAATATCAAGTGTGTTATATCACTCTAAAGGTAATTTTGTATGCTTTTCAATAGTGTAAAAATATATAGGGTGTTTCATATAAAAAAACACAAGTCTTGATAATATCTCAAAAAATAGGAGTTTAAAAAAAGAAAAAATTAGAGCATAGGATTCTGCGTCAAAAAGCTCCCTAATATAGTTTTTAGATAAATCAAGCATTTTCACAAAGAAAAAAGTTACAAGGGTTTTTAAAAATTGCACATTTTCAGAAAACGCTCTGTATCTCTTATATTAAGGAAGATATAAAAATAGCGATTTCACCAATCGATTTCTCTTTAAAATCGAACTCCAGAAGCTTAGGTCACTTTTTGTCTAATTCCTTTAGCAATATAAGTTCCCTATTAAAAGTATCGAATTTGGCCCACGTTGTACACTCCGTTGGGCTCTTATCACACGCTAAAAAGATATATAAATTATAATATTATAATTATATACAGGATAATTTATAATAGGTGTATCTCGTTCAGTTAGTTATTTAAACCAAAACATGTATAAACGGATACTATTTGGTATATTTACAGAGATACAACAGATCTCAATTTTATTGATTTCAAAATGATTAATATTACTATTATATGCATATAAATTAAGCTGAACAACGTGATTTGAGGAAATTAAAATAAGAATCATTAACATGAATGAGTTTAATGCACTTTTTAAGTTGGACTAGGTAATGTAGTAGTTTATATTTAAAAGTCGAACATAATTTGTGAATAAATTAATTTTACAGTTTTCAAAATGAATGGGAATAGGGCAACTGGATAACATATGCCAATATCGTTTATGTGCATAAATACTGTGATGGTAATGGTCCTCAAACATCTAAAGAATATCACCGAAGGTTTTCTGATAAACGTCACACTTCTCACAGTTTTCGGCCGTACTTCCTAATGCAGTGTTGGACAAGCCCCCATTTGAGCACTAGACGCATTACGGCGCAATTTTGTCTTTCTCAAACCTTTGTATGCCGAACACTATCTATCTATTCCGAGTATTACAACTGAAAAATCTCGGTCAGCGCGTAGACTTCTGCATTCGGCTGCTACAAAAGGTAACCAAAGATACTACTATGGACAGACGAGGCTTAACTTACTAGAGATGGCCTTAATAGCTTTCCCAATTACCATCAGGCAATTGCGATTTCAACACCGTTTTAGTGTGAATAGTTGGACTGGTATCTTTAACAGAGAATTGTCTAAATTAGAAGTTTTATCACACAAGCTAAACACAGGGCACTCTCTAACTATTCTGTGGTTTCAAGCGACGGTGCTCCAGCTAACTACGGCTAATTCAATGGTTGATGGCACATCTTTCTGAACGATGGATTGGTCGTACGAATTTTATTGCTTGGCTCTCGCAAGATTTCCTGACCTAAACTCCTTAGATTAGATTTAACGAAATTCGTAAAAAAACATTCGCGCGTATTTACGACCCAATAGTATGTAGATGTCATGCTTATATTCGCGCTTAAGGGAGGGTGCTATAGGCAATAATTTTGTTATTTATTTTTCAATTGCATTTTAATAATCATCTCCATTTATTAATCTAATAAATTAAAATCTGCTTTATGCTATGTGTTTTTTGCATTTTTGTTTTAAATTACTTTCCAAACAAAATACCAAAAGTTTTCTAAATTTATATTTTATTATAAAATTTGTTAAACCATCTATTCACCACAAAGCAGTTTCGGTAACTAGAAGGAGCAAATTATTAGGCAGGCGCCCGCTTGAAACCCGTCGAGTAAATTTAAGGCCGAAATTATCGTCAGAAACAATTTTACGTTTCAGTTTACATCTCTTTGCAAAAATTCAATAGCTTCTGCACAAGATGACCTTATTTCAAGGAATACTACTTAAATCTGTGGAGAAATTTACTACAAATCTATAATTTGGAGGAGATCCTAATAGAGTTCTTGATGTCTTTGTTCCCAGAAATTCATTCAATAAACGAAAGGTAAAGTTTGGAGTGTAGGTTCCAGATTGTGAATATTCCAAGGAATATTAAGTAAGAAGCAACACCGTATGTACGTAACAAACTTACTTTTTTTGTGTTTACAACACAACTTGTCAAAGCTTACCACCTTCGCCAGCTTCGTCTCTCTTCAATCACATAATCACACCTACTACACAAGCATCCACTCCACTCGCATCTTCACAATCAACCAGTCATGCACCACCAACTAATCTCACGTCACCAGAATCGAAAGACTTCTTTCTGTTAACCTTACAATCAGATGGGTATCTTAGAGTGATGGGGTGTATAAACTTGTTAAAGCTTGTCGTAATCTTTGTTTGTAAATGTGCGTGTGAAAAGTATTCCATGGCTTTGTTACTGTCAGCCCTCGCCGTATAAAGTGAAACGCAGTTAATTATTCCCCAACTACAAATGATGACTCGGCAGTGTACCGGACCCATTAAGAATATATATTCGCCGCAAGAATAAAAAAAAATCAAATCAAGAAGTTCGTGAAAGGATTGTAACGTCTGGCGAAAGTACTGAAAAAACTTATTAGGATGATTTCCAAATTCATGCTGTAAGGTATGGAAATGCCAATGAGACAATCTCTTCATATTTAAATGACGGATCCATAGCTTTATCTTTTTCCCATCTTTCAAGTTCAACTTAAACTATCCTGTATAACGGCTCAGCATGAGTTGATTTCAGCTATTACCTGTATTAAAACAGACACAAATTATTTTGCTATTATAATGCTATAGCTTAAAAAATATTTAAATGAAAATTACTACATACGAGATTCAACAGTAATCCACAATCGCTTTAGTGTTTACTTATCTGCACAAATTGTTTAATGTAATGTCCCTAAAATATTAATATTTTCTATAATAATATCTTTTTGTCAACGGCAAAGACTTGTGAAGCCTGTATTACACCATGTAATTGTTTAGCAACAAGTGACACCTTCCTGCTGATACCTTATTAAATACTGCTTGAGGTTTGGTCGAGGATACACTGGCATTCGTGTTTTACGCATTGGACTTCCCTACATCAAACGGGGTATAATTAATTCTTGTGAATTAATTTATGAAATAAGATTAGTTCTGGTTTACCAGTTTGCAGTGTATTTCACTGGCCTAGTTGCTAGTTAGGCTTTCGTCGAAACCAGCACGCAGAAACTTCAAGATGGGTAACTAAATTATGCACATTTATTAGTAATTGTAAATTGAAATTTCATCAGCTAATAAGAAACTGAATGTGCTGTATCCAAAACACCGCTAACTGTGAAAGTATGATGCAATCATTTATATGTAAGGTATGAACGAGGGGGCTTACTCAAGTCTACTGGAGTTTATACAATTGGAAAATTTCAATAAATAAAATAAACTTGTTAAGGAAGGAAAATCAAGTTGCACTACTCTCCCATTTCATCTTTGAAGAGATATTAGACTTTAACAGGCAATGTTGGCGCACACATGCATACTGTGCAAATTATCATACTTACGCGGAATGGATATTGGGTAAAGCAACAAATAAAATAGAACTATCACTCATTTGTTTAGATTCAAAACTTTCAGTTAGTGTATTGCTTTATCGGAGAATTCCACTAAAATTATAATCAAATTACAATGCTTGCCAACTAATAGGTGAGTATGAATTGATAGAAAAGCTAGATCGGACAGCAGCCGCGCATCGTTCTAATTTTGACAAAATATCCGTGTTAACCACAGAACACCTTATAAAATGCTTTTCATGGAAATGTATTACATAAATACAATTAAAAATATTGTCAGCTTTCGCAGTGACATCAATAATTGAAGCAATATATTGATATACTGATGTATTCTAATAGATGAACATTCAAATTAAACGGTAATCGAAAATCCCAATGCATTGTACAAAAACGGTTTTAATTTACTTGCAGTAAAGTGTTTCTATTTATGTTTGTTTAAAGTGCTTCTTGAAATCCTGTTTTTCTCCTTTGCTCGTAAATGTTTCAAATCCATTTCTTCCAAATCCTCTCTGCTTGGTTTCTTTTGGTTCCTGAGTTAATGTTCTTGTTTATTCTCTTCAGAATATTTTTTCAAGTGCTTTTAACAGTTTTAGATGAATGTAATGCTTTTTCCGTCGATTAAAATCGAATTTCCAAAGAGTTTCTTCGAAAATATATCTATTGTCAAAATATGTTTGTTCCTGTCCACTTGTTTACTCGTTGTCCCAGGGAACACCAATCCAACGACTTGATATTTTTTATGGCTAGCCTAACGACGATTACTTCTGATGTTATGGATTGATATTGTGAATGTTGACTGCTGGATTCTAAATAATGTATGCTGTATGAGTTTCGTTTTTTTAGCAAAATAATTGGATTATTCCCGATAAAGTAAAATGTTAGTGGAATCTTTTTCTAGTATAAAAAATTAATAACATAAATTATTAAAATGATAAAATTCGAATACTAACCAAAATTCTTTCGAATATTGCAAATTTTCAATTGAATTTTGATATTTTGTGAATATTGAAATTAAATAATAAAAAATAACGAATTCAAATGCAAATGCGCATACTTCACGTCGATAACCCACTAAAATACACTCATATCATCGTGACACCTCTCGTTTTTGGTACTCGGGCCTTGACCGTTTGATTCCATCCTTGTCAAGCGGTCTCTCTTGAGTATTTCTGTGTGTCGTCTTTCAGTTTCCAAATTTTCTACATAGCCCCCCAATTATTCCCACGCTTTCGCCCTGCTCTTTACACGTGTCTAAACGTGCAAATCTTGTTCTTTTCGAATTCAATTTTTAAATTGTTTGCAAATGGTAGCCGTTATTAACTTTAAAAAAATGCCACCACGTAGTTGATTATGTCTAGTGTTTCTGTTTTCATTTTTGCCAATTGACACCCACTTCTAAGTCATCTTGAAGCAATAAACTAATTGCGAAAGTTCGGAATCTAAACAATTGGGTGTTTTATTTTTTTGGCCGTCTTACCCAACATCCACCCTTCGTGAACCTAACTAATATCGCCGTACTTCACAACATTTCTAGATGTTATAAGGTTGGATGGTGTCTGTACCGTATGCGAAATGTTTAATAGAGCGCAGCATTCTCACTTGCCTTCCAGTGGTGTTTAACCGCGAAAGGTTGGGAGGATACAGAGCTGCTTCGTTACATGTCGGCACTTCCCGGCCTTCTATGCTGTGTGCTATGTGTAATACATATCGCATACGAGGTTAATAAGTGTTGGAACTGAACGGAAAGCTTTAAAAATGCTGAAAATGTGTCGAAATGTATCAACTTGTCTGTTTGCTAACAGGGTAAACACGTATTTATGGCAATTTCCAGGCTTAGTATACAATGGTAAAGAAATCAGGTGTTTAGTTTGCGATAAAACTTTATTGTGTTGGGAACCATATATGCGTAGGAACCATGTAAATAGCGCAACACACAAATTTAAAGTATAAAGAATTTCTGTGTGATTTAACGATGATGTTAAGTGCGCGCTATATACTGTTTGCAAAAATCGGACAAACAATGTTTCATCAGTTTACGTAGGTTTTTGCCGTCACTGCGCGAGAGGATTGAGAATTATGTGAAAACCGCAGTAAAAGAATGAATGAAAATGAATGAAGAAAATTCCGTAGTATCGATTGTAGCACATGATGGTCCTTGAAAGAACCGTCGCACCCTTATTTGCTAGCCTGTAAAAGACAGCAAAGATGTACTGCCGAAGCTGTCCATAATGTATTAGTTAGAGCACTAGAAAACAAATTTCACCAAAGCAGGGGTTAATGATGGTTACCGATGCTGCCGAGGTTATGGTTCGCACAGGTTAATTATTCAAAGCTGTTCAATCGAATTTGCTGTACATAACATGCTATACGAAAACTAATAGCACAAACGAAAGCGATTATTCTTAAATCACCCCAACGTATTCGGCTATTTCTTTCACAATGTCTAAGATGGCTGAAAAGAAATCCGGAAGTGAAGCCTTCAACACCTGTATCATAGCTTACGTTTCTACAGTACTCTCTTTGAGACCCGTCCGTTGCGACGAATACATCTCTACGCAGAAAAAGATCGTCACTATTGTTAAAAAGATAGCGCAATCTAGAAAAATCGAAATTTTTACGTAATATAGTATTCAATTTTTCTCCGACTGAAACACTTTTTTCGTCATCTAAAATATGTAGCACTGTTTGTCCGTGCTCGGCAATTTCACACGAATAAAAACAACAATGTGTTTTTATTAAGTCGGCTACTGGAACGCAATTGTCTTTAATAGTTTTTAAATCTGCTGCAACTTGAGGATTTTGGAATTGCATTTGATTCTATTGCAGCTGCTTCTTTAGCGTCCAGTTGTAAAATCACTAATTTGATCTTTTGGAAGCGTTTATAATAATAAAATGTTGCTTCTAACCATGTACCCCATCGTATAAGAATTGGCTCCGGCGGTTCCGGTATGTCAGGACACTGTGAACGAAATAGCTGAATACGATTCGGTAATTTAAGAAAAACCGCTTTCGTCTGTGCTATTAATTGATCCACTTATCAACTTCGCAGCGCGATATGTATTACACATAGCACACAGCATAGAACGCAGGGAAGTACCGTCATGTAACGAAGCAGCTCTGTATCCCCCCAACCTCTCGCGGTTAAACACCACTGGAAGGCAAGCGAGAATGTTGCGCTCTTGTGGTTAATGCACTATTACTAACTATCATTCGTTCGTCTTGTAAAGCAGAACAAATTAGTAAATTACAATTTACTTTTACGTGAAAAACTACTACATGAACTATCTAAAGCTAACCCTTCAAAATCACATTGTATATCATATCCGGAGGAAGTATCACAAATATTTTCCTATGTTTGTCCCGCATCAATTAAAATTTCTCATCAAATCAATCCTCCTCAATTATAAACAAACAAAGTGATACAAAATGGAAAACCATCGTTCCAGCCGAAAGTCAAAATATTTACTTTCATTTACAAACATTGTTAACTGACCGCGTAAAAATCGCTACTATTTACATTTAGAACATCGTGTCTGTGGCTTCCATATTAATGAGGGTGTTAAGTAATGTTGGTTCTTTTTTTCATCACGCTCCACAATGTATTTTTTATAATTTATTAATTAGATTTAAGAAATTTTACGCTTATTTTTGGGATACGTAGATATGGGAATTTTCAGGATTCAGAATTTTTATGATTAAAATATACTTGATCGCTGAATGTGTAAACGCACTAGATTTGTTAATTGATTCTAGTGAAGTAAACGCATATAAAACAGGTAATGCTACCTGCTACTACCGTAGGTAATGTCTTTTCTCACATAGTAGAAATGGAAAATGTTTTTGTTATGGATTCTGCCATGGATGATTATTAGCGTTCGCAAAGCTCGTGCCAGAACCCGAGCATGCAAAGAGTCGGATGATTTTCCCGTAAAATCAAACGCCGTGCGATTAAAAACATTTATTATGCGCATGTCTAAAACCCGTAGCCCAATTTTTAATAGATTTAACATTTATGATGAGTGTGTAACATTCCATTTAATAACTACAAAAGAGAACAGTTTCATAAGTTCTAAGACAAACATAACATCGATTGAAAATTGCTGAATGTACCAGGTGTGTCGGTAATTCTTTTCCGGTTTTTTCGCTAAAGAAAACACGTTACTTAGAATGGATAGTTAAAATTTATTTATTCAAAGTATTGGCCATTTGATTCTATACATTTTGTCCATCTCTCAGGCAATTTATGAATGCCATTCCAAAAGAACAGTTCCTCCTTTGAGCTAAACCATTCATCGAGCCATTTTTTAACTTCTTCGAAATCGGCGAAGTGCTGCTCTGCAAGCGCGTGCCCCATCGATGCGAAAAGGTGGTAGTCGGATGGAGCCAGGTCTGGAGAGTACGGCGGGTGCGATAAAACTTCCCATCCAAGTGATTTCAACATTTCTTTGACTGGTTTTGCTGTATGAGACGGCGCGTTGTCATGTTGCAAAATCACTTTATCATGTCTTTCAGCGTATTGTGGACGTTTTTCGATCAATGCACAGTTCAAATTGATCATTTGTTGTCGGTAGCGATCACTATTAACTGTTTCTCCCGGTTTCAACAGTTCATAATATACGACACCAATCTGGTCCCACCAGACACAGAGCATGGTCTTGCGACCAAAGCGATTTGGCCTTGCAGTCGATGGGCCAGCTTCGCCAGGTGATAACCATGATTTTTTTCGCTTGGGATTTTCGAAATAAATCCATTTTTCATCACCCGTTACTATTCGATGCAGAAATGACTTCCTTTCATACCTTTGAAGCAGAATTTCACTAACGATTTTTCGATTTTCCATTTGTCTGTCATTCAATTCATGTGGCACCCATCTCCCCATCTTTTGGATCTTTCCCATAGCTTGTAATCGTTCACAAATTGCTACTCGGCCCACATTCAACTTTTCTGCTAATTGTTTTTGAGTTTGTGTTGAGTCTTCATCCAATAGCTCCTGCAATTCCGCGTCTTCAAACGTTTTCGGCCTACCAGGACGTTCTTTATCTTGAACGTTGAAATCACCACATTTGAATTGTCGAAACCACGTTTCACATGTTCTTATGGTTGGAGCATGCTCACCGTAAGACTCTACTAGCAAACGATGACTTTCAGCGGCTTTTTTCTTTTGATGAAACAAGAAAAGTAATGCGTGCCGCAAATGCACGTTTTCAGGCACAAAACTCGACATTTTCAAAAAATTATAAATCTATAACGCTGTTATTTTGGCGGAACGTAACTTGTGTAGTTTTAAGGTTAATGTCAGTAGAATAAAATTACATATGTATCAAATCATAACATTTCATACTTATGGCCAGTGACATCTGCCGGAAAAACCGGAAAGGAATTACCGACACACCTGGTAAGTGCAACATTGCGAAATTATTTACCAAATGTGCTTGAAAGAATAGACGCTATGATTCGGCTTGAAGACTACTGTGAATAATGATACCGTTAAATTACCGAATTCAAATAGAAACCCAGTGGCAGATATTATAGCTTAAATATGAAAACAACGTCGATTTTTACCTCTATGTTTAATAGCTGATACAATCGTGTGGTGGTAAAACCCACCAGCTTTGACAACCCAAGTGCTAACATTTCAGAGTGATAACGAATCAGTCATGCTTCATGCTGGACCATCGCCTGAACCTACTTTCCCTAAGTTATTACATATAGTATGTATTCTTAATTCATTACATCTCGTAGCTGAAACTACTGGCTATTGCTATTCCCACAGCCAATTTTGACCCGATGACGAACATGGAAGACGAACTAATGGTGCGAGAACAAAGGGCTCTAGCACACACTTTTAATGGTGATAACATAAGCAAGGGAACACAGTTTTAAGTTGACTATGCCGTGACCTTGTTAAATAATTGTCAGCGCTTGACCAATATTTTGTGACTATTAGCATAAAAATGATGGAGAACTTAAATTGCACTCGACACCGGCAGTTGATTGCTAAATGTTATAAAAAGCTCCGCAACTTCAAAAAATCATCCATGGTAAATCACTTTTATGCAATGGGTCTCCCTAAAAAGTCAACTTATAACATTTGCAAGCATGTCACCTCGAACATAGACGTTGAGAGGAGGAGCTTCGGGAAGATCAGTAAGAAAAATGAGCTGATAAGAAGGCAACATTATACGAGGGCGTTCACGGCAGATTGGGTGTTTCACTTAGAAAGCTTGGTCGCAAGTATTACATCGATAAAAAACATTCAAAGAGCATAATGTGTCAATCAGCCCCAAAATATTTCGAACAGTTGCAAAAACAAAGACATAAGCTAAGACAACCTGCCGAAAATGAATTTTCGCCTTCAAATTGTAGACGATCGTTTTTCACACTCGATGGAAGTGATGCAAACGTTATTACCGCAAAAAGGCAAAGAAGTTATAAAAAATTTCGGCAGAAGTTATTGTTATGGGTTGCAATTTCTTGCAAAGGTCACTCTCAGGCTTATATTTGTCCACCTGGCAATTCTGTAAATGCCGACATCTACGAAAAACAATATTTAAGAACGAGATTAAAGACATTCGTAGACAAAATCCATTTCATAAAATTTAGACATGGCAACTTCATACTATGCTGGCAGTGTTACTGGTACGCTTGAGGAGTTGCAAATACCTCCGCTACGTCTATAAATGTATCCAATGTATCTCAATTGCGTCCAATTGAACGTTTTTTGAAGGAATTTAAAACGCGACATGTATAGTGGCAGCTGGGAGGCTCCAAATCTGGATGAATTAAAACGAGTCTATCAAAAATTACGGTAATAATCAATGCCGTTAGGGCGCTGATTCTGTCATTTAAAGTAAGTTGTTTCAATTGCATAATAATTTGTAAGAAAATAAATTTATTTGTCGACATTATTTATTCCAATTTTTTGTTCCCAGGCCCATCCAAGTAGTAACGACTTCCACCGTCACTTGATTCCTCGCAGCGAAGCAGAGAGATTTGTACCTTCAGGAGTTCAGCGATCATAATTAGAGTTTGTTTTTTAAACAGTACTATGGCTGTTTAACGCATGCGTCTGAAAATTTAAATTCCAGGATTTGGTATCAGCATAAACTGTCTTTGACGAGGCCTCATTTCTTATAAGATTAATTATTCCAACAGATGGATTGGCTTTCTTTAATAGTGTTTCGGTTTCCTCTATGTCCGTGCACCTACTGGTTATGCCAGCACCTATCAATTTAAGTTTCTTTTAAATAGAAATTGTTGTAATTATACAGTGCGGTTTTGCAAACATTTAATTCTGGAGTTCATTCCATACATCTGTATTGGTATTTCCACCATGGTATGCATACTGATAGCAAACTGCAAAATCTGTGCGATAATCGGAAATAATTACAAATTAAGCCATTAATATTAATAAGACAATGGCACCTATATTCTCGACTATCCACAATTTGCATAATTGACTGCTTTGAAACTGGAATGTTCCGTTTGCTTAGTTGCGGGAAAAGATCAAAGGGACTAATTGATTCTTGACTATAGCACTGGGGTACGGTATAGTAATGTAGCATGAAATTCTGACAAGTGTCGCCAGGAAATAAATGATTGTAAACCACTGTTTCGATATTCGCTCGTCATGCGTAACTGTTCGTTCGCCTTGAGTAAATCCTAATATTTCTTCACAACGTTGAATTACGTGACACGTAATATGTAACAAAATTTAACTGGAGAACATTGTACATAAATCAGTCCTTGATTTAAGGACTGCATGTCTTCCGAGATCTCTTATACAATGTGTGACAAGCTACGATGTATCTTGTTTCTTCCTCTCCTATTTTAATGAGCATACTTATAATAACTCTGCATAATAGTTGTGTGTAGGCTTTCACGACCGTAATCCATAGTAGAAATGTCTTTCGGGTGTTGTCGCGTAGTTAATATTTGACATTTCGCTGGTCATGCTGTCAGCTTCTTCAGAAGATTTCTAACTAGACAACGACACCAGTCTTTAGAAATCCTCTGAAGAAGCTGATAGCATGATCAGCGAAACGTCAAGTAAAGTATTAACTATGCGACAACACCCGAAAGACATTTGTACTACCCTGCCTAAGAATAATAGATATTATTACACAGAAAATAATTGTAGAAATTAACATAAAAAGTGGCTTACGCATGTATAGTTAAGAATTCTTTCATAATAATAAATATAATATTGATTTAAATTTAGTAATTTTGATTTCTCGCAGCACAAGTTGTTTAAAGGACTCTTTCTTTTACAAAACCTCAAGGTGTAATACGAGAGTGAAAAACCCAATCTAAGAAAATTGGAGGGACGAAGTCATCAACACTGCTGCGCTTCACAACTAAACGCGCTTTAAACGAAGATTTATCTGCTGGTTTCTGTATTCAGTGTTTACTTCATGATGAAAATCACTACCATATCCTTACATCATCGATGAATTCAATAGGTTCGACAGGTTGTGCCGAATTCATCAAAGGGCTATCCTAGCAATGACGTGTTCCCTTACGGCTTGATCAGCTTTGGTTGTATCATTGGAACAAATATTGAATAATATGATACTTTTAATGGTGTAAACTTGGTGACATTTGTTTATTTATTCGATGCTTGTTATAACACGATTAGTTACTGTATTATTGGTTACAAATTAAAAATTAGACATCGCATTGCGCAGCAGAAACTTAATTCAGACAACATCAAACTTTGTAAACATTGGTATAAATACATGAGTTATAATAAGTAGGAAGTTTAAGCAATAAAGTGCTACATAGGAAAGAAAAAGTTGTTTTAAGAGATGTTCAAATGCACGATCATTCAATTTTAAACACTTCTGAATAGTACGTAGCTTTCTAGTCTAATTGTGTAAATTATCAGAATACCACTGAATGATTCTGGAGATGGCATGAAAGACAAGAGGTTCAAGTTTATTGGATTTAATCAATAAACTTGTCAGTCAAAATTAAAGAAAAGTGTCGAATAAATAGATGAAGTCACTCATTCCGATATAATTAGCAAAGCATATTCGGTCAATACCAGCTGTTAATAACGATGGTATTAATCAGTTCCATTATTTCCGTGCCTTTAAGTTAATTTCCAAATTCGATGGATGTTGTGGGTGTCCAAGGACATATTTAAATGTGATTAAACGTGTCACCACAGAAAACATTTTAAATACATCAGCTAG
This sequence comes from Marronus borbonicus, assembly GCA_902655005.2. Lineage (NCBI taxonomy): Eukaryota > Metazoa > Arthropoda > Insecta > Coleoptera > Scarabaeidae > Marronus > Marronus borbonicus. The sequence goes on along the minus strand of LR737384.1, from coordinate 17,512,063 downwards.
CTACAAATTGGAAGGAGCCTCAAAACTTAAAGCCTTAAATTAAAAGATAATTTTAAACACTCTTTCCACAATTTAAATATTGTAAATTACAAATAGCAAAATCTTTGAAAAAATAAATTAATTGAATAAAAGCAAGTAATCTCAAACTTTGACGTTAACTCTCTGATAACACGTCACGTATGAAAAACCTTCGTGTTCGCTTGAACAATCATATCCTGAATTAAGCCTGAACTTAAAATAAAATTTGAACATTACAGCACCTGAGTTTGCTTGGAAAATCACTTACAAGGGATGATCTCGAACCCGAAAATTCAACAAATTATGAAACTTTGGGAACATGTAGAGCATATATGGATATGTATTACGCAATTATATTTTTTAACTTTTGGGAATTCAAATTAATTTTTAAAGTTTGGAAATTTTCCGTTCTATTTATGCATATAACCCGCTAATAGCAAGAGAGAGTAAAAGTTTTGACATATTTTTCACTTGAGTGTATAAAGTAGATAATAATAGCAGATGTAACATTTATTTTTAATTACATTCATTTTTAACAGGATGTTAAACATTCCATGGAATTAATATTAGATATTCTTTGATTTTGTAAGGGACCTATAGTGTTACAAATATTTTAAACATAAAATAGTTCTGAAGTAACAAATACTTCTAGTAATATTACAAAGCAGATAGTATTTGCACATTTCGTTGGGAAAAATAGAGAAAATTGCGACGTTTTTATGCTTTTGGAAATTACTTGGGTGAAATTAAAGCTTGTGAACTTCGAAAGTGTCTGTCGGCAGTTTAGATTTTATTTGAAGTGATGTAGAAATTTGAACAGCAAATAACCTTATTTATCGAAATTCCACTTCATAAACGCACTGTCTATGTGTTTCTTTTTTGAAATTCGGTTACTTCTAAATAATTAGTTTAATTCACTTTTGAATTCCAATTTGAATTCTTCAAATAGCCATCTTTTAACTGGAGATTTATCTAGACACTAGCTACTAGGGGAATAAACAGATTTAAAGCCATTGTTTAATCACGTTGGCGACTGTTTATTTCCATGGTCACCTTTGATGGTTTTCACTGTTTAAAAATTGTTAATGTCGAAACATATGCCGAGATTATTTATTCTTGATGCAGCATAATGCAAGGACGCAACTGAAGTTGAGATTCTATGCTCTCTGATAACATTTTACACCACCTACAACATTACAACGTGAAACCTTACTGAGAATTTTGATGAAGACTGACCGAACGATCATTAATTGATGAGATTACATTTAGATATGCCTAAAATTTACACCAAATCTTGTTGTAAAAAGGATTTACATTAATTTATAAGTTGTCGAGAAGAGAAAATGAAATACAAGAGAAGTAATTGTATATTCCTCACCACTACCGTTGTTGGTTGAACTTATAGTAAGTATCCTGCTAACATCTACTCCCCAAAGATAATAGGCCAGAAAAATAAGTTTTCTTTTAGAAATCGGTCATTCCACAACTAGAAGGACCTTTAGTTTCGATAAGTGGACAAACTGAGGTCACTGGATGAGATGAGTATGATCACAGATCACACTCATCTCATCACGTCAGCACACATATGAGGTGCTGATAACAGATAACCTCTTGGATGTAAATTTTTAACGTTACAGTATATAACTATGTCGATATGTTTATAACCTTATTTTCTTGGACGGATTCATTACTCCTTCATAAAATTTATAACAACAAATAATTTTTATCCTAAAACTTCCACTCTATCCCTTACCATTAGCGAGTTATATAATAATAATAATAATAATAATAATAGTTATATATTACCCAACAGGCAAAGCCCAATTACAGGATAATTACAATAAAAGTAAATGTAGGTGTATGTACAACAAAATATAAATAAATAAACGTAAACCACTATGCATCCACATCGTTGGACCTCACTACTTCATTACAAATATATCCTCTAGATTACTAGCCAGACGTGATAGGGTATACGTTTTTCACTTTTTTTTTTCACTCTATTTATATGCATAAATAGAGTGAAAAATTTCCAAATTTAAAAAATTTATTTCACCAACAGCAAAAAAAGAAAATTGCGCATTGCATGTGTTCTACATATTCCTATAGTTTCGTAAGTTTTTGAATTTTCGAGTTCGCGTTCATCCCTTGTTAGTCTTCTATTAAAAGCTACTCGAATTAAAAAGGCTAATTGCCCTCTCAATCCTTCGCTTGTTTGCTACCGATAGGATTTGTTAAAACCTACGGTCACTTGTGATCCACATTACAAATAGACAATATTTCATATTCGTACAAGTAAAATTCAATCGACAATAATTTCTTCTTATCAAAAAAATACCATATCACGATATGTAATGTGCCATACGAGTTCGCGATCTAGCCCTTAGCGAGCTTCAACAATCTTAAAAATATGGACACTTAGTACCGGGCCTCACAGTTTATCACCGAGTGATATTTAATTAATTTTGCGAAATTATGATAAACACAAACTATAATTTAATCGGTACATGCTTGTAGGAAAAAGTTACATTATGAACGAACATTTACAGTAATTGGTATGGTTTTGTATTAGGATGCAATTGCTTGGTTTAAATAATTAATGCCACCTGTATGTAATTTCTTAAGAGTATCAAGGTAACATCTAACTACTGCCTGGATCTTATTTATCTCCAACTACATTAAGTCGACGTGCGAAGGCGATAACACTTAATGTAAATATTGAGTCCTACACGAAACGTAGAAAAAAATCGAGAAATAAACAGTAACCGTTTATTTGTGGCAATGTTTTGATAATTTGTTTTTAATAGTAGTAGAAGATATATCCAAGGCATGAATCTAAAAATAGTGAAATCTCATTTTCCAGTGCATCATAAATAAAAGCAAACATCGCCATGGAGCTAAACTATTCTTCTTTTTAGTTGAAGGATAAACAAAAATAGTATCATTTATGCATTTATACAACCCGTATATATTTAAATCCCTACTATGTATGAGTGTACTTGCGTAGCCCTTGTTATGTTTTGAATCTTCCGTCACTACTAAGTAGAGTAGAAACCGTACAGCACATTGAAAGGGTACTTCAGTTGGCCGGTCGATAGGAAACATCTGCGGCCAAGCTCGAGTTTTCAGTAAATATATTGTGTAACGTGAGCGACCACAACCAAGGTAGATTTCCAGTACAGTAATAATACATACTTACTGTTAGTTAGAATGATGTTCTAACTAAGCCCAATTGTAAGTATCTCAGTACTTACGCTTGAGGAAGGACAAACATCGATGCACGTAATTTATGCTGTATACATACATGGCGCCACTCCACCAACTCCAAAATACAATTTTTTCATTTATATATTACTCCCAGACGAGCACATCTTTTATAATTTTATAATTCTTTTAAAGCGCCTTTTTAAATTGCTATCAAGTACACTGTTGTCGCTAGCGTAGCCTGACAATGCAGTTCTAAAGGCTATCAAAGCATACTCATACGAATCTGGTCTAATTCACCAATGTATGCACAATTTAAGGCAATTGAGGCAGAAAAACCATTACTAACATTACTTTGCGATGGGTCCCAAGCTATCAAGGGATCGAAGGCAGACAAGCTGGCTAGAGAAGCAGCAAATATGCTCTTCATCGGGCCTAACCCCTTCTGTGGCCTAAAGAGCCATTACTTGGAAAATGTTCCAGGACAAACACAGACGAAAACGTTCATATCAGGCTCGCCTAAGACAGCAAGAATAGTGCTACCGTTTAGCAAAGGAGGCCTTGAATTACTGGCAGGATTTCTGACAGATCATGCAGATATCAGCTATCCATTCTAAGAATAGCTGAAGATCAATTCTGTCGTCTATGCCAGGATCTGGAGACGACAGAACACATTCTACGCAAATGTGTTGCCATCAGTCGTACTCGACACCAACATTTTAGTAAACCATTTCTGACATCTACTGAACTGAAGGATGAAGATCCTAGAGTAATATTAAGGTTTATTGAGAGCCCTCACCTACTCTAGCAGCGACTAAAGGCATTTGTGGCATAGCCTGATGATGCTAATACTCCTACTACTCTGACATTTGTGTAGTTCGTTTAGATTATTGCCCATTTTCTTTGCTATATTAGTCCTTACCAGAATACTACTATGTTCTTTAATACAAGAACATAGTAGTATTCATATTCAAGGACAACCTTTGATACCTCTCGTAGCAATCAAGGAAGTAAATAGTATATTTGTGCAAACATAGTTCTCAAAGAATTATGGCCTCAAAGAATTAAGCCTGAAACTGTGTTATGTCCATGATGCTACAAAATCATCTATAAATAATGTTATATGTGAAACGTATCACAATACACACAAAAAAATGATTACTTGGATCGAGATTATTAGGACCATCTCATAAGATTATCCCAAGAATACGCTATTCTTACAATTTAAGTATTGGATGTTGTGGAAAGAAGTATAGCGTATTCTTAAATATAAAAGTTAAGTAAGACTATAACCTTAAACAGAAGTTATTTTCTTCAAAACAGATATCTTCAAGATTTATTTCGACGTTAAGGCAAGCATATCGAAAGTTAAAACCAAATATTGAGCCATTTCATAATGATATGGCGATGTTCTTAAATTTTATTTGTTTTAGTTTGCAAATTCATGTCTATTACGTTTACATTTATTTCAATTGATTCAATTCTTTCTAATCTGAACTACCGTGTCTAAATCACGCAAAAATGAAGAAAAAATGTCCATGAATAAAAACCATTCAGTAAACTGTCATTAATACTGTAATAATTTAAGATTTTGCGAAATATCGCCATTTCTCTAATAGCCTAATAATTTTATTCCACTGTTTTTTTTTACTTTTAGCGTCTACAGGATCGCCATCGAAATCACTATCATGTTTGATTCATGCCAATCTTTTAAAATAGAACGCGCTGCATACTTTTCAATAGTCCGATAGAGAAACGGTTCTAGAATTTCTTTACACAAATTTCCCTATACCTAAAACGTATCGCTCTCTGAACTAAATATGAAACTATGGAGGTAAGTTCTTTGTTTAAAACAAAAAGTGACGAAAGGATATAGTATAAAATTTATTTTTCTAAAGATATTCGTTAATATTCTCTAAACTTAATGCATGAATTAGAAGCGAGTACCATTTTCCTTCATACAAACTGTAATACTAATCCTAGTAATTAGTTGAAAAATTATGATTTTATTATCAATATCGGGAGTAATATATTGTGTAATAGCCTTAAGAAATTAATCCAGACAGTTGCTTCATCAAAATCAAACAACGAAACGAAACAACTTTGAACATGTAATTGCACGCAAAACGATGGTTATTATGAGTAGGTTCTGGAATTGCACATTAGTTTTAATTAATATCTTTAGCAAAACAATTTTATTTCGTCGCAGCTCTCTATGTTTTTAATCGAAAAACTAATCTGCGTAGCTTCCCATATTTTTAGTAGAGAACGACTCACTTTAAGTACGGAAAAGTTTATAAAAGAAATTCTAGAACAGATTGTGGAAAAATGTACAGTTGTTTCATTTAAAGAAAATAAGAAGATGTGAACCATACATGGCAACGATTTTGATGGCTATCTTGTAAACGCTAGTTGATAAAAAAATAGCGATGTACTACCGAAAACTCAAATAAATACTCAATCGAATAAAATTAGAGTCACAAGGGCACTGGCCGTTAGAAGAAGCAGCGGAATTTTGTGATAGCCTCAAATTATCTCAATTATCTCCAGATAGAGGATATTGGAAAAATTTAATGTGCATTGAAGTGATATAACCAAATACGTAATAATATGCAAGGCGCAGCGTAAACTTAACTTCTTTGAATGTTTTTTGTTTCAAAACTTTTTCCCTAATTCATGGCTCAGGAAACGAATTATTTTCCATTCAAGCACTATGTGTGCACGCTGTATCTGTATACGTGATGCATGTGTATTTTTAAGACTAAGGCACCAAATACATTTTTTTTTTAATTTTCGGCGTTAATTGGGACTGTTTTATTTATTAATTTTTTTTTCTCATACATATCTACTGTTTATTTCGAAGTCTACCAGGTAACCGAGTAAATATGCAAAAATGTTATACTTCTAAAGAAACGAATGTGTCCAACCTATGTTCCACATTCTGCGTGCCATCTCATGATCTGTTGTTTATAGGCTGCACCCTATGAGCGTTTGCACACTCACCGATACGACACGAAAAACAATGCCGCTGGACATTAAATCTCCTATAAATAAGGGAAACCCTTTCTCACTTACCCATAAGTCGGCGTCGTGTCGTTGCATTTCCCGATCTGTCAGTGGGATCAGTATTCCCACTTGTATGGTCTCTAAGTTGGCCCATTATTTAAACTTGTAACCTCAAACAGATCATTTATTATCATTAAAAGTGGCACGGTTTAAGTACGATATTTTACATTAACGCCAAATTAGTATATTTCAGATAAAACCAATGAAAATAATAAAAACAAAATATTCCGCGCTGAAATCGATTGACCACATATTGGCAAATGTGAATAGTGTCGGTGTTGTTTTGAAAGCGCCCTATGTATGCATGTCGAACGCCCATCATATACATAGGTTAACCTCAGAAAGTTATTTCTTTGTAAAGGTAACTCCTATTTTTCAAACATGCTTGTTCGCTGTTAGAGTAGCAGTCACAAGTTGAAGGGCTGTACCATGGAATTCTAGTACATTACAAATCCATTTGAAACATATAACGGCCTTTGCAGCTGGTCTAAACGTAAACCAATTCTCCACTTCATTTTAAAAGGCACGGACGTTTCGCTTCCTTTGAGAGTACTTCTTTCATGGAACTTCCTCATCTGTAAAAGTTCTAATGTCCTCTCGAAAAATACATAAAAGTTGCATAGAGAATCGGTTTCCGGTAATGATGTCTGGAATATTCCAGCTAGAACTTTTCAGAGTTGAAATAGAAAACTTTACGAAATCAGTAGGAGTTTGTCGTTCGAGAAATTGTCACTGTGTTTTCAAATTAAATTTAATACGGCTTTGCTTGGATGCTATGGTTTTTGGCTTTATTTTAGCATGCATTGAAATTTATAGAGGGGAAAAATGTAGATATACTTCAGCAGTGTGCTCCCTTACATTTTAAAATCTCATTTTCTCTTGTTTGGTATTCATATCAATGCATATAACGATGATTTAAGTTACTCTCGCGTAAATGCATTTACATTTCAATATAGAAGATGAAGCGGAAGATGATAGGTGTATGAACGTCTAAGCTTTACTGAGAGACGTTATATATTGTACGTCAATCGTGCACGATAAGATGTCTGAGATTACTTTTCTTTCTCAGTTACTTTTTAATGCCTTATAGAGTACTGTTTTTTTCTAACTTGTCAATAGAATATATAGCGTGCCCACATAATGGAATCCTGCAGTAATATTAATAACTCAGTAATATCCAAATATATTAGTTATTTAGTTTATTATGCGGAACACCTATATATGATTGCATTTTTTCTACAATTCCCTCTAATTCGTATTATCCTTCTTGAATATTACCTACACTTATCCAGCTTAATTTGTTAGACATTTGAGATAATTTGAGCCAATGTCAATGTTTCCTTCGCTCTCGATATACTAAATGCCTTACATGCCAGAGTGGTGATTTAAATTAAGTACTTCTTGAAGTTTTAAATAGCGCGTCGCAATTTTTTTATTCTTTAATTTCTACAAGACGGTCACGGAAATTGTTGCCAAGTTTGATTTTTATTTCAATTTCTTTAACGGAATACCCTGCACATTTCCTCCAACCTGATCGAAACACTTTTCAAGTATTCCCAGTGACCTAGCGGGCGCAGTTAGGCGCGGTTCGTGTCCTACCAAGGTCAAAGGGCAGATTTCTCTGGTGGGTCGAGTAAGATCCCGAGTCACCATTCCCCCAATTAACTCAAAGCCTAAGAATATGAAAGGAAAAAATATAAAAGAAAATGGACTGTTAGGTTTATGTTTTATTCTTTTTTGTACTCTTATCATTTCTAATTTTACAAATATAAGTAAATTCTCAGAAATGAAGTAACTAATTAGAATTGCACAAATTTTCGATTTTAGTTAATGTGAAGGTTTTGGCCTGAAATTGCCTAAATCACTTCGCACAAAAATATTGAATCTTTTTTTTTGTTTTCACTGGTAAGTTGATAAAAACCTCCTTCCGTTCATCCTCTTATTCACTGGATAGTATAGTGTTCAATGCCGATCAATCGCCGGTGCATAGTCGGCTGTCGACTCCCAATCGACCTTTCGATTATCATTCACCCACTTTAAAATTTTGTAGACCTCCAAGTGGCGGATACTGACACAGTTAGGAACTCCTGATCTGTAGTCGGTTTCACGTTGAGATTGAAGTATTGGGTCTTACGAGGCCTTCTTTTATTAGCTCTATCCCTTTTTAGAAGTGGTAGCCTTGACAAGTTAAGTGGCGATCTTTATCTCTAGGTTGAAACGTTTGCTTTGCTTACATTTATGTCGCTTACCAGTTTCGGCTCATCGCTTGTTTTGTTATTTATTACTTCTACTATCCATTGTGCCATGTTTTTCCGTTCAATTACAACTGCTCTAGAGTGAATCATTTTTGAAAATTATTATTAATTTTAACTATTGTAAATACAGTGCAATAACTAATTACTATCATATATAAAAGATGACGCCAACGCCACACCTATTCTATAAGAGGAAAACAAATGATTTTCAAGACTTTTACAGATTCACGAAAACCATGAATATGTCCAATATAGTTAAAGAAACAACCACAGCATTAGGCTCCGATAAGGGAATTATGTATTTAGTTCAAAAGGAAGAGGATAACGAGAATCGTTCACTTGCAGTTGCAGAGAACACAGTAGGAGCAAAAATTAAAAACTGTATTCGGCGCAACAATTCAGCATTCAAAGTTAATGAAATACCGAAACTTATCGAAGAGAGATATGAAGGTCTGTCCGCTGAGAATTGATAAAATTATATTAATCATCTAATGGGTGGTGTAAATTTTGTTTCGTTGTTTATTACTTTTTTCTGTTAGCTCTGGAGGCTCGATGAATTACAAGATGACCCGAAGGAATTTATTTGTCTTAACTTGATCGTCTCCGTCAATTTCGACGTTAGATGCAATGTAAGTCTCCTCAATTTAAAATTTAATATGTTAAAACAAGTTACTGTAGACATATGTATGTCTTGATACCTGCAAAAGATATATCAGCCGTAGGTATTTCTTGTGTAATAAAGACGAAATTGGGTATTGTTCCAATTTGACCGTCAACCACAACGTAAGTTTCAGTAACTCCTTTAGCTATTAAAATACGAATTTCTAATAGATTTAAAGGTATTATACTTGTTTTGACGTAATAAAATAATACAAGTATAAATTAATGATGTATAACCTGTAAATACAGGTTTTTGAATAATAAACAGAATATAATTTGACCTGGGGCTTTGTTATTAAACGCAATATAATCCCTCTACTTAAAAGAAATTTGAAAATATTTTACGATATACTTGTTTCAACGTCACGACGTATAATCTTGTGTACAAAATAAAACACGCCCAATCTGGTTTATTCTCTTTCCATATATTTGGTGCTTGTACATTTAAACTTCCAATTTACAATTGAAATACAATAACCCATGCGGTATAACTTTTACAGTCAATGACAGGTAGCACCAACCTACTAACTTAACCGAAACAACGCTATCTCCATATGAGCAATACTTCGATCTTAACTTGAAACGAGTGATATACGCACAATTATACACTTAAGGTTTCTACGGTTACGATAAGCTTTAAAGCTAATATATCCCGTTGGACCGTCAAGACACGTTAAAAAATCATTTGCCAGAAATATAAGTAAATGCTCAAGAAAGTACAACCAATAATAATAAATAACTAGAATGCAAAGGTAGGAATACACCATCAATACCGCATTACAGTTTACATGCAGGAAAAAATAGAGTAGGCATTAGAATTGTATGCATAACATACCTCCTACGCGTTATTTTTAATGAGTACCCTTAGAGAAACAAAAGTTTCGAACACTTCGTCGCAGTACTCCACGTATTTTAAAGAAGGAATCGTCAGCATACTTCCATAATTAATTTATTGGAGAAGAACGCATTTTAAACATAGAGAAATGCTTCTATAGCGTTTTCTGCAGTCACATTGGAAAAATGTATAAAATACTCCATTAAAAAAATTGAACTAGCGTAAATCAAAATCGGGAAGTTGGTAATTTCAACATGTTGCTTAAAAAAAAAAAGGAAATACTGAATCGAATAAAAAATGATTATCTTCCAACCATACACATTAGGTAGATGCGCTGCCTAGTTAGGTAGAATTTAGCTAATATCATTCATGCCACTCCACGGCTTTCACAATTCCCTTTTTCAGATTGTTTTTTTTTAATTTGTTTCCAATAAACCGTATTCCGTAGAGTAAGTCATTCGGTTTGAAGCTTTACTGATAGCATGTCGTATTGTCTCCAACAATTGAACATCGTCATCCGCGTTTATAATGGTGTAGACATCGAGGTAATTGGGACCAGGAATAGGATTCTCTTGTCTTTGGTGATGAATCTAGGTTCTGTTTAGGTGCACATGACAGTCACCGCCAGGGTGAAGGCATTTACAGGATCTTGTTACGACCTATGTATGTCGTTAGTAGTGCAGGGCACGGGGTGCTACCTTCATTAGGAGTCGGTTGCCTTCGATGTTTGTATTAGATAGATACAATAATTGTTACACGAATGACCTGTTACAAAATCTACCACACACACACAATGCCCTTTTTCAACAAGATAACGTTTTTTCATATAATGTTCGCAAAGGTTTAAGCTTTCCCCTCTACGACTAGTTCTATGGCCTACCATCGATCGCACGAGTCAGTAATTTATCACACATTTCATATACCGTGTGTCTGTAAAAGTTGGCAACAAATTGGAAACTTTTTTATTATAC
>LR737384.1:17382891-17500654 GCA_902655005.2 Marronus borbonicus | reverse complement strand
GTATAATAAAAAAGTTTCCAATTTGTTGCCAACTTTTACAGACACACAGTATATTAGCTACCCTACGACATGAGAACCACGCCGTCTGGAGAGTAATTGTACAGTATAATCTTATCAAATGTATGCTTAGGCATTTTAGAAATGTATTTGTTAATGTGGTGCTTGAAATCAATTATATGCATTAGTTTTTAAAAATTCTATTTCCTATTTAAAACGGGAGACAGATTGAAATCTTACCGATGACTAATGAATTTTGCCTCATTTCGATACGTCCGCCATTACCGTATACTAGTAGCAAATATGAAGAAATAATTCGTCAAAATTATGGCTTGACGAACAAGGTTCGAAAGTTGATTCCAAACATCCAAACTTCAAAGACGATGGACCTGGAGTGTTGTGGAGGTGTTGGTGAGCAATAAGAATTTACTGTTTCTGATACGATGACACCACGAAAACCATGTGAATGGCAGAAACCCATTAATTTCTTTTAATAACATTTTCATTTAATAACATCTAAAAGGAATAGCTAAGTTTTGGGACATATATCTGGTAACCGTTAAGTGAAGCAACATTCCGTAATCATTCACCATGTGTACGTGAAAGAACAGAGAAAATAGTTTGGCGTGAAGCGTAAGGTAAAAAAACGCAAGTTGACCGTAGATAAATCAACGGATACAAAGAAAATCTCAATCGTACGTATTATAGTTCAAATATTAAAATTAGGTAAATCGTCAGCTCCGTATTTAATAGCCAGTTCAGGATTTCAATCGTACGCAGACTAGGCCATTAAAAATGTGATATTAGCCAATCTACAAATGTTTGAAATTTCGTTAGTACAAATACTAATATTTTTGATTTGTTAACGGATCAATTGTGTTTCGTGTTGGTTAAATTTTATATTAGTTATCAGGCCAACGAGAAAAGCGACCTTGCGAGAAATTATCTTCCTAACTTTTAAATTACGAAGATAATTTAAACAAATTTCTCGTTTTTTTAAACGAAAAATGTACTACTTTTATCTCTGGCGCCATTATTTTACCTTGCAGAGAAAAACTGAGCATTCTAAAGGCTACTCTCGATCTTCTATCTAATAGCGTACTTGAAATTTTCATTTCTTTCGGCACCACATTAGATCTTTGCACAGTTAGGAAGTTTCTTCTGGTTTCAACCACGACCACGATTAGATCGAAGATCGAAAATGCCCTTAATATTGTGTTTTAAGTTTTCCTTTGCAAGGCGCCAGAGGTAAAAGAAGAAATTTTTTTCTCTTTCTTTAAAAGCTCGAACTTGTCACAGGTCCGTTTTCTATTTGGTTTCGTAACAATCAGAAAAATTAACAGTTTTATCAAATTTAAACCTACCTATGCCATCAGCGAAATCCTCGCGGTAAGGCTAGAAGAAGAATCAGCCTTAAATTTTTCTGCACCGGTACAATTACCCATATTATAGGAAGTAGAAAAGCTGCCTTGTATTCCTGAGGTAATTTTCCTCCACTATTTTAGGCTGTATCTGTACGTCTTAAATTAGACATGTGGCTGTCGCAACTAAACAGTTCTCGCTAAATTTGTAATTGTTACAGTTACGGATACTACAGTTCACTATTTTATTACTGTCATAAACAATATTGCTACAGATAACCGCTTAAATTTATCGAACATCCGTCGTCACTGCTACTACCTAAACTAACTCCTGCCCACACCTCTTTCATGCTTCATTTACAGATTTCTCCAACAAAGGCAATAATATTTTTTGATAAATAATCGTTCAAGGGAAAAGAAAGAGAAGAATGTGGAGCGCGGGAACGGAAAACGAAACGTATTCGCCATACGAATTCGAGATTTATCGCGCTGCGAATGGAACAAAACGTAATTCAGAATTTCCGCATCTTTCACTTCAAAGTCGGAAGGTACCCAGCTGCGCCCGTTTTACTCAATGACTTGGCGTATAGTTGGTGAATCGATACGCGTGCTCTGATTTGCTGCGACACGTTGTTTTTATAGCGAAATTCCACCGCCTTAACCCACCATTCTCGTCGAGAACCTCTTCCCTTTGCTTATTTCGATTTCACACCAATGCTGCGCTTTGTTGCTTTAGCTCACTCCAAATATGTTTGCGTTTGTTTAGGAAAAAGATTCGGAGCATGGCTTTTTCTTAAATATATACATAAGGGTTTTGATCGAAACCGACTGTGTAATGTGGTAAGAGGGACAGGAATATTTTTTTCGATCGCAGAAACACATTGGTTGGAAATCGCTCGAACTCAGAAACACCAGATTGAGAGTAGAAACAAGCGCTGGTTGTTATAGGTTATAATGTCGTAACAGTTACTGTGCTAACCTAATTTTATAAAAATTAAAATCTACAACACAAATTAAATGAAATTAGCAAGAAACTTTTACACGCAGATGTAAACATTTTAATACAGGTTGATAACATTTTGTTTTTTTTTTACTTTCCGTAACAACAATTTCAAATTGTTAGGTATATGATAATTACGAGGGTGTTTCACTCTCTCTACAGCTCTAAAAGAAAACCATTGTTAACAAAATTAAAGAGATACACAACGTGGTAAGGCCCTGGTCCACATTACTTCTTCACACATTCACCATATTTGTCGAAGCATTTGTTCCATCGATTCTCCAGCAAATTCAAACCTGCATAGAAGAAATTACCGTCAAAATTGTGGAGCTACGTGAAGACGGCTTACTGAAATTCGACATCGGTTCGGCTCTTTAAAAGGTTCGAAGAGGCGAGAATTGCTGGTAGCATTCACGGTCGCTGATGATCCCAAAACCCTGAAACTCGTTATTTTTAATTTTTTTTCGACAATTAAACCATAATCTCAAAAACTCTTGCCAACATGTTATACATGGTTGAAATTATAGACTATAAAGAGAGTCTTTCTGACGGTGTCAAAATCCAATATGGCGCCGATAAGAGAAAGTTAGTGATAGCCAAAAAGAATCGAGCAAAATTCCGAGTACACCATCACTTAGAGGATCAAAGGTTGTCTTGAAAATATTTCTTTTCGTTTTTCTCAACAAAGCCAAATCAAGATTAGCATCTTTCTAGCTTTCTAGCATGCTTTCTAGCGAAGCAAAAGAATAAAATAAGTATTTCTCCTTTTAAAAAAAAAAATCGAACGTAATTCGCCACAGGTCCATTTTCTTTTCGAGTTCATATCAAACATAAAATTTAGCAACTTTGCCAAATTTGAATCTACTCTCTATCTCCAATAATGAGCGAGAACCTCAAGGCGAGAGTTTAACTAGATCAGCCTGTATAGTACTTGTTTATATTATCACATTATCATTTATCCACTATTATGTTAATAATTTAATTGATGCTAACTTTTATTACAAAGAAATATCTCCAAGAGCCATAGATATCTCTCAATTACTCGCCTATGTTGATACCACGTATAATAAATTACAATATGATTGTTATAAACAAGGTAGAATACCAGGTATTATACAAAAATTAATGTTTTTATAATGCTCCTATAAATAAAGCTAACTGTCCCTACGCATATAATAAATTATAATCAAAGGTCTAATGTTTGTCATATATAGTATCTCCTTCTTGAGGATACGGTGAGAAAAATAGATTGTAGAAATCAGATTATAAATCTGTCTTTAGTAGTCGTTATAGTAATTATTGCAAAAAGAACAATGCATTGTGGATTAATAATCGAATGTTATTAAATTTACAGTAAGAAGTATGGTACAGATTGTACGGCGTATTGTATATAGTAGATCGCACTATGCATATAGTGCTGTTATTATTTAATTACTGAACAGAAAATATCGCGTATTATAAAATGTCAACACTACCCACCATTCATCCCTTCTAATCAGGCAATCAAGTTTTCCAAAAAAAAAAACGATCGATAGTGGCTAATGTTTATCTAACGTTTCGCCGCCTACTTTGGTAGGGGGTTTTCTACAACTAGTAGGCACATTTAATGGTAGGTAGTAGTATATATGTCGAAACGTATACTTGAAAAGAACCAAATTTGAATCTCATTAATCTAAAAGTGGTATAATTATACTAACATACTCGGACTTTATAGAAATGTCTATACTATAACTTTACATATTGACGTTGGGTTTCCGTTCTTCTCATTTTATTTTCTTAAAGTAACACACATTATAATAAAGTTTATTAACATTGTGATAAAGGTTTCACTGAGAAAAAGGATTTGTTGATTAAAGGAAGCCTGCGTCATCGATAGTATTTCAAGTATCAACAAATTGATACTTGAAATAACAAGGTTGATATGTTTGAGTCAAAGAAATTGATGGCAATGAAATTATGAAAACAACAACTCAAATTATTTCACCTTAAGTAATTGAATTTGTAAATGAAAAAAAGCGTCACATTCTTAACCAAAGAAATAGCTACAATAGTTTGATTGTGATAGCAACTACAACTTAGAACCGATTACGTAAACGGTAATTTTTTATAAGACATGTTCACGAATACATAACCATAAAATTGCTGCTAATACAGCTGCTCATAGTATTGGTGGAATCCCTCACGGCAAAAACGATGTGAGGAGGGAGAACTCTAATTAGCGGATATGTTTCGGCCTACCTGGCATCAGTGTAGTTGGGAACGTATTTCTACTCACACCGCTGTTTGCCTCTTCATTTATATCACCCTTCTTCAACAACGATGAGCCAGGCGTACCTCCTGGTTTTAATTAATGAAAATAAATAAATATTAATACCAAGCGCTTGTCGTCTTGCGTTCTTAAAGAAGGATGCAATCAAGAAACACTCTTCCTTAACTTCAAGAAATGATTTTTTCCATCTATTAGACTTAACTATTCTTTCACGCAAAAAATATTTTATTTTGAAACAAATAATACCTGCATATTTACCGATATCAAATAAGTATTGCTTTTACTTAATGAAATTACGGTAAAAATGTATTTCTTTCATTCAACCAATCCAAGTGTGTTGCAATTTATGGAATTATTTATAAAATGCGACTCGTAATTTGAAGATGTATATGCCAAATACAAAAGTAACTAAAGGCATATATTTCTATAATTTTATTTTCTAATTTTGGAATATAACAAAAAAATGTTTATATTCTTGTGAAAAAGAAAATGTAGCCATAATTGTGGCTGTTAACTTATCTATTAATAGAAATAAATGAAGTATTGTTACATTTTCTTTGTTTCATGCCTTTATTCTTTTTTCTAATACATTTTCCTTAACTTCTGAATGTATGTGTCGTCTTTGCTCTGCAGTGCTCTTGTCGGTAAAGTGGTTATGATGATAAGTGATAAAGTAAATGATTTATCTCTAACTCAAAATGTGATGCGCGTACTTGTGAAAGGAAATCGAAACTTGATATTTTCTATTAAAAGTAAATATGGCTACATAACGCAATCTATTGTATTATCATATAATTTTGATTATCGACAGTTTTAAATGGTGGGAGATGTTCAATTAGTTCAGTGCAAGGATGATAAGGTACTATAGGATTGTGTAATGAACATTAGTATATCATTAAAAATTGCCAATACTATTAGACCGCTTGCTTAATCGTTATTAATAATAATAATTGTTTTATTATCAAGCATCGAATAGTACATACATAATGTATAACATATATTAGAGATCCTTGATAATCCCAAGGTAAGATTCAGCAGTGACCGAAACAAAGTACGGCCACCCTTTTCTATCATCTGTTATGCCTAGAAAATAACATGAAAGAAAGAAATGCCTAACATGTATCCTAAACCTAAAATCACAACTACAAAGAACATATATATGTACACAGTGATACTCTAATTCTGCAATGCACCAGCTGCAGCCCACCTCACGGCACGTCCGAGTTCTCGAATAGCACAAGGAAACAGTTTCTTTTGAATACTCTACTATCCACACGAAGGAAATTTCGTAAAACCTGGTTATACGATTTATAAATATGGCATGAAAACCTTCTTTCAAAGAAAGCCAATCTGTGTTGCGGAGGGTGTAGAAAGCTCTAATCGCGTCTTACGATTCTGACCCTGAAACCTGAATCATATTTTATCGTATAAGTGTTTCGGTAAATTTGTAAAATTTTGTTATAGAGCCACTTTCGTCGACAGTTCTCGATAGTTTTTTATTGGTCGAAGATATTCTTGTGTATTTTAATAATAATAATCTGAATATAGGACAATCTCTAATATAGGAGTATAATAAAAATTACTAACAAAAACTTATTACAAACATACTCTAACTGATAATATAAAATATGTTAATTAACACCATGTTAATAAGCTTTTGACATTTGATACGAGCTTTTTAATATACCTTTTATTAACAAATCTGCTTGTCCCTAGATAATCCAAGGTATAATAAATTATATTAAAAGGTACGATATTTTTCATGCCTGATTCTATCTATTCTTTTGAGTGCAGAATTCGTAATTATTGTTTTAATTTTTAAAAAGATGTAGCTAAGAAACCAGCAACAAAATGTAAAATAAAATATACCCTATTGGAATGCAAAACATGAAATCAACCAAAAAGGTAACATCAAACTTAATTTATGTTAGGTACCTTAATTGTTTACCGACAATGAAGGTTGTTTTATGGAGTTCCTATTGTGTCACGCGGAAGCGATATTTTTTTCCCTCTACGACGGCAAATTCATGCCGGTAATAATTCTTCGCAAAACTTATTTTCCGATCGTTATAAATCACCATTTATAGAGATTTATGAGCCGTGTTACACGTGATGGAATCTAATAAAAAAATCATAGGCATATAAATAAGATAGTCACAAACGAGAAATACAAAAGTGACATCCGGATAATAACGATATGACGTAGACGACATAAATCAAGCAGGCACGAGCCTTAATAAAGAAATACAACGTACTGTTAAGGTGATGTATCTCTTCCACAATATGGTACCGCTTGTAGATTTAGATGCTGTTTTCTAATGTAAGTGGATGCGGGCGCTTGACGTATTGCCATCCTAATGTTCCTACATATTTAAATAAGTTGATCATGGAAGCAAGACGACTTAGATTGATACTGTTGTACGATTGACAATGGGACTCCACGAATTCCTGAAATAGTTGCTTCGAAATAATTAAATCACTTGCGTGGTGTGGAATGTGCTGGTACTTTAGTGTTAGCCATACTACCCCATAGTCCTGGCTATCGTTATAGATGGAAAAGGAAAGTAAGCTTACCCTCGAAATCAGTACTCATCTTAAGAAGAATGCAAAAGGCATAGCTCATGGCATGCACCCTACGAATTGTAATATAGGTTAGGAGTAGGCACAATGTTGGCTAACGCATACTACATATTACATTAATTTGTCTGAAAAATCTTAATTTCTTTTCTTCCTAGACGTTTCTTGGTATTTCACTTCATTGAGTTTATTTAACGTGTCGCCGCACTTCTTGTCTTTCTTAGAAGCAACTATTTTTGTATAAATATAAAGGATAATTGTATAACAATTTTTCATATTCGAATACACTGCATAGTTCCTTTCTTGCCCATTTTCCCTGTGCGCAGCCAATAAGTTTTACTTTTATGCTTTGTATCAAGTCAGAAAGACTCATCTTTATCTTTTGTTAACATCGTTTATTGAGCATTTTTTATATATATTTTTTAATAAACAGGCTTTCTTATTGCGTTGAAAGAAATTTAATGTAGAAAGGAACCCTTTCGCCGATTTGGGATGTTACTTTTGAATGTGCTAATTTTTGCATTGTGTATTCTCGATCTCTTGCTTCACTTAAAACCAATTATTTGAAGGTGTGATTTGGGCTTTATTATTTTTATTGATTCCTTATTTTGCTCTTATGTTTTAGTAATAATAATAATAATTCATGTCTTCGCATTCCCCAACAGATTTCGCCAATTACAGGAGACACCGGCCCGCAATCAGTTATTATTTCGCCTGCGGTCGTAGAATGTCTTCAGATATTCACCCTCACCATTCGCCAAATCTTGATCAAGGAAAACTACGCCAAAGTTTACTCTGACAGTTGCAACCTTTGGGTTTGAACACGCTACTCCAATACTGACAGAGCGGTAAGCAGTGCCCCACCAGTCTTCCCTAGGTTTTTTTCCTTTTGTCTTTCTTTGTACCTTTCTGTCTGTTACACGCCGTCTTACAAGCATTCTCAAGTCATCGGCGCCATACTGATAGAAGTTAGGAGGTTATATGAGATCATATGGATAGAATTTGGAGACAGCGGGAAATTTGGGAGACTTGTGGTATGAATTATCTCATTATATTATATTATCACTTGACTTTGGAACAGCCTTTGATTCGAATGTGAGTTCTGGTTTATAAAAGAAGTACTTATGGAATTATGACTTCCATGAATATATTTTATCATAGCAAAAAATCCATTTCACCTTTCAAAATACTAATTGTTTGGGCATATTGCTGCAACAAAGGAAAATCTTTCCTTAGGTTATACTTCATTCAAGTACCAAATACTTTTTGATTTCCTAAAACAAATTTAAGAAATGTTCACATGATTAACCTTCTAAATGGTTGGCTATTGCTCGAAACTGTCTACCAGCTTCCGGCATTCGGGTACCTGGGTACTCGAAATTTTCAGCATCGCTTCCACCCGATTGAGCATATCTTCATGGTTCTAGAACGAAACCAGTTCGCTCCGTGGGCATTCGACTTCGAGTACCCATATATCCGGTTTTAGAGCCGGGTACCGAGGTAACCCGAAACTAGGTAGAGCGCTGGACGAGTACCCGGTTTCTAAAAAAGACAGTTTTCAACAGTCCTCTAAGTGTTGATTTCGTCAAAATTGTGTTGAATCAATAATTCAATAGTCAACTGAAAGAAATGGAAACTGTTTGTCCAATACGATGATTTACTCCAAAAGTATCACCTCGAGCAACACGTTGTAGTTCTAAAAATGTGCTTAAATTTAGCATAATACTAACAATTTTCCTTGGAATCATATATATAATAATTTCTTATCTTATTTTCTTTAGCGTCTTCATCTCTATCCCTAGCTGTGTGTTAGCCGCTATACATTTGTATTTATTTGCGAGATTTCTGAAATGAAATTCATGCGGGGCTATGTGAAATTAAAGTCACCACAATTGCGGATTTAAAAACCAACGTCAAAACTGTTATTCGTGGGATACCGGCCGCAATGTATCAAAACGTAATGATGCCCTGTGTAACACCAGAAGCAACACGGCGTATATTGGACGTGAAACCGTTATAAGATACGAAACATTGTCGCTGGTAAAAGTAGGCCTAACAGGAGTCGTTAAAACCAAAGTCTTGGAATTTTCTCAAAAGAATGCCATGATCTATGCCATCAAAGGCCTTGGAAATATCTGAATATATAGGACGTCGACTTAACCATGGCCATCTATTACTTCAGAGACGTACTGAAGAAAGGTGCATAAGTTCGTTGCGGTCGAGATTGACATATAATTAAATATGCTAGATACCTAACCAATCTTCAAGGGACTCTGGCGAACTTCCACTTTTCAGGGGGAAGGCTCTTAGAATAAGATTAAAAATACTTAACAGCGCCCTTAAAAATATCGATGAGCAATCCTTGAGTATAAAGCTCGGCACTTGATCGAATCCGGATATAAGCGTACTTTTCAGTGACTTGATGGCAGAGAGGATATTGAACTCAGACAGTGTGTTGACAAAGCCACACACACACACAACATCAGTAGAGGAAGAAACAGAACGCTAATAAAGTTCACGAAAGTGCCGTGAAAAGGCATTGACAATAGATGTAGGATTGTCGAAGTATTGGTTACGCTTATGTATTCTACTAGGAATTCTCGAATTCTGTTGTAGAGACCGAACAAAGGTTCAGAAGTATTTAGCGTCAGTGTTGATAGAATGCTCAACGCTAGTTAGATACCAACAATAGCCATCATTTGTTTGAGATTTGGCCAGATTACGCAAATTTTTACAATATTTTTGATTTAGTTTGACGTTTCTGTATATAATTATATCTGCATTATACCAATTGAGGAAGTTACATAGGGACCTTATTCGGTCACTGTAGGTTGGTGCGTACCGATCAAAAAAAATGTAAAACGCATTGTAAAAGCATGTACATGCATTAACTGTCAATAGCGGTTCAATCTGTATAGGCAAGAGCATTATGCAGGCCTACAAAATTAGTCTTACAGAAATTATAGCTTCTATGAGCTCGACTAGGAAAATTAGTGTGACCTTTACTAGACCGGATACGAAAGTTAATTCTCAGTGCAGAACGGTATACGTCTTCCTAAGTGAAAGTTCTCAGTAATACAGTCAAAGTTTGGGAAACCAAGGCCTAGTAATTTGTTATCAGAACTGTAGCGTGACAGATTCAGTAAATCAATGAAGTTGTATAATGTCAATACTAATATACAGTGAGAATTCAAGCAACGGTTGGGAATGTTAAAATCCCTTGGAAGTAAAACTCTTTTAAACATTGGAACGGGGGGAAGAGTGGAGAGGAGGGAGACCCGTATATACGAATATACAGCAGTAAGCTCATACACGAAAAATAATTTGGTAGTTGGAATTTCACCAAACATACACAGACATATGTATCTGCGCATACAATCGAGCAAGTGAAGAGGTTAAATTGAAATCCGTTATTTGCACGTTCAACAAAATTTTATTGCGATTCTGGAACAATTACACTAAATCTATACCATTGGCAGACATATAATACAATTTTGTTTATATAATTTCGCATTGAAGTCGGAGCAAATATTTCATATTAATTTACGTTTGTGCTCTCTTTGTTTACATAAGCGTTCGACTGCCGCACCATAATATCGTTTGTATTTACCCCACGGACCAATTACGAATAATGTTTATTACTGGAATTAAAATATAATTTATCTAATGTCACCCAATCTCTCTGTGTATGTATGTTTATAGGAATGTGCGTAATTACGTTATCCTGGGGTAAATGCATAATTCTGGCCGACCGATCCGCCAAAACCTAGGCATCGGACCGGCACAACCAACGCCGATTTGTTTCATGAATTTCCCCAACGGCGAATATGATATATTGGATTGTATTTACATTTCGCTAACAACGGACGGCCGATCCATTAGTTCCGTAGCTATAATTTACCGCTGCCGCCTCACAACCAACGCCGCGCCAACGTTTTCGCCATCCTTCCCAACGGTTTTGTTTCAGAGGCTACAGAATACGAGGGATTTGCTTCCATACCACTTGTATTTCTAAATGAATAGTTATAGCGAATTATAATGCTGTATCGATGAGATTCCATGTTAAAATAGGACCGTTTCAAGCTATTTCGATTGAAAATTAACCACACTGCATTTACTGTTACTAAACACTGAAATTTATATAGCTTTCAAATTCATTAACTATAAAATCGTACAAACCATCCGCGCTTCGTTTTAAGATTTTTCTCTGGAGCTGTGTAATTACTATTTCAATTTGAAAACAAACAAAATTAATTTATGCCAGGTTTCGCTTTAGCCTATGAATCCCTCGCATAGCGGTTAATTTAGACTTTGTAGCTGGATAAAATCGAAAATTCCAGAAATATAAACAGCAACGTGGTTCATGGTCCCTTAAAAAAAATTATACAAGGTTTATAATTCCTACCAAAAGATTCGCTGTATTGAGGTACCATTCTCTGGTTACTGAGGAGTCCTTAAGGCCGTCGCTCAACAATCGGGATAATTTAGGATGTCTTTTACAGGAACTGCCATAATTGCGACAAAGCGGAGTCGCTGTTTCACCGGTGTTACTCTTTTAACTGTCTTGCAGAGGAAGTGTTACTTTGCCTTGGCTTCAATTAGGAAACCCCCTCATGACAGGTTTTACACGCTTAGTATTACCTGGAACTCGAACTGATATCGACCAATCGTTTCATTGTTACAAAGATTCTTTTTGGATGTACTGCAAACCTATTGGCCCTTGTGAACCGTTACCTTTCCAATAGAATAAAGCGGTTATAGGTCAAATACATTTATTTCGACATCTGGTATTCTACAGGGATCCAACTTGGGGCCACTACTTTTTAACTTGCTTATGAATGACTTGATTACGTCACTTGATTGTCCAGTCTTGGCCTACACAGACGACCTAAATACATATAATCGAGTACTTGAAGCACTGGATAGATCTTCTTCAGAGAAATTTAAATAAAGTTTAAGGTGGTGTCTAGATAACAATATAGATCACAATATCGACAAATGTTATTTCACTTCATACAGTACAAAGCGGCTTCTCAGTGTACTATTAACAATATTCTGACAAAACGTGTAACCTTGGTTAGAGACCTGTGAGTTGAGTTTAATGACAAGTTGCGTTTTATAAATCATCTGTTGAATATTACTGCTGCAGCTGCCAAATCTCTTGGATTTACGTGCAAGGATTTTACTAACAAGATGCTATAAAATGTTTATTCTTCGCATCGATCTTAAGCAAACTCGAATATGCCCCGCTGGTGCTTGCTTCTTAGAATTTTAATAACCTAATCTACGACCTGCCGTAGCGAATATTTATATTTACACTTGTGCTTCTAGTTTTTTAGGTATGTTTCTGGATCACTCTGGGGGGCTAGTAAATTATTATTATTATTGTAATTTGTAAGTGTATGAAGTTATGTCGAAAACCGAGTAAGGAAGCATAACGGTTTGCTCAAAAGCTATTATTTTGAAGCTTTACGAAATGAGATACATTGATCTTACTGGTCGACGTGCATTAAAGAAACAACAGTTTCCAACAAATGTGCCGGTACAAATAATAATGTGCTATACTGCCTCAATACCCAAAACGTTTCGTATTTTAGAAGCTATAACAGCATATGTTTGGCACACCTGTTGTTTATCTATCTTAATAATGGGATCACTGCCAGCAGCTGGCCACAAAACCCGCGCCGACTACGGTGGCATCCTCTTAGTTTTCATTTCCGTCTACTATAGTAATAATAAAACTTTAAATCTCGCTATCCTAAGACATGGGTCATAGAACATGTGTATCATAACTAAGGAGTCATATTCAATGTCAATTTTAAACATAGGAGTAATTATTGCTACTATATTTACAACCGGCGACACCATTAAAAGTTATAGTAAATCTTTGAAAAATGAATTCACTGAAAACCTGATGACCTCTTATCTTTAGGCGTTGCACCCATGGGGTTTCTGGTGTTAGTACTGCTTGGTTACCGTGACAATAGCAAACAAAACATACCGACATAGCTGTTCTTAACTAATTCGAAATTTTAAGCTTCAGTAAGTGTCAATGCATATAATTTATGTAAGAATTAAGGGATAACACAAGCATTCTAAGTACAATAGTTAGTGTGCTAAGAAAAATACAAAATAACATTTACAAACAATTGCGCAAATGTGCCAAGGTGAAGGTGTGGAAGGAGGCAATTTCGAGGCTTCATTGAAGATTGATAAATATGTAGGTGCGCGTTATTTATTGCAATAAGAATTATAATACGGACTATTAAATTTGTTCATGATCATAACATAGTGTTGTAGGTTACTTTTTCTACATTTTTTGTTTTGATTTTAAATTTATGCTGATACATTTAAAGTTTAAAAATCTGATATATAAGAAATTAGACAGGAGGTAAGTTATTTATCCGTTCCACCAAGATCGTCGCTGTTGTAAGATAACATTAGGTTTTAACAGCCCCACCACCAAGATAATGGATATAAAAGGATTTGAGACACCGAAAAAGAGGCCAAAGGGTTCTTGGTGTTGAACGAGCTGTCATAGTATCTCTCTGAAAGCATTATACGTGGCGCTAATGACTGCTTTCGATATTGTAAATTGGAGCATTGCACTGTATTGTATTGGTTTATTTCTAGATGGGGAAACCAAAAAGGTAATAATGTACAGGCATTCTGTTTAAATTAAAAGAGCAGGTGCTGGTGTTTCTCGATCGACTTGCATATATGGAAATAATTTTGAAAACGACGATGTGTTTTACATTATCAGAAAATTGTAGCTTCGTTGTATTTACACAATAACAGCAAAGTTCCAGAAAGTTGGGACAGCTTGTGAATAAATGAAGAGGAACACACGGAAAATATAGTAACACAACATTTTGAGGTTCACACACAGGTAAACACAGCACACAGTGAGTTTCGTGTTGTTTTGTTATGGTGTAAAGCTATACTACGTATGTAGTTTGATTTTCAATAATATTCAAGACATGATACAAAATAATAAACGCAAGCCGTATGTAGTAGACACCGTTGTTGTTATTTTATACTTTAAGCACTAAAATCCTAGCCCTCGGATTCAGAAATATGTATCTTTAAATAGTTTATAAGTGGTATTCTGTAGTATGAGTACAAAGGTAGAAGAAATTTAAATCCAGATTAATGCAAATATGTATATCAGGATCTCTTTCGATGCAGACTTATGTGACGCACGACGACTAAATTGAAGGCAGTGATTTATTTCTTTAAAAGATTACTCATATTACATGCATGTATGTACTACGGTATAGTAAGCTTTCTCCGTTATTATTGTTTCAAACAATTGACATGCACTGAGATGACATGTGCAATATCCGCTTACATAATAACTTGTATTGCATTTATGTGATTGAGAAAAGGATGTTTGTCTTATTTCTATTCTATCCCTTACATCGGTTTAGCGTTAGCAAAATATGTGCTAAGTTGCAATCAACATTACAAGAAAGAAACTGAATAACTCGTCTTTGTTCTCACAGACCCCTGGTCTTCAAAGCGCTTTATTAGTCTATTCTCTTTTTTATTTTTGTTCTGCTACTTCTTTTATATTCGTTGTTACAAATAGTATTATTTGTTTTATTTGTTTTTCGTGATGTTTCGAATGAATTTGATCGCTATCAGAATTGCGCATAGAAGGCGTGGCCAACAAAACAGAGTTTACCTTTCTGTAATGGAATAACATTTTACATTTGTGGATAGTCCATCAGCCCCTGATTGCATTATTGATAAATGTGTAAATATTCCGAGTTAGAACAACAAGGCTTCCAAAGTGATAGGTCGAAATAAAACGATTAGTTTTCGCTAGCTGCCAATTTGTCAATTAACATGGATTACACTACAGCCGATAAAGAGAAATATCCTCTATTTACATGAAAGGGAATAAAAAGAAATATGTTGCAAAAGAAGAATATGAAATATTCTTAGGAAATAATAATAGGAATTGCTTCTGAATCTACAGACCTTCTTCTGCAAATATGTTTGTGAATGTTTGCCCATCGTATAAGATACACTAAAAGCTTTGCATAGAACATCGTAATACGTTGCGTTATTCTAAACATAAAAACTAAAAAAAAGATATTTTTTTCGATGAAATCAAAAGCATCGCCATAATCCATCAATCTTTAAAAAAAGGAGATGAAACGAATATATCTATTTTGTTACGCAGAAGCGCGCCCTCTACATGTATTTTTGATAGTTTTCACATTTCTAGTCAGTAGAGATAGAACACCGTGACTCTTCCTTGAAACTTTTTTTCTGTCTGCAACAGTAACGGAACTAAAGAGTCGTCAAAAAAAGTAAAGGACTTAATAACATTAATTCCCTTTTTCGAGTGTTTGTGCACACCGACTGCGTACTTCCTTACCACTCTCACTGAAGTTACATAATCTAAGTAATTGGATATTTATATCTGCGAATGCTTTTCATTTAAATGTGTTTGGATTAGCCAAAGCACAAATCAAACCGCCATCAATAGATCTGTATTTAGCTTTTTCGTTCTTACTCGCATTCAGCATCCTTTTTATTTGTTATTCTGTAAATGTTTTCCGCCTATGTGCTTACGATGCGGCTCTCCCACCGCGGGTTTATTCATTGCCAATAATTTGTAATTCCTTAAGCAAATGCACTAAATTTATTTTTATAGCGTAAATCCATCAGCGTGAGGTAATAATAAATTTTTCGGACGCACAGGAATTTGTTAGACTAAGAAGTTGGGGATTACAAAATAAATTTATGGAGTTTACAAGGATTGGCGTTTCCCTCTTTCTTCAGACCATGATAAATATAAAAAAGAAACGATAATTTTTTCAAGGAATTTTGATTGCTTAAAAATTACACGTCTGTACAACCTTTTACCAAATTTACGGAATCTTACATTTTGTTTTAATTTACACTGATGTACTGTAAAATAGTTAAGCACTTCAGCACACGGTTAGGAAGCAATGCTATCAAACCAAAAAATGTATAAACCCAGTATACAGAGAATTAATTCAATCAATAAATGTTTAGCGTCACCTTGTGAAATACTGTGTATCCTAAACTAAAGGATGCAACGCTAGTTTATGCACATACATACGTTATCATTTTAGAATTAATCAAGCAATACAGCGATAGTTATAAATAAGAAAAAGAAAAAAGAAATACAACTCGACTCTTAATGCGTTTCGTTTACTGTACAACGCACAAATAAAAAAAATAATAAAAAAGACTCTAACTCTAAGGCCTTTTCAATTTGAAAAAACTATTCTTTACCAGTCGAACCCGGACCCCAGGATTGAGTTTCAGTATTCGAATACAAGAGCTAAATGCGTCCGGACTCCTATTCTCCAATATACAAGAACGAACCATTATATCAAGAAAACAATGCCATTTGTAGCTGATAACATTCAAAACTGCAATGACCACAGTAAAACGGATTTGTCATGCGAATCAAGTAAAACGAGAGTAATTTTTTTTATGAACGAAGCATGCAATTTTAAAATTACTTACTGTAGCCTTATCATTAATTGATGATTGATATGTTGAATCCACTAGGAAAAGGTATAAATAAAATTAACGATCAATCGTAAATGACGGTGAGAAATAAATGTAACAATAAAATTCGAAATTAAGAACTCATTTTAATAGTAAGGGATATCTTATGTCACATACGCAATGAACGACGTATTCATTCCGAATGTGACGCTGCACTTTGCACAGGTTTTGATGAACATTTATATTCTTTACAATTGAAACGGTCCCTATCAGGAATAGGTACAGATACGTACGTTTTCGATGTCCCAAAATAAAAACCGCCAAGTTTAAGTGCTTTAGAACAACGTTAAATAGAACAAATAATATGTAATGCAAGAAATGTGACGCCGTAATGATATTATGCCATCAATTAAAATATTTCAAAAAAATAAGGAATACTAAATTGATTAGAAGAATATTTGAACCAAGTATCATTACTGAGCGTACTAGATGTTTTATAAGGATTTACACAGAGCTTACTGAAAACCGTTATTGGAAAGAAAAGGTGTAACTACCATATGTTAATTTCTGTCTATCCAATATTTACAAAAGGTATAACTGAAAATTCAACACTCCAATGATTAATACAATTGAGTAAACAGCGTCTTTTTGGTTACTTTGTAACAACCTCTCTATCGATAGGGAGAGCTTTTTACATCTTTGGAAACAGTGAGTAATCCTCAGAAAAATTATTATTCATTAAATTCAGCAATCTTTTAACTTATTCACAAGTGAACAGAGACCTTTACTTCTTAATTGTTTTAGTATTTGACTTAAATTTCATAGCGCAAATCTGGATAGTTGCAAATAATGCTACTAAATGGCGTCAGTACAGGCTTCGGGACACGTAAAATTATCGGCAGTCAAACGTCGATCTTAAGATGTTTGAAGTAAAGAGCAGCATAAGTATTGAAAATCAATTCTGTTACCTTTTATTACTCCAGAATTTATTGAGAATGGTGTATTTTAATGTTTGTGAGTTTAGCGTAATTAATCATCTATTCTTGGGTAACATTTGTGTCCTGAGTTCGTGTTGAAACGAAAAGCTGAGCACAAGTTTAAAATGTGGAATTAAAGCCTTTCTCAGAAATGAAATAAGACTCAGCGCTACGATTGATCTCGGAAGTGAAACGATATAATAGAAGATATAATACATATGTATAGGTTTTGGTAATGATTACTTTTTAAACGTATTTACAATGGAACGAGCAAACCTGTCACTTAGTTTCGATAATATTTGGTTCTGGAAATTTATAATAATAGAATCTCTCTGCGAACAACGTTATAGGCCGTCGGCGTTGTGAGGTGAGTGGAACTTATCCGGACAGCGCTATAAGTTGTTAGCGCCGCAAGAGTCGGAATAAGTCATTACGGACATCGTAATACGCCGTCGGTGTTGCAAGTAAAACAAGGTCAGGACAGGAAGGAATTCCTGCAGAACAAGGTTCTGCAACGAGTTATAAACCCTAACGATGAATGACGTAGCATTTCTTTTGAATGACGTATTACATAAAAACAAGAAAAGCATGCATAAACAATGACGTAATGTATCTTTATCTAAGGATGTGTAGATGGAAAATTAAAAACCAACAAAAAATATTTCCAATCTTTCTCGAAATTAGTCGATATCACACAATTTTTCAAAAAAATCTTACGCTATTACTTGTCCTTGTGCGTAAGCTTGATTGTGCTTGTTTGGAGATAAAACAGGGTAACTCAATTACTAGCGTAAATGCTAGAGTAAAATCTACATTACACATTCAACTACAAAATATTTCCCTCCAACACTAACTGTTTTACACGGCCAAATTTCGAACTGTGTTGTGATCAAGGCTTAAGAAAAAGATTATTCTCCAAAAATTCATTAACCTCGTGAATGAATTTATACACTACGCTACGCTACGCTACCTACGACTAAAATCTAAAAGTTCGATATACAGGGTGTCGCAAAATTGACTGTGCCTGTGCTTCTGGGATTTGATTCAAGAAGTGGAAATTCCTCCATCTTTTATTATTGCGTTATCAATAAAAAGAATTTAAGGTATAAACTTTATTAAAAGCGAATAATATTTGAAAACAAGTTATTTTTCGCAACTGTTTTCACAAAATGTTTTCAACTAGATTGCCTCCTGCTGAAAGCCAAACATTCGCATGATTTACGAACTCTTCGTAAAATATTTTATGGTTGCGATAAATTTACATTTAAAAAATAATGATATACGTATAATTAGTGGGCTTGGTAGAATTTATGGACAAGTTACATTATTATGTAGCAATCCGGCCCAAATGTTTATTGGCCATAGTCTTTGATAAGATCTTGGGCGTATTAAGTAAGGATTTCCAAGAGTGTTTGTGATACCTGTCTCTGTAAATGTAGATTTATCACTCCGCATGATCTTTTCAATAAAATGTGAATCATTCTTTACGCTAGGCAACAACCACATACAAAAGCATTAACTCAAAATTCCCTGTCGCCGTCGTACAAAACAGCTTTTTGATGCTTAAATGGATATACTTCTTAATGTTTTGTGAATTGTATGTTTTTGGATAGGAGTTTGGGACGCCACAATTCGAAGGCTTGTATTTGGTTCCGTCTCAAGTAATACAAAAATTTGCTCTTCTTGTTCGACACTTAATTTAGATTGACGTCCTACCTGATTTCTTCGAGGATTCAAATTACATGTTTCCAATAATCCTTGTTCTATTCATTCTATAGTTTTTGTACCAGGGTGCCGACAATTCTGAAACCTTTCCGCATATGCGCTAGCCGCAGCACTACTTTCAACATATCGACGTAATCACGATTACAGTAGTATGGTTCTATTTTAAACGCACAAAACCGAAGGAAATGATATTCATCACTATGACAGAACGATTAATACACTTTCAACATCGCTGTAGCCATGTTATTAAATTATGTTACACAATAAATTGGAGCGACCGAGCGATAAAAGTTATTACTTACATTTTCATCGATAACTCGATAAGAAATGACAAACGGAAGGTCTTCCACTCCCCATTTTCGAATTCTTTTAGCGCCCTGAATCAAATCGCAGAAGCACGCGATAATTTTATAACACTCTGTATGCATGTTAGAAGCGTTAATACTACGTACGTTACTAACATCATGTTAAACCCTCAGTCTAGATCATTAAAGGCGTATTCTGTTGCATAAATTAAAAAGTTACTCTTCATATATGTACCTACGCAGATAATTTCCTTTCCTAAGATACTAGGCAGCACTGTGTTGCAATTTTAACCTGATAACATTGATTCAAAAAACTGTAATATAGGTACCTTAATGGAGAAAGCAGTAGGTACACAACGAATACAAAAAAGTTACATGCACATATAAAAAAAATGCAACCGGTGTTATTGTGACTTTAACACGCTTCACGCGAAAAAGGCTCCCACCATCACACACATCAGCCTTTAGTAATTTGCGCTTTGGTTCGATTTCACTGTCAAAGGAAGCGTGTAAAAAGTGGAAGCCGCAAAGGCTACCGATGTGCCAACCCTAAAAATACAAATACAAGCGCACGCATCATCGACATCTAAAACCGTCAGAAGGGCAGACACAGAGAAATGCGGATAGAGGCTGCCAGGATCGGCGTTAACAAAATATTAGAATAAATTGAATCGTAAACCCGTTTTGATAAAACATAAATTCATGATTGAAATTTATTGTCCTGTTTTATAGTCAACACAAGCAGCGCTCCGTCATAACAATGTAAAAATTTATTGCCACGTCCTTAACGCAGAAAATGGGCCGTTGAGGTGATTTCGAAATAATGCCAGCTCCACAGTTGCTTTTGTAAATACAAATTTACGGCAGCACCACCCAGAATCTTTCGTCTGATGTCAACTTTATTGCTGGTCGTTACTAATTAAACTTTACAGATATACATGTAGCACTCTCTAAAGTAGTTCCTATAATTTGAGATTCAGTCTGTTCTATTCTGTACATTTTATAGTCACAACTTTGTGACACTCAACTGACATTTGCGTAATGGAAACACGACGAATTTTAGTTGAATTTGATGTTTCAGAAGTGTTTGGTCATGGTAAGTGTAAAGCTAGACGAATAAACTGAAAATAATGTTAAATTAGTATTAATAGAACACTTGTTATTAATGTCCTTACGATAGAATTAAAATTATATTTGATAAATAATCCATGGAGATTCTGTATGAGATTGATAGTAAATGGAAAAGTTGAAGTAAACAGGTCTTTTGTAAGAAAATAAGAACCTGTTTACTTCAACAGTGAGAAGAGAAAGAAAAGTATTAAAAACCTGTTATATGGGCCAAAGTATGCAGAATGTTCTTAATGAAGATGGGTTCAAAAATGGTCGGCTTCGGACGTACAAGACATTTTACGTTTACTTGCGAATAGAAAGAGATATTGTGCTTCAATTAATTTTAATAAATTAGTTACGTTTTTGTGAAGGGGATTTATTGCCAACATTACATTTGTTTTGAGTTACATTGCCAACCCATCATTGCTATCAACTAGGTATATTGAAAAATACTAACAGCATAAGTTAACAACGTAAATATATAACTACAAAGTATGAAGCAACAGTTTTTGCATCTCAGTAACAACTTTTATCAACAAACTGAAGGAACAGTGATCGGTAACCTCTTTATAGGTAAATTTGAAGATGACCTTAAGAATATTTGGCTTATTTTCACTGAGATGGGTCAAATGCGCTGATCACGTATTTTACATCTTTGAAATCAGCAAACGCTTAATATGTAACTTTAGGGAACAATCAAATTCGAAATTTAAGATTAATTTAGATATAAGAAAGCCACGAGAGCAGAAACAAGACGAAGACCAGCAACAACCAGCAGGATACGCATACCTTCCGTACATAGCTGGAGTCACCCACAGGCTAAAAAAGACCTTAGGGGAAAAAAACATCACCACAGGTTTCAACACGGTGGCCAAAATCGACCAGCTACTCCCTCCTAACAAGGACGTGTTACGAAAACTACGAGCAAAAGCCATATACGAACTGAAATGCCAATGTGGAAAAAGCTACATCGGTCAAACAGGACAGAGTATTCAGTGCAGAGTGAAAGAACACGAGAGAGACGCACGCCTTAGGCATATTGAAAAGTCTGCAGTAGCAGAACACCTGCACCAAAAAGGAGACCACCGCATAGCCTACAGCGACGTTAAGGTATTAGCCAGGACCATCCACTACTACCCGAGGATAATACGCCAATCTATAGATATAATGAAGAACACCAACAACTTCAATTGCGAAGACGGATACAAGATCAGCAACACCTGGAAGTTAGCACTACGGAGTCGTCATACAACGAACGACGCGATTCAGCGGAACAGAACGGTTATGGATCAGCAAAGCGGAACAGAAGTGGGATATATAACGAGGAACAAGAGACAACAGCACCAGTCTTTAGAAATCTTCTGAAGAAGCTAACAGCATGGTCAGCGAAACGTCAAGTAAAATTTTAACTACGCGACATCACCCGAAAGACATTTCTACTATCGAAGTTTCCTTTTACTAAATTTAGCCTCGAAGAGGAAACAAACAATTTTCTCCTGGATATGTTAGTTATAGCAAATAGAAATAAGTCATAATATAAATAAAGGTATATAGAAAATCTACTAGTAGCAGTCGATCTATCTTCCAAGATTCGCGTCACTTCTGGGAATATAAACTGTCGGCAACTAACTTTTCGTTACAATTCCTCCTGGATCATGTTCACGTACCATTCAGAAGTTATGGTGGTAACCTACCGTCATTTTTCCTCAAAAACGTAGGATCCGACGATGCTTTCACTACTGTCTGCATACCAAACTGTTACCATGTCACTGTTTGAATCTGCCTAGGATTTACATCACCTCAATAACGCATGTTTCAATTATTAGCGCACTGGAAATATAGAAATGCACCTCCTCGCTAGGTAGATTTCCAATCAAATTTTCACATGCCTGTTTGTCGGTTATTCCATCCCTGTTGTGGCAGTTCTTTATTAACGGCCATCTTGTAAGGATGAAGATGAAGGTCGTTGTGAAGAATTCGACGTTCAGTATGGCTAAATAGGTTGAGGGCGATCGCGTGCTTACGAGCAGAGCGCCTAGATGAATCGACTGTCTCACTCGCTCTATGTTGCTCGGAGTTCTTTGTGCGCCAATTCTCTCTTTCGTAACATTCCCACATCTACGGAAGTTTTCCATCCATAACAGAATCGATTTCCGTTCGGGAACTAGGAATTCGGCAGCGAGTACGCCTCGTACGCTATACCGCGATGATGGATCTGTTCTACGCTAAATAGGAGTCGACGGCAAAACACATTGATCCATCGACTACACCTCTTTTGCGACTGAGAGGCCTACAGACCAAAACTTCCCGAACTATTCAGCGATTAAGACTGTTCCCACCCTTCTAAGACCTGTCCTTTCGTCGCAATGCTCTTCCAAAGGTAGAGATGTTTCTCTGCTCCACCCTGTACACACGGTCGAAAAACAAGAATAGAATGGAATGGAAGTAACCAGGGTTGGAAGAGTCCAAGTCTTACAAATCTTTAATGAAATTAATTGCTAGCGGTTCCTGGAGCAATTTGATTTATTAACGATTTGTGTGACTTAGACCTGAAGTTGATTACAACATTGTTTTTTATCAATTAATAAGCTCTAACAACATTTTACCCGAAAGCCCACGTTAGATTATATGGCATTTATAAAATAACGTGTCAAGAATGCGATCACGTATATACTGGGCAAATAAGAATGTCAATCGGAGTTAAGTACAATGAAAACCCAGCCATCTTAAATTAAGAAGGTTTAATAAAACCAGTGTTGTTTTACATATCCTTGAATACAATATACAAGGTAAACAGCAATGTACAATCAAATTGTTATGAAAACACGGAATTTTACAACACATTTTAATGAACAACCTTTATTCTTTGTTAAATTAGCCATGACCCCAGACAGTCTACCCTAACTTAGAAAGCGTATAAATAGATTGTTTAGATATGCACTACATAGACCATCACCATTTGAACGTGAATGAAATTAAAGTTTATTGACAACTAAAACTTCTCTCAACATTTTAGCCGCAAAGTTCTAATTAATTTGCAGTAGAGTGAATCTGATGGAAATGCGGCAATAGAGAGAATTATAGCGGGGAATCACAAGCGGCAATCTATGAAACTTTACCCGACAAATGCAAAATCTTCATTTGCTAAAGACCTTGCAACAGTTAGTATATCATATCGTAGCGACGTCTGTTCATGTTAAATTAAGCAAACGATTACTTCTTGTAGGATAACTTTTGACTACCAATCAGCAGGCAGATTAAATGTGATTATCAATCTGTAGAATTTGTGGGACTCCTTCCTTGTAGTACAATAAAACAAAAAAAAAAAACAGAAAAAGCAACTTAGTCTCTTTTTAAATATACAGCAACTTAATTCTTTATTTTCAGGTTATTGACAGATATATTATTTTCAATGGAATCTCGGTGTGGCGAAAAGCTTCTTAATACATTATACTAACCTAACGTAAAAAGGGTATCTACACTGTAGAAAACAGATTGGTAACAAATTAAAGTAAGTTTGGCGAACGACAGTGGCCGAATACAATGGCTAACAAGCAAAGATTTCCGGTTACTAAATTAAGATTTCAATGCAACTTGGTGGAAATATAGAGCATACTAAAGTATGCACTATTGTTTTATAAAATTTACAACATGAAAAGTCACTATGTGCGGCGACGTTCAGCCAAGTCCTTCTCTAGTAACATCTGTTAGAACCACGCAGTTCTTTCCTTTTCGGTATGCTAGTGCTAATGTCTTCTTCTTATTCTTTGGGGTGCGACGGATGAACTAACAAGCAAATGCCTATGTAAATATGATGGGGAGAAGGTGGTATTCCAAATATTGAGGTAATAAAAAATATACCATATCTTAATTTTTTCCTATAATAAACCTATAACCCGCGGGTGCTTAAAGGGAGAGAATTTCTCCATATAGATCGAAGAAAAAAATGTACCTTATTAACCTTATAACTTTGTAAGTTGATATGGTATTGGGCGATATAAGAAATAAGCTCTCAAACTCCTAATGGTTATCAATGTAAAGTCAGTTAAGGAGTGAGCACGCCTGTTCGAGAACGGCAGATGTTAAATTCGAATTCTCACCGGAGTTGAAATTTTTCAAAAATTGGGTGAAAAACAAAGAAATCACGGATTTTAATATTTCACCGACGAAAGCCAATATATATTAATTAATTAGTGTGCTTGGTACGTAACAATATGTCTGTCGATATATTACAATAAGAAGTAATTCGTCCCTGGCATAGACTCTGTGGTGTAGTGGTTAGCATACATATCCGGAGAACTGGAGACGTTAAGTTCGAGTCCTTACCGTGGCCGAAATTTTTTTTAAATTTCAGAAAAACGTCAGAAAAGCTAAAGAAATTGGGGATTTTCACGTGTTATTGACTAATTTATTGTTTTTAGGTGATTTACATCTTGTTTTGTTTGGCGTTACAAGAAGTGTTGAAATCTCAAAAATCTATAATCTAAACCTTAAATAGTTATTTTAGAATTTAAATTTTAATTTGCTTTTGTATTGTCCTTTATTTTCTTTTGTTTCTGCTCTTTTCTTAATTTGTGCCATTTCAGTCGTACATTCTTTTCAGTTCTTCTGTCCTTTTTTTGTGTGTTAATTTTTTGGTGTCATAAGTGACCCTAACTCCCTTTTTCTTGTAATTTCGGTGCATGTTAGTACCGGAGTAATTTAGGTGACGATCTGAAAAAAAAGAACACGTTTCTTACTCTTAAAACAACAATTTGTTTTCATAGTTAGAAAGCAATTTAAACAACACAATTCATTGAGAAGTCATATTTATTATAGAGTCCAGCTGACAGAACTGAAAAAAGAATGATTTTCAAAAATCAACAAAACATGTTTCAATAGGCACTGTTTTAGGTAGGTAAGGTTTCTGATGAATATATTTAGTAACCTGTATTTTTCTGAGAATTAAATTAAGCTTATAATTGAAATAAAATTTTACATCTACTAATAAATAATAAGTATAAGTATCCTGTCATATGTTTAGGACTTTTATTCACATAAACATTCGCTACAAAAAAGTGCATCCTCTTACCCCCGTTTCTTACTCCTCCACCTGCCCCTACGTATCCAATTGAGTCCCAAATGAGGTATGTTGCACCCATTACAAACTCATTCGCTTTTCCGCCTTATTCTCTACAAAATTAATTTCAGTAGTAGGATTATTAGACGGAAAACGAAGATAATGTTCAAATTGTCTAAATATTTCTATATTATTTGAAATCACGATTTATTGAACTTCCTTTCAATGATTGCAAGACAACATTTCTAGTGCCTCCGTTTGTAGACGTGTACGTAGTTGAATAGAACCGTTTCAATAGAATCTAAGTAATTAAGGATGTACGCTTTACAGCAATACCGTTACATTTCCATTTAACTGACAAGCTATAGAAGTTTCGCCAATTTCAATTATTACAAAGCGCAATCATTTAGAGGATGACGCGAAAGCAAAGAGATTTCGATGATACTTCTCCATATTCTATAAAAGTAGGTCAGTAAATTATTAACCAAAATAATTACCCATAATTATTTTTTGGACAATTCTACTGGATTACGTAATTCGCTTAGGTATTAATAAATTTATTTTGAGTATGCTCTCCACCTCTAATACACTACTGTTATTGAATACTATTATTCTGTTAAATTGCTTCTAATCTTAACTTATGAATCTAGAATGCTGTCAGATTGAATTACGTTTATTTGACTCAGAAATATATTTACTTGGATTAGTGCTTTAATCCGAATGGAAACTTTAACGCCAGAAAATATTTAAATAACATACCAACAGGAAATTAATACTCAGAGGAGGGTTCTGAAAGCTGTCCTAGACGGTAACAGAACGACAACTTTATGGCCAATAAAATTTTATTTCCACAATTAAAGGCAGCTCGTAAAAATATAAAATTTATATAGCTACCATTTTTCTTCCATTCTCTTGTGGAATATGCAAATTCATTCGATATTTTATGCGAAGTTAACATTTTCTTTTTTCGACATCTAGAATATTTCATGTACATATGTAAGTATATAACATAAGGGATCCTAACGTAGGTCGTAAACAAGTATAGAGGCCGAAAAAGGGGAAGCTTGAAGGGAACCTCTTAAAAGCCGAGCAGAGGCAATTAAATTTCTTATTTAGAACATAATCTCGAACTACTCTTACGAGAGGCAATTCCGCCTGCGTATTTAAGAGGTACCGAATAATACATGAGCTCTCCTCTCCAGTTAATACAGTTTTAAGCCGCTTTAAGGGCAAGTATTACATTAGGTTTGTGGGAGTCAACAGCTGAGCCATTCCCACTGGACGACTTCACATTACTTAACGTAATACCGGTTTTTAGTAGTCGAATATTTATTTTTAATGTTGGCAGGAATTAAAAGTAGAGATTAAGAAGGCGTGGACGTACTAGATAAGAAGCTAAAGCGTCTTTTACTACTGAGATGCTTCTATCCCGCATGTTCGAATTTGAAGCTAGGGCTATTCAGAAACAGGACGCAGGCTCCGGGTTAAAATTAAAAAGATATTGTTTTTACAAATTTTATGCTATTATGTTAAAATGCAATAAAATAGATTTATATAATTTAGTGAATCATTTTATTTTCAATGAAATCTGCTCAAGAATTCAGAAATAATTAGGTGCAAATTTTCTTTTCTTAGTCGCAATGATTTAGAATAAAACGAATTTCAATTTTGGTAATTATCGATTTTTTAGTAATCAAAATATTTAGCTTAACGTTTGGATAACATATTGTTCATCTTCATCATGGGTTTATTCAAGTGTTACTGGTCAACAAAGATGATAGATCAGTAATAAAACTTAAAAAAACTTCTTATGAAGATGAACAATATATCATCGAAACTTTAACCACAATATTTTAATCATAAGAAGTCGATATTTACCAAAATTCAACTTCCTGCGGCCTCCATATTTTAATGCGCTGTTATTTACGATAATTGTGTATCTTATAGTTTTTTATAAATTGTTTAAAATTTAACATTTAGTTATAAGAATTAAATGATTTTTACTTTGGATATAGACTAAACTAATTCATTAATTAATTAATCTTAACGGAATGAACTATTTCTTATTACATATGTAAAAATAGCAGATGAACACCAAATTATTCAGTACAAAATTGTCACAAATTAACATATTATGTTTGTTGTCTGTGTGTGGTTTTGAGAAAAAGTATAGTTGCGAAAAATTTTTTTGTAAATGTCTTTTGTTATTACCCCTAGCTGAATTTTTCTAATCTTTTCTTACATTGATAACGTAAATTACTAATGTTCTAGGATTTAAATAACAAGATTAAGTTATTTAAATTCTTAAAAATTACAAACTTGAACACAACGTGATCGAAAGTTTAAAAAAGTACGTATTCGCATAAACTGGAGAAATGGTGAACCATACGTTCACCATTTCTCCGTCCACCACAGACGATTTCATGATTTCAAAAATGTTTTAAAATATTTATTTTAATGATGGCTCCCTATGCCGTTTGACCTGCTGATTACAGCGATTACGACCATTTTGCGATAGTTAAGAAATTCAATAAGAGAAGGGTCAAATTCAATCTTCGTGGAACTCTTGTGTGAATTCTTTGGAGGTAAAACCCTTGTAAAAAGCATAACACAGTGGATTTATTAGGTATAAATTCATTTTACCAATAGTAGATGGAACGAAACCAGCGGACTCCAATTTAGAAGGAAGCAGTGGATGCAATATTGTGTCAAAACCTTTTGACAGGCCCGTATAACTAACATCCACTTGTCCGTGCCTATTTACTATTTTACTAGTAAATTGCGCGAGAAAGATCAAAGAAAGGGTAAATAAAGAGTAGTAGATCTGCTCGTAAATTTCGCAAAATTTGATCAGAAAAAATTTTTATGGTTATCTAAATTGTAATTTAACAATGTAACTGTTGTTTGCATTATCAATTTGGTGTGCAATTGCAAATAACAATAAATGATCAATTTTTATAAACTGATAAAATTGCATAATTTCTTCAAAAAATTTGCTTATATTACGATAAAGATCTCTCGACAACAGGCGAAAAATGTTCGTACACGTCCGACGAGCTGCTAACGAATGCACTATACTTCCGAACGTATAGAATATCAACTTCCGAACGCGACGATTTTTAGCTCGAATGTGTTCGATAACTCATTACGAACGTCTTACAGAATAGGGATGCTTATCGCGATAGCGACTGTTTTAACCACAGCAAATTTTACTAATTCAACTTTTTCAAAAATACATTGATGACGGAATCCAAAAGGAAACTCTTATTTTTGGAAGTAGCATAATGCAAGCGATGCAAGAACGCAACTGATTCTATGCTATCCTATGACGTTTTACACCACAAACGACTGTACATATTTAAATTTTACTGACAAATAAGACGCGGCACGCCTAAAATTATTGTTGAGATTGTTGTAGGAAGATTAACAGGGAGACACGAGCCTCCGGGCGTGTTTGTTATCACCTAACACCATTTGCCTCGCGGTTTGTATCATTTGCATTCGAGGCGACGAACCAGGCATTTCTTGGGGCTCTCTAGTGCCAAGAAATACTTGCCTACCGTTTAGAAAGCAGGAACAAATATCAGGCACTGTTCCCCAAACCATCTCGCGAGGAATTCTTGGACTCCTTAACACAAGATGACATGTGGAGAAGCACATCCAAATGATTCTAACAGGCTTACCACGATGTACTAAAAGCACATAATAAAATGCCTAGAAACAATAACAACAAAATAAAGCTTTTCTGATGTGTTTTTAATACATTATGGTAAGCTAATGGTACCATTTAGATGTGCAGGTACCCAAAGTGCTTCTACGCATGCCATCATATTACGGAGTCCAAAAACTGCTCAAGAGATAGCTTAGGGTCTTTGTCGCTACTTTCTAAACGGGAGGCATGTACTTCTTGGCAGAAGAGGAAGCCAAAGAATGCCTGGCACATCGTTTAAAAGGGTAACGATATAAACTACGAGACAATTAGCGGTGTTAGCTGGAGAAAAATACGCTCGGAGCTACGCTGATGACGTAGGCAGAACTATGTCCGGGGGCTACCGTTTTTCTCTTTCCACACTGCTTTTTCCGTGAGTGATTCTATCAATACCACGAGGAAACTATATCAGCATTATTTTTTTAATTAATACTTTAAGTATGTTGTGAATTCTTAGCGTAAATTTTCGAAAGATTTATTTACTGAAGCACAATTTTACGTGCAATCTTTTCTGGAGTGGTTAAGCATAGCTTATTGTAACTTTTTGTGTTTGCTCATTCTTACTGCATTCAAGAATAAAGAGATATACAACGTTTCTATCACCTGTATTTGCACAAATTTAAAGGAAACAATGATGTCTTAAGAAAATATTTACCAAGCCCCACATCACTATCTTAATTTACTTGTTATTTCGTACAGACAATGATGGGAAGAAACGATGTATTGTACTCGTTAAGAAGGTAAATTTGCCTAAATTCCGAATTGAAAATTCCCAAAAGAAATCGCAAATTATGTAGTCGAGCGCGCTTAAGCGTCTGCTGATGAGCGAGCAGGAATAAATTCGTAATTAGTTAGCGGCAATGAATTCCCACCAAGTAATCGGTACGCTTGATAACAACGTTTCCTACCGTTGAAGAAATATTAATTATTCCTCGCGGCCAACACACTCGACAGCCAGCCCTTAAACGCACATTTGTAAGTATGTT
The DNA here is from genome assembly GCA_902655005.2 of Marronus borbonicus. Taxonomy (NCBI): domain Eukaryota; kingdom Metazoa; phylum Arthropoda; class Insecta; order Coleoptera; family Scarabaeidae; genus Marronus; species Marronus borbonicus. The sequence goes on along the minus strand of LR737384.1, from coordinate 17,470,081 downwards.
GGTACTGTTATTCAATTTAACTTCTGCCACTGTACGTCTAGATGATTGCAGTTTACACTAAATTTAATGTGAATAGGTAGGTAGGAATGTAAATTGATTACTTGTGATTACATATTAAACTAGTCCGGCGCCGGAAATGGCAATGGTAGAAATGTGCATACCAGCATTTTAACCGTTATAATTAAGCGATTATTTTTAGAAAAAGTATTGGGAAGCGAGTCCTGTGCGATATATGTATATTCAAGTGCAGTAGAGAAAAAATCCTGTGAAGGCAATTGTAACAACGTTGTGGCAAGGATTTTGTATTGAAAATTCACGCAATTGTAGAAAGCTGGGCAGTCGCTAAAGAGTAATTTTCATTAAAATGTTGTAGTAAAAGTAATTTTATTATGGTAAAATATGCTTTAAAACTAGTGAAAGTTCCAAATAAGTAGTCTACTTCCTAGTACGTGAATAACAGAATATGCTTCTGTTACTTAATAACGATTAAATAAATTTATCTGATAAAAATTATAACCTAATTTTTTATCCGAAATTATAGGGGTTCAAACAATTCACAGGAAGATTAAACAAGTTTAGCAAATTACAATATAGTTCCTGTATTTCTGCTATATAATTTATAAAAGTGTGAATAGAATTGGGTCATTTGAAACGTGGTATTGCACCACACTTTCTTAAAATAAACTACAGAAAATGAGCGACCTTAGAAGTAAATAATAATTTTTCTGTCCAAACAATTCCATTATCGGGACCTACCTAAGAAAAGAATCAGTTTTTTTTGTCTGATAAAATATCTGCTTATATACTTAAATCACTTTCATAATTAGTAGGACAGATAATCGAATTCTGAGCTTTGTAGCTCTCTCAGAGTAAGGTATTCCGTACCTTTACAGCTTATTCCTACAAATGTGCTTAATGCTTGGAGGGGTGGTCATACACCTATGAGCGCAGGTCTAGTACTAACTCTGTTTAGCGACAAATTAAATGGTCGTTGTTTCTAAAATAGTAAAGCCAATTAACCACTGTGATTTGTTGCGTAGAGATACAAGCTAATATAGCTTTATCATTGGAAGCGCTTATTGCCTATTTGGTCATCTACTCACTGGAACTCAAACTACCTGTTCTTGTTGAATAAAGGCAGAAAGCATTTCCATTTCCATATACAGGCTATCTCTCACCGGAAACTGCATCAATCGAATATGAAAGGAAAATTCCGAAAATTTATCACTACAGTAAAGCGGACATGTGCTATTGGACTAAAATATTTTTTATAATTTAACTCTTCTAGTTATACCGGAAATAGCTATTAACTTTGGTTGAAATGGAATATCCTACATATTATTACATTTTTGTATTCCTAATTCAATGATAAGGTTCGTTTGGTGTCACTATTTCCAACCATATTTGAAATATTTGGCTTTTTTGAAAATTCTTGACAAATGGACCAGTGCATGTAAACTTTTTTAACTGTGAAACTGTTTAACTTGGAAAATTGAAATTTTACAGAACTGTTGACCACATAGGGTAGTATTAGAATCCGAATAAGTTTTTTGAAAACAATATAGGGCGTGTCCGACAATTACGATTAAAATTTCATATTGAAAAAGTCTTTAATAAGTCATATTCACTGTGCATCAATTCATACTCAAGATATTTCAGAAAATGTATACTGTAACAAAATTTCCTTGTGAAGAGGTACCCGGCAATCTACGTACGGAGTAAGAATGTATCTTACGTAGTTTAATAAAATATCATCCAAGTTTTTATGTATCTAAGTTAGTGATAGTAACGCAATATATAGCTATTTCTGGTGTAACCGGAAGTGTCAGATTATTAAAAATATTTTAGTCCGATAGCACATATCAGCTTTAGTGTACTGGCAAGTTTTCAGAATGTTGCAATGTATACTCTTTCATATATCGATCGATGCAGTTCCCGGTGAGACACTCTGTACAAGCAAGAAAATATTGCTTCCAAAATAATATTTGAATTTTTGGTTATTCAAGCCTTTTAGTTCTTATACCAAGATAGGGGACCTCCAGCCTTTAATATAACACCGCCCTACCCCAACCACCTCTTATTTAGTTCTTCTGTGATTTAATCGAAAGATTTCAAATCACATACACAATTCTTTCCAGCTGATAATATGCTGGGGTTTGATGTCTAGCGTCATAGCGAAATCTTGTCTCCAACCATGAAATGAAAAAACCCGTTCTTCAGTGAACCTAACGACGAAAGTTGTTATTATATGCCAAATATAAATATTCTCTAGAGGTTTAGTGGTCAATGTTTTGAAAATTAAGGGCCGAAAGAATATAGGGTGAGGATGAACAAATGCATTACAGTATATGAACATAATTACTTTGATCACTTCATCTTACTTGAGTAATTGTCTCTTGCTATTTTTATTCACAGCTTTTGTCTGTGCGAGGGCAGTCTGAAAAATTTCAAGCCTCAACATTAAGTTCGCATAATTTGTCAAAAATATTCTGGGAATATAATTGTTCATAAAAGACTCTTTCGACGCAGCCATGTTGTTCAACAGTCGTTTGTGTCAGTCGGTGTTTCTGTAAAAAAGAAAAGAATACATATCGAGCGGTCATCAAATTCTCGCATTTGAAGAGCATTACGTCTACAAAGCCAAGATGGATGCTGCTTACGGGAATTCCGCACTACTTGTCATAATGAAATTTTGCCCAACTGAATTTAAACGTGATTGCACCAACTTGGTTCACGCTAAATTGTACTAGACAATCGTCGAATCAAGGTTAGATAAATACCAGAGGTACCGAGAGAACCTGCGTGTTATATATTGACTGAATATTTGGGCATGAAAACCCGCTGATGGGTGCCACGCTTACCCACTCAAGACCAAAAATTCATTCGAATGAAAAATTCCAAAACACCGTGGAAACAGTTCAAGTGAAATAAATCGGAGTTTTGGCATCTATTAATAACCGTTAATGAAACTTGTATAGGCCAGAACACTCCAACAGCCAAGACACAGTCAAGACAGCTTACTGCGAAACGTGAATTGGCTCCGAAAAAGGCAAAAACTCTTCCATCGGTCGGAAAAGTCGTAACGACTGTTTTTTTTTTTTGGGATAGCCATGGAATTGTGTTAGTCTACTATCTTGAAAAAGAAACAACAATAACGGAGTATACCACTACGTGTCGTTAGAATCATTACAAACTGAAGGCAGAAACGCTGTCGCATTTGAAGAAGAAGGAAGTTCTGTTCCACACACACAGTAGTTACCATGACAAAAATTCACGAATTTGGGTACGAATTAATAAACCACCCATTCTCCCCTCTTCATCAGATCTGACCCTAGCACTTTCTAGGCTCAAAACATTGCTCGAAGGAAAGAGATTTTCATCGAATGAGGCCGCCATATTCCTAAACACCTCTTTCGCAGAATAAGAAATCAATTACTATCATATTTGGGCGTATTAAAGAGATGGAAGCGTCGCTGTGAAGAGTGTATAGTGTAACTCACATAAGAGAAATTAAATGTCTAAATCAAACTCCGGAAATTACGCTAATTGGTTGTTCTTTGAAAAAGAAAGGAATTATACGCCATTGAGAATTACTTACGATGTGTTTAGTGTTTTCACTTTAGATCGCAGCCTTAGAAATTTTACATCGCTGATGTTTATAATATAGAGGCAGTTTGATTTTATTAGCGAGTTAACATAAACTAAAACATTGCTTATGACGTCTATGAGTCGTTGCAAACAGTAACCTTCTTCATTTTCCAAATTTTCTGATACTTACACGACTTACAATACTAAAGCAGTAATTACTTTACAGCGTAAGTAACAATTAAAAAATATTTGACGTGTAGTATTCCCGGGAAAGCGCAGTACGGGAATCTACATATGTATATGCAAATGCATCGGAAGTACGTACATTAGAAATTTCCCTGCTCTAGTTTATGATCTGCATATTCATATTCTAGTGTTCTAACGAGCCAATTTTCATTGAAATTGCAATTTTCTGTTGAATAAATAATGACTGTGGCATTGGTTAGCATTTGTTGTTCCTGATATAGAGATTCGTAGGTTACGTTGTCTCGATATAAGATTGTCAAGGAAAGAATAAACCGTTAAATTAAATGCTCCATATTCTATAAAATTACACCAAACATCTGTCACAATGCTACAAGAAAACCAGTTATTAACTTAAAGTATTGTATGGGTGGTAATAATGGAACGCCTCTACCACCGTGAATATTATTTGGTAGCTTGCCGAGTTTGTTGTTCTTCAACTTTATTCTTGTATAATACCACAATACGTTAGCTCTCACTAAAGAAAAATTGGTAAGTAGAGAAATAAATGCTGTGATTACGTTGTCAATGATGATAATAATTATTAACTAGGAAGTTAGAAATATATATTTTTTTTATACGGTAGATACGGAAAGTACAAAATGCGTTTCAGGTGCTGGAATTTAGCAATGTTTGGTGTTCAGTACTGAACAGCCTATATGTTTCGAACGAGTTCTAATAGCATCATTAGGGTCATGAATGTAATTTAATCTCGTAAGAATTTACGCTAAAATGTGTTTACATTTCTGTGATTTCTAAAGGAAATACATAAGTAAATGTACATTTAAGCGATTGAGGACAAAGTTATAGATATCTGAAAATGTATTAGACAAGCTGGATGTATCCAAAAATAAAAATCGAAAAATAAATAAAGACTTTTACGTTAGTGATCTTATATCTATCGGAGTGATAGATTTTATTTGAGTGATCCCACCGATATCAATTCACTGGAAAAACTTCTCTTGGAACTTTGTAATGTGGCAAAGTAATTTCAATAAACATCGATTTACTAACAATGACAGTAGATTATGAGTGAATGAATGAATTAATGCGAAAATCCATTCAAAGAAGTTGGACTTGGGCTGAGCGATCAATCAGTATTCATGACAAATTAAAGCAAAAAAAAAGTTCGAATATTATTTTACTTTTAGCAATGTTGAAGTTCTTTTTTTAAGATATTAATTTTGGTTTTTAAGTAGTCCTTAGATTTTGAGCAATGCATGTTGTAATTACTTTTTGTTTTTTTTTATTAAGTGTGGTGGCAGAACAACGAGATGTATAAGCTTTTTAAAGCTCATCATTTGTTACTATCACCCCCCTCCACGTAAAGGGTGAAGCGCAGTTAATTGTTAACTGCGAATGGTGTATCCTAGCCACTACAAAAATTTGATCCTAGCGCACGTCCTAACACACAGTGCCCAGTCAGGCGCAGGGCCTCTTACCACTGGACCGTCGATCCGTTAAAACTGATTTAACTGTTTCCACTTCTAGTGTTTTCTCAGTTGCCCAAACCTAATAGAATGCAGAAAACACCTTTTCTATTGATGTGTTGGACACTGATAGACACATGGTGAACTCAATTATTTTCAAAATATTTACGTAGGAAATATTTTTCTTATCAAAACATGTAAATACCTTTACCCAATTTTGTTGCGCTGTTTTATTATTGTCCAGCCATTCTTTTATTTTATTGTCTACGTAATATTTAATACAGCAAAATTCGTCAAGAAATTTAAGGTGTTTTTCCAAAATAAAGTGAATACCGGCTTCGATCTTTGACCACGACGGAACTTCACGAAGAAGTATCCATTCCTATACCACGAGTTCTTTAAATGCAGCATTCCACTGGCTTCTATAATAAATGCATGCCTCGTAGAAATTAATTATGGCAGATTTATAATTCGGCGGTGTTAATATACCCAGGCAAACAACGCAAATGTGTCGGCATACTTTGCACCATACAAGTTTAATTGATTAATCCATGTTTCGAGGATGTGTCGATCCATATTTCCACCGGTTTAAGAAATGAATCCGATGGCGTTATCTCCAACTGCACGAGTTTTTCTCAATTTCAATTATCTAAAACTTGTAACAATATACTTTTCTTATGTTGTGTTTGAGGAGTTTTGACAGACTAAATTAGTGGTGAAAATCGCGTAAGGATATCTTTTTCCCTTTTTTTTGTAATTGATAGGGAAATTATTACTGCCAATGAGATGTTTTCGTTATTATCTAGAAAAAGGGAAATGATATCACTGCGCGGTTTCCGCCTTTACTTTAGTGTGTCAAAACTCTTAAAACATAACATATGAAAAGCATATTGTTACGTTTGAATTTTTAGAAACCATCGAGAAAATCTCATACACCAAGAGATAACGCCATCTAGTACATTTCCCGAATATCAATGGGTGATACAAATTGCGACATTTAAAACAGCGTTGATCACCCTTTCAAATAAGTCCACCTTTCTTTAATTTGGTCGAAAGCTGTAGAATTTGTAGCAGGTTTAGTTTTACACGATTCAACAATGCCTACGACATTTATTATTCACAATATGACAAAACATCTTGAATCAAAGTGGCGCGTAATTAAAAAAGCTTTTTAATGAAGCATTTGAAATTATGGTTAATCTTGGAACTTTCGTCAATTAATTTAAGAATTAATGTCGACTTTCATTGGATGCTCGAACTTTGCTAAAATCATTGTTCTTATCGTGCTTGAGTGCACCGCTAAAATTACAATTAACACTAATCAGCACAAGAAGCAAGTGGCATATTCTTTATATTGAAAACATCTATGTTTTTTTGGATATATTTTGAAATTATATCAGAAGCTACCCACCCTGGCAGCTGCTTGCTTTCTAAAATTTTGACATGAATTCCGTACTTCGATGTAAAATATCTCGCTAATATTGGATGTAACTTAGTGTTCCCATGATTAGAATAATCAGAATACAAAGTAAAATAGGTAACACCTAACGACTCATCCTGAATCTCAGTAATTGAATTTTGCACCAACTTATTGCATACAATCGCCTCATATTTTGTACGAGCACATGAATATATTTTTCGTTGAAACATTTTAATTATCAACTTTGATGTGCAGTCGTTGAAACGAATCATGGCATTTTTCCTTGCTGCATCATTTAATATTTTGTTAAATCGGTCAACAGTATGCTAGAAGCAGCGGCAATATGTTTCGCTGTATGTTTAATTTAACATACGCCATTGTTTTTCGTTTACTTTATAAATGTAAACTCTTTTTGTAACTCGTCATTAAACGTCCATTTTCTTCTTTTAGCCATGAGCGCAAGTTGCAAAAAATAAGATAATGTTTCTCAAAATATCGGAAATTAATACTTTTCGAGAGGCATACCGACGAAGACGCGATACAAAAGGAAATGAAAAAGCCATTAATGAAACTCTTTAACGTTATAGCACAAAGAATAGCTGTCCGAGTATCAGTACTCGTTGAGCTTATCTTTTATTTACTTGATACGGGAGTCAGCCGGAAAAGTCGGTATTTATTTACCTTAAGTAAAGGTCGCTTACAATTTCAATACAATGGTTTGTTCACATTTTCTGAAAAGTATATTAAGCCCCATTTTCATTATAGCACAAAAGATAAAATACAGTACGTTTTCTTTTTAAATAATTATGCACAAAGCACCCTAAAATACAGTACCATATTGCATAATACAGGACCGATGATAGCTGTATTTGTACCACATATTGAGGTTCAAGTTCAAATCAGTGATCGTTACATCGAAGTTATGCCTGAATTAAGCGGTAAATAAAGTTCCAGCCTATTAGAATGAAATAGAATAAAATCAATAACGTAATGTACATGTGTAAAAATAAAAAAATACATCTATCTAGAAAAAATAGTTGAGTGTAGGGTTTCACGACCGTAATCCATAGTAGAAATGTCTTTCGGGTGATGTCGCGTAGTTAATATTTTACTTCTACTGATCCATGCCAAGCGGAACGGTTATGGATCATCAAAGTGGAACAGAAATGGGATATATAACGAGGAGCAAGAGACAACAACACCAGTCTTTAGAAATCCTCTGAAGAAGCTGACATCATCCTCATCGAAACGTTAGGAAAAATATTAACTAAGCGACATCACCCGAAAGACATTTCTACTACCTTGAAAAAAATTATAGAACATAAACAAACAAATAGTAAATATATAAAATGCTGAAATGAAACCTACAAACAAAGTGAAGGATTGCACAATTGTAACTATTTTAAAGAAAAATAATTTCACTGATACTATTTTACATGAAGAATGGGAAGGTCTTCCTTACGATTAGCAGCAGGCAATGGGATCTTTATAATTCAGACCGATACGTATAGTATAAGGTTCGGTTTTCGGTCCAATTATACTGCTCCTTCATGGACGACCTACCGATCAGCGGGTCAATTACTCTTTATTCAGATGATTCGGTAATTCTTGCAGAGGGTCAAGTCCTTGAAAAACAAATATTAGGAAAGCGTCAGGGTAGTTTATGTTGTGGTCCCAGGGAAATAAGTTGGGACAATGTCTGTCCAATTCTTCAATCGGAAGAAAGTAATTCGTAATATGCTGAGCAGAAACTGCGTCAATTTCTTCTCTTGGAGGGGATTGTAGTCGACCAAAAAAAAACGTATTTCTTTGTATTCTCGTGTTCTATTTATTCTAAATATTTTTCAAACAGAAGAAAAATAAGTGAAAATATACGTAAACATCATCGCACATAATGGGTCATTGCTCTGTTAGCTTTGACAGAGCGCAGTTGATGGTTTAAGTGTGTTTAGGCTTAGGTTTATGGAAAGTAATTTAACATATAACGCATCATCAATTAATTAGGATCACTATGTTTTTGCAAGTTTATATTTTCACCTATTTTGTTTCTCTGTGAAAGCGATCGGAGAAATGTTTTTCTTTTTGGTCGACTGCAATTTCCAGTAATTCGTTCCCTATTGTCTACTAATAACATACCAGTTCAAATTATTACAAGCTTATCAGATAAAACACAATTCTTAGCTGTCTCGGAAAGAGATTTATCACGCTCTGCAAATCGTAAATATTTTGAATCATTTGTTTGAATAAAGGACTAAATACTTTATAATGGTATTGTCACAGAAAAATGTTTTGTGTTGTTTCTCATTTACGGGTGCCTAACGAATAGCTGTGTAATTAAGCGGCAGGTACGTTACTGAAAGGTGTCAAGTAGAATCAAAGCATTAATTAAGGTATACCGAGAACAAGTTAATTGCAGGTATGGATTTAATGTTCCTTTGATAGCTGTTTGTGTTGAGTATCGATTAAGTATTTTATTTTGAAAATTCATTTTACTCTAAGCTGTATTTTGCCTATTATACTGAATAAATAACGTTAAAACCTAAACATTTTATACAGTCAAATGATGTATGTAAAATAAATACCCGTCCATATGTACCTCACTAAACTCGTGTATAAGGGAAATTGATACGTAGACATACTATTTTAACATGAAATAGTGGGATTATCTGATTTTTTGAAACATTGCAAACAACTTAATTACGTAAAGAGCGACACAGAGTGTGTGATAGTAGCATTACAAAGAGAATCGTTAACTTTCGAATACAGACTAGAAATAACTTCGACTGACTGGGTAGAGTTACAAACTGTGCGTTCAAGTTTCATTAGAATCAAAATGCTCTTAGTGGGTATAAGTCATTCGTATGTTTGGAGATAATTAACTGCGCTTTACCCTTTACGACGAAGGAATGATAATAACAAAGCGATGGAATACCTCACACACACCATTTACACACTAAAGGCCCCTCAGGTTATGACAAGTTTTAAATAAACCTCGTTAAAAAAATAATATTTCACGCCTTTACATCCCCTAATAGCTTTCGCTAGCTACAGCGCACTAGACACTGCGCCACTAGTCCCTTTAAAAGTACATAACGCTGTTGCATTCGTTTTACTTATTTTAAGAATTCACGCGATTGTAATAAAATTAAAAAGTCGAATATATTGAATACTGCCCGTAGTAAAATTGGATTATTTGATATAAATAAGTAACATACATTGTTCCCGTTTATAAATGTATTTTTTGTGTAAGCTAGCTTCAAATTATGTCTATTAATCCGGCGTAGCCACTTCATAAGCCTATCAGCAAACTAGTTGCATATTTTGTTGCTAATTTGTTACCCAGTGATTGATTATGTTGCTCCAGCCGTTTCTGAGAGACGATGACTACTCCAGCATACTAAGCTAGTGTAATCCGCCCTGTAATTTTTCAATCGTAACAGATATCAACATAAGCTAAACGGCATACTTTGCTACTAACTTGTTACCCAAAAATTGGTTTTATTGCTCCACCCGTCCCGGAAAAAACAGTACGATCAATTCTAAGTAAAAAGTTATTTGTAATATTATTATTTATTTATTAAATAAAAATGGTTATTAACATTATTATTTTATTGACTTGGGGTACTTATATGCTATTACCGCTAGCATAGCTGTCTGCTTCAGAATTATGCATTATTATTATCTAAAAATTTATAATGATAAAAAGGCTTGTGAACTACCAAAAACTATTTGCTGCTATGGTATCTATTTACATTTTTACATATATCAGTAGTCGTGGCACGGTTTTTTAAGTTCCGGATCTGAATGTAGGTTTATCTTTCTGTATTTCTATGGCAGTATATTAGAATCATGTAGTGATCGCTGCCTTCATTTAAATTAAATTCAGAATTGCGTCTTCTACTTTTAAACGAGCGAACAAAAATGAAACGAATTTTAATAAATGCAGTAACATTTTTCTGTACATGTATAGTAGTAATAGTTAACATAAAATTTGCATTCTTCGTGTGACGGTTAAAATATTTTTTTAGTAATCTCGTAACGAAAATAAAAGCAACAAAATCAATTCTTGTTAAACAAAATAGACATATATCGGTAAAAAAATATTTACTGCTTACGTTAATCGTTTATTTTAAGAATCTTCAAATATTTCCAGGGCCGGGCCAGCGATTCCTGCGTAATACCTAGACATTTAGTGTTAAACATTCTAAGAGAAGCAAATCAGCGTTAGGATATGCCGTTGATTTGTTTTAATATCTATAGTCAATCAAACGTTACAACAAGTAGCTACGCCATATCAATGCAGTAGTAGCATAGCTATTGTTATCCACCAATGGTAGAAGCAAATATCAATAATTGCGAAGCAATACAGCAACGAGTAAGTAACACAACATCAACTAATTTTTTTACATCCGATGCCCAACTACCAATTTTGGAAAATTTGAAAGGGCGAGAGTAAGAAAATACATGGAAATAAGGATTCTCATACAAAGGTTGATACCTACAGAGGAAGTGCAATCTAAGAGTAACATATTCGCAACAAAATACGCATTTTAATTCATGTTGATATCTGCAGCAAGTCACAAACTACAGCGAGTGGTTACGTTAACTTAATATACTCCTTTCTCGGAAACGACTGGAGTAAAAAAATCAATTCTCGGACAACAAATTGGCAACACATTAGCAACAGAATATGCCGTTAGTTCGTGTTGATATTTGCAGTGACTCAAAAGTTACAGCTAAAGGCTGCGCTAACTTAATATTCTAGCCTAGCCATCGTTTCTCGGAAACGGCCGCAGCAACAAAATCAATTCTAGTACGTAACAAATTTGCAACAAAGTATGCCGCTTCGTTTTGAATTGATATCTGCAATGAGTGAAAAGCCACAGGGGGTGGCTATGGTAGCTAGCGTAGTTATCGTTTTTTCAGAGACTGCTGGAGCAACAAAATCAATTCTTGGGTAACAAATTAGCAACAAAATATGCAACTAGTATATTGGTGGGCTTATGAAATGGCTAGGCCAGGTTAATAGATATTTTGGAATGAAATTCATCTATTTCTTCTATTTAAATAATAATATGTAGCTTTACAGAATATCTGAAGTTGAGTATATTGATATTCTTCAACTAAGAATACATTGTCGTGTGACATGTTTATATTCGGCGATTTATCATCCATTTGAATAGTATTTTTCACAGTATATCTTTCCTGTTTATTTCTTGAAAATATTGGAATCAGCAAATAATTGTCTAGGCATGCTTTTTACTCTTGCAAGTGCGCTTTCACCCGATAGTATATATAACTAAAACAGGGGCGACTTAACAAGCGAGTAAGCTAGCGCTTTTTTACTTGGCCAAGCAAAAAAGTGTAAGCCTAACTTTAGATCATGGTATCCATAGAAATGCGTCTACCGTGCGTGGTTCAGGTCTAGACAAAACTTTTTGCCTTTTTTTATTCAAACAATATACTCGTATATGTAGCAAATTTAGTTCAAGTAATAAATTATTTAGTAAGTATTTTAGACTTTTACGAAATCGGTTGGTTGGGGTCATAAAAGCTCCTTTTTCAGGTTAAATAATTGGATATGATATATAGTGCGTCTCAAAAAGTTTTATACAAATGGAGAAAAAGTTTAGCTTACATTTCACATGACTTGTAGATCCATGATCAAGTACAACATTTTTAAAACATTGGCTGGAATACAGAGAAAATCAAAATTATGATTTAGAGTGAGAGTAAAATACGTACTCCATCCTGTTGGTACCATTTTTTTCCTGGTTTATTTAGTGGTAGTTCTTCAATAAAGTCCGACAACTGAATATTTAAAAACTGTAGGTATCTTTCTCCATTCATGTTATTTCGAAAAAAGAATGGTCTAACAATTCTGTCTTTGTAAATGCCACGCCATACATTACTTTTAAATGACTATTGATCTTTGGTTTGGACATGGAAATTGGGATTAACAAAGTAAGTGTCGTGTCATAAGTCTGTTCTCTTCCAATTCTCCTTGGATACGAGCACAAAATTCGAACCTTCGTTCAACATCTCCTTCTTTTAAAGTATGGGTAAATTGCAGTTTGTTAAAAATTTAAATTTATTAGCCTTTAAAATTCCTGCAACTGTAGTTTTACTTACATTTCCTGAATTGGATCTTCTTGGAAGTGAGAATTTTGGATTTTTCACGACCGATTGGATGACATCAGTTTCAATATCTTCATTTCTAACCCATGCCCGATGTTTCGTTCTAAATTTATTTTCAACACTTCCAGAACTCTCGAATTTATTTATTATATATCTGAAAGGGATCTTGCGATGTAATAATATTTTACGTACACTAAAGTTTGTACGTATTTTACTCTCACTCCAAATCATCATTTTGATTTTCTATGTATTCCAGCCAATGTTTTAAAAGTTTTGTACTTGATTATGAATCTACAAGTCATGCAGAGCTTTTCAAGAATGATTTTGTCCTAGTGCTGTAGTATTAATTAGTCCTTATCTCTGCAACTGCTCCTGCTACGTTCATTACAATGGATTTCTTTCCCGGCTTTTCATTGCAACCAGTGGCGTAACTCGGGATTCTAACCTAGCCCCGCTCCTTTTTAATATTGACATAAATGACCTTTTACTATCTCTGGATTGCAACATTCTTGCTTATACCGACGATTTAAAAATCTTTAATAAAGTCATGCTTCCATTTGACTCCTTACATCTGCAGAAAAATCTTTCAATCATAAATGAATGGTGTAAAAACAGAATCCATTTAAACGTAGATAAATGCGCTGTACTCACCTTTACTCGTTCGTCTAACTCACAAATATTTAACTACAACGTCGCAAATAATACTATCTGTAGGGTTAACTTGTTTAATGATCTTGGTGTACTGTTCGACTCTAGACTGACATTTTCGCCGCATATAGATGCTGTCTGTTCTTCAGTATCTAAATCGCTTGGCTTCTTATTTAGAACTTGCAAACATTTTTGCAGTGCTAATGCGGTAAAGGCTGTGTACTTTTCACTTGTCCGCTCCAAATTGGAATATGCATCGTTGGTTTGGTACCCTCATTATCATTATCTTCAGCAAGAAATTGAACGTGTTCAGAAAAGATTTCTGAAATACCTATCATTCAAATCCGATGGTACATACCCTCCTCGCGGCACTGATTATGACAGTTTAATCTGTAAACACGGTATTGACTCGCTCTCTCGTCGTAAGGCAACATCTACTGCCAAGTTCTTGTTGAAGCTGATGAACAATACTGTCGACTCGCCTGCTTTACTTTCCAAAATTTGCTTTAAATTCCATGATACAACCATAGATCTACTAACACTTTTGCCACCCCTATAGCATGTACTAATCTGTTATATAAAGCAACGTTATCGCACATGTGCAGGAATGCCAACTAGTTAATTGATGATCCATTCTTTCGGCATGTTTTGTTTGTATACGTTGTAATTTAAGGCATACGATATTGAATAACCGCTTTGATTTTTATGTTTTGTATTATTTTCATTTTTTGTATATATTTCTTTACGTACAGCATTACATCTTTGTATTTAGCCCTGTTACTGGAGTTTGTATTCTGTTGCGCAATAAAGATTTATTATTATTATTATTATTAAGAATGTTGTGGATAATAGTATATTTACTAAAAATATTTTCCACTTACTGGCAACTTTTTTACTTTAAATGGTACAGACTGTATATTATACATCCTTTACATAGATCTTTCAAAGGCAAATTCAACTATATAAACGTTATATGTGTTGGATGTACCATCTTTGAGATATTTTTTTTCTAAAGAATTTGACAAATGCAGAGCTTAACCTAAACATCAATATTTGTTATTCGGTGTTACCCACGTAAACTAGTTTTGAAGATTTTATTGGCAACACAGAATAGTCTTTGTTGTTGCAAATACATATCAAAAATGTTATACAGAGTGTTCCAAAAATCAAGTACAAACACTAACATATTCAATTAAAAATATTTCCATTTTGTAAATGGCAACCCTTATTTTTAAGAATTTTTTACATATTTTACTTGAAACAATGCGGCTAAAATGTTATATAAAAAATTAAAAAAATATACTTTTGTCCCATCATCCTTTCTTTCATAATGTGTAATTTCGGAAAACGACTGTTTAGAACTGACAAAATTTCGTCATGGTCGCGGTTGTGAATGTCAACCGTTCTTGTTCCAAAAACATCGATGCTGTGCGCAGCATGATTGAAGACTCCAGTACATTCGATTTTGCATGAACATTTAGGTGCAAAAGCATCTGCTCCCGATGAAATCCGCATAGTTTGATCAAAGCCCAAGAAAGGCTAGTGTCAACTAGTGTAAGAGAGCGCTCAAAAAATTTTATAGAGGAGCTTCAACATCCTCATACATCGTCGTAACTTGGATGAAACACAGATATATTCGTGCAATGCGGAATCAACAATCAACTGTTTGGGTGTTCCGAGATGAACTGAATGCAATAAAAGTTTTTAGATCACGACGCACTTCCAAGAAAACCATCTCGTTTCGTTCGTTGTACTACACATGTAGCGACATGTAGGCGATTTTGATGATCTAGCCGGACAAAAATATTTATGATTTGCTTTTGTTCCCAAATATCAAACAAAAGATGCATGAATAGCGATTTTTATCACTTCAAGAAGCTGGTAAGCCTTCAAAATTCGAAATTAGAGATACCACCCTCAAAGTGGAAAAAATATTTCGAGAATTAGTTCGAACACTCGCAAAAGTACATAAATCTTAATGGTGAATATTTTGAAAAAATAAAACGATCTGTTCCAATCCTTAATTGCTTTTGTAGAAACTTAAAAGGTATCCCTTGTACAGCCTCAGCAAACTGCCGCGCCAGCGATCACCGGTAAGAATTCAAAATTACACCTGGTTATTATACCGACGTTAGCTCATAGAAATCATTCTATTTCTTCTCCGCATTATTGTTCCGGTGTTTTCATCCTTCCTCGTATATTAGTAAATTTATTTTTATATCTTCAGCATTTAATGCGAACACACAAAAGACCGACGCTGAGTAATACATTAACATGTATACGTATGTATATATACAGTCGCTCGGATATGCGATCCTTCCTCTTCCTCCCCAAACCGCTTCTTTTAAAAATGATGTGCTCTTTAGTTAGGTAATCTTCTCCGAAAGCCCTAATATAAAGTATACGAGAGAGGTTGTATAAATAGAGATAGAGAAGAGTGAAGCGCAGAGAAGTAATAAAGAACCACACTAGATGCTATCGGCTGCAATTTAACGAGTACAAAGTGGATAGAATGGGAATTTTCTTCATGACTATTATACGTTTGTTTCAACGAGAAATAGCTACCAAAATGAAATTTACGATAATGTAGCGATGCAAGGGTTTATAACGCAGATCTATACACAGGGCAGAATAGAGGCACCATTCCGTCAAGTGGCAGTTAGCTTAAGTACTCACAATACCATTTTCCATTGTTTCCATATTTTTTCCTAAACGCAACTTAAGGATAGCAGCAAAATTAAATGGATTAGCTATACGTAACGATTTGCACTTAGCAGATTGATAAGCAGGAAAGATTATACTGTAGGTTGTTTATTACGTGACTGTAAGGGCACAAATTAAATATATGCGCTGCTAACCAAAAAATATAATGCTAAGATAGCTTAGCTTCCTCGTGGTATTGATGGAATAATTTACGACAAACGCAATAAAAGGAGAGAGAAAAAAAAATAGACTAACACACTCCTTTTATTGCGTTTGCCTGTTATTATTCCATCAATACCATGAGGAAGCTAAGCTATCTTAGCATTATATTTTTTGGTTATTGTTTCTAGGCATTTTCTGATGTGTTCTGTTTACATGCGCTGCTAGTTTAAAAATACTATTATTTTAACAGACGTGAATAGGTGTGTAGGTTCGATATAAAACAGAGGAGAGATTGGCATATACTGGGTGTTGCGAAATTCGCAGACAGGGACTATAGGATGTTCTTAATCCAATTCGGCCAATATCTTCCCATGACAATTTCAAAAAATGAAAAAGGAACCCTGAGACATTTTTAATATTAGACGACTGAAATTTTATAACACAAAACACTTCATAAAATTTGTTGGAATTGTCTTCCGGCAGCTGCTTCAGCACGCCTCTGCTGTAGCTTGAACGGCGTTAGGTAACATCCGCGATGTTACTTGTTGCACCGCTTGAAATACGGGATTCCCTAGTTTATTAACATTCGGCTACTGGTGTTTGGTAAACTAACGCTTTGAAAACTCCTCATACGAAGAAACAGAAAGTTGTTGGATCTAACAATCAAGGTAGCCAAGGTATTAAACCACCCCTGCCAATCCAACGGTCAGGAAAAGATCGTGACGTAAATACCATTCACAGAACGCTCGCCGAAGTGGACCGCCATTATCTTTCAAATGCTGAACTCTTGTGAAATGATATATATACATATATATACTATGAGTCCGAAAATATTGGTCAGATTAAGAAACGGTGAAGGAACATTCCTTTCAGGTTTGATGTTTAACGTCATCCCATAGGTAGTCCAAATCAAAATTGAATTGAACTTTTTATTGACCAATAATAAATAATAAAATAACAAGAAGACTACTTGTTTTAATGATCATAAGTTATGACAACTAAAGAAACCATCTTCATGTTATAACAATATGTGTATTTTGTTTCCATGAAAGTATATTTTATTACAATTTGCTCATTTTCTCATATTTTATCTTGCGGGCTCTCATTTAGGCCGGTAACGGACATACACAATAAACGGATGGTACTAAAGAGTAAAAAAGATAGTAGAAAATATAAATAACGCTTTTTACAAATTAGCATAAACTTCCGAAATGTAAAAAAGAAACATTTGAAAGAAAGGGCTTCTTTTAACTTTAAAGCTTACTTAATAGATTGGATTAATGTATAATTTTGGCCTACATACTAATGAGCACCCACAACCTCTTCAAAAGGATAAAACGAGAAAAGGTTTGGATAATAATAATTAATCTTAATGCGTGGGAAAAGCTGGAAGCAACAACGAAGGGATAAGGGGCGTGTTCTTTGAGTAACTTACCACTTATTTATGTGTTTTTATATTCAGGAATCTCACCCTATTATTTCAATGAACAATGGAGCGGAAAAAGAAATGAAAACATGTCCCTACGTCGGCTAATGTTC
This sequence comes from Marronus borbonicus, assembly GCA_902655005.2. Taxonomy (NCBI): domain Eukaryota; kingdom Metazoa; phylum Arthropoda; class Insecta; order Coleoptera; family Scarabaeidae; genus Marronus; species Marronus borbonicus. The sequence goes on along the minus strand of LR737384.1, from coordinate 17,452,210 downwards.
TACAATGATGGATTGAATGTAAATGAAAAGTTTAGGAAAAATCACTTTATCTGTTATACCACTAAATAATCCTCTAGAATCCTCGATAGGGGACAAGAAATTCCGTAACTCAAATATTATAAATATGTTTGATATAAAAGTAAAAGAAAACCGTATTTATTTATAGAATTAGCAACGTAGCAAAATTCGGGGATAAAAATAGAACAAACTAGAAAGATTAAGAAGAAAAAATGAGCAACTGGCGTAAAAACCAGAGACAGCATCTTTATAAACAAAAATATACGCTATTTATCAAAAAGCTTTATGCCCTGTTCGTATAATAATAATAAATGATCTTCATTAAATAGGTCGAACTCCAGTCAAGTTGTTCTAGTTAACAGAGTTCACACATACACACAAATACAAATACGATGATTGATGGTATGAAAGTATTTGCTGTTTATTTAGTCAATTTAGAATTTGAGACGTAAAATTTTGATCCTTGGTTAGTGTATGGGCAAAAGATAGAAGCAGGCTTAATTTAATCATTTATTAGAAATTGCCAAATTTTCGGTTGAACTATGTCACCTTCATCAGAGCATGTCTAAGAACAGCAGAACAACGGGATTTTTTTCCATAATAATAAACATAACAACTCCAAACATATTTCAAGAAGTATAAGAAGTATGTACCTTAATACATTCAAGTTCAACACATAAAACCATATAAAATAGTAGAAAGATAGCAGTACCAACTATTTCAAGAGAAAATTCTAGTTAATCAGATAACAAACAGGAATAAATATTACTTAAGTAGTCTAAGTCTTTGCTATAATTAGGAGAACTTTTTTGTTTTTACAATGTGAATGTTCTACAACACTACTTTTGATTGATTTTAAAATTATTTTAACATGTTTGCCAAATTGAATGTATTTTTAAGCAAATTACTCTTTTAAATAATTATTCCACAGATGTAAGTACGCATTTTGACGGTATTTGTTTAACCGGAGATTGGGCAATTTGTAATAAAGGATTAAATTAAGGCTTCTTCTATCTTTTGCCTGTCCGTAGACTAACCAAGGATCAAAATTTCGCGTTTTAAATTAAAACCTCGTTCCACAAGTTTTGTGTTAATTTCTGTCAAGTTTTGTAAATTTACTTCTCGACATAGTCCCCTTCTGGCTCTCTACACTTAGTCCAGCACACTTAAGTTATCCAAATAATAAGAATTGACGAATTCTGCAAAATAAGCATTTGCTTCGTCAATGACCTGTTCGTTTCACTTTGCAAGGAAAAGAAAGTTACAAACGACCAAATTTGGCGAATATGATGGATGGGGCATCAACTTGTAGCATAACTAGATTAGTTTCGCTGTAGCGATTGCCAATAAGTGGGCCGAGACGCTATCGTGACGGTAGAGACTTTTCCTTTGCTAGGTGAGACCTTTCTTTCTGTAGTTCAGTTAAGAGTATTCCTTGCAAATGCCAAAACATCGTCGCCATAACTTTTCCAAATAATGGACTCGTGTTCGCTTTCTTTGATACAGGTTTGCCGAGAAAAGCCCATTTTGGTGACTTTACAGTGACGTTATAGGTGCATCATCTACAGTCACATAACGCCACAGAAATTTTCTATCAGGTTCCTATCAGGTTCCATATTTCTTAGAGTCAACATATCGGTGACGTATTTGGACGACTCCTCTACAAGAGTCTTGCATATAAATACAGAGATCTGAAGCTCTTTGCGATTTTGCATTCTTAGCCATTCAATATGTTTAAATAAATGCGATAAGTTATTTGCTATTTTCACACAATACACATGAGCGTTGTACCTTTTATGTTCTTTCCAGAATACTCAGAGTCATAGTATAAGCATTCATTAATTTCTTGTTTGTGTATAAACTTGAATAAAAAGGCTCCAACGAAATTGTCTTTCTAGGTCCATCCCCACTATTTTTGTGTATGCGAAGCTCTTTGTATGGACTGTCAAAATCATGACAGTAATAGACAAGCTCGGGGTCTTGTTTCAAATATTTCAACTTTTTTATCATCAACCACTGCACTACCTTCGTATCAGTAGCGGTTGTCCTGTTAGTAATAAGTGCTTTTGCTAATTTCTGGAAGTCAATAAAGTCCCTAAATCTAAATTCTTTAACTGCAAACGTATCACTTGTTTTATGTTTTAATATTTTTGATATAGAAATTCGAAAAATTATTAACCAGTTTTGCATACAATTGATCTCCACGTATTTTTTTTAATGATTTTATGGCGCTGTGCATAGAATCTGCTTCCATATGAGAGTGGCCTTTCTCAAAAAACTAAGTGTGTTCAACTTAAGCTCGTATTTTATGCGCGTTTATGTTTTGGCCCCTGCAAGTATTCGAAAATAGTGAAATTACTTTGATTTCTTTAGGTAAATTACCATCTTAGTAATACCGTGCCGTGGCCATTGACCTCAGTTCAAGCGAAACAGGAAGCGTGGGGTGGTGCTGCTTGGTAAATTGTTACATTGTAGGTATTTAATTTCATATTATAGTAGGTAGGTGAAACATTTCCACAAGGGATTTGTAATAGGCTTTGTAGATCGAACAATGCCGCTACAAACATTTTATCCTCGCAGACCTTTTCCTTTTCTGATGCCTTAGTAAAATTCGCACTTTTCTTTCGTTTTAGGTGCTGCGTATAATCTTCTTCAAGTTCAGTTTTCGCATCATTACGAGCAGCAAATAGTTTATGCAGATTACGCACTGTAAAAAAATTATTTTGGGTGCCAAAAATTCTCCTAGAATAATGTATTAGCTGAAGTACTACTTATTCTGGCAACATCACCCCTTAAAGCCAAGCTTACCTTTGATTACCTTTGATCTACTCGTTACCTTACACGGGTAATATATTAAGACTAAATTAACTTCAAATGCAAGAAACGACACAGTATGTTGTAACCTAACGGGTGTGATTACCGCTACATGCGCATATCTTAACAGGTAAAAGTGACCAAGTCCAGTTGGTCAGTTTTACATGTACAATTTAAGCTGTTTGGGACTTAGTCATTTGGTGTAACATGTAAAGTGTATATTAACACTAGTAACTATTCCGTGGGACATTTGTACCAGACAAAGACACCATCCATATAAATTCGATTCGTTTTTATAAACATTGTATAAAGGTATTATAAATATTATTATTATGGCTGATTTAAGACACTACAGCAAAGAATCTGTAGTTGATTTTATTGAATAGAAAACGGGCATGTTTATGAAAAATTAAATCGCGATTAAATCGCGATAATAAAAAGAAATCCATATGACCAAATGATGATAAATTACACAAGTCGATCGGACAGCCACGAAAGATTCGGTTAAAAAAAATTGATTCTATGAGGTCAGTTTTCGTAAAGAGCTGAAAAAAGGAAACACATCTAAAAGGTTTACTGTGGGGACAGAAAATTTACAAACCACATTTCTGGTACTATGATATTATTTCTCACAGCTCAAGAGATATCAAGGAAGACTGTCATAAACATCGAAGATAATGAAAATTCATATGTCGTCCTAAAGTAAAAAGAACTGTATTATTTCTTACCTTTTAGGTAATCATTTTTAAAACAGAGTATAAAATAATAATAACAATAATAATAATAATAGAACTTTTAGGATAACTGCATTTCCCACTTTAAAGCGAATTATGGTACTTTCTATTTTTGTGCGAAAAGCATCTACAAAGTACAATACAAAAAAAATTCACTAGTTAGTTTACAAAGCGCGGATATAATTTGGAGCAAAGAGATTCAGGACATTTTGAAAATAAAAAAGAAACAGCTAGGGAAATCCGAAACACCGCGATCCTTAATAAAGGGAATCACGCCAATCCAATTGAAAAAGCGCAGCAAATTCCGAAGTCTAGTTTACAATTACGTTTTTATCTTACGTAAATTGGACGTTGCAAAATTAAAGAAAGAATTTATCCAATTTGAAACTGAAGCGTCCTAGTTATAATGTCTTCACTTATATTGACGTATACAGGGTCAGTTGGGAAGAACGGACCAAGCTCCAGGCGTATTGGACACGTGAATGTAATGTAAGGAACGTCATATGTTTTTATCCGATTTTCCTTTGCTAGCAAGTTATAGTATAGCGAAATTAAAAATGTTAACTAGCGTTCTTGTAAATGTTCCAAATTTACGCTTGTTTCGCAGTTAATACATCTTAAAAATGGTTTCGTTGTTCTGATATGTGTCAGTCTCCGCGTATGTTGATTGTGATTTAACCTTAGAAAGATGTAAATGCCCGACATTTTGTTTATTTGTAATTACGCTATAACTTCAAAACAAATGAAAATTGGATAAGAACATATGAGTTTTTTTATATTATTTTCACGTATACAATACACTCTTGGAGTTTGGTCTGTTCCTTCCAACTTATACTGTATAACAGAAATCTTTAGTTCCATTAAAAATGCACTAATGAGTCCTATTTATCAAAGCCGTTACCGGGAATACATCTAATAGCAATACTTCCTGGAATCAATTATGTAGTACTTTCGCGTCAATAGGCTGAATTAAATATAATTTGCAATCGGTATAATTCAAATTATCTCTCGGAATAATTGTCGATAAAATTGGGTGTATTAATTATGCCTATGTACTAATTAACATACTGATAATTATTATCTATATCATATGTACGTAACATATACATACACATAAATATTAATCAAATAACCAATCCGGAATAGTTGCTTGTTGCTGTTATTTTAATAAAAAGAGGGATATGATAGAAAATGTATTTTGTTTTGGTGAGGGGCATTTATCATGATAAGGATAATAACACTCTCTATAGAGGAAAAAAATTGGTTTCGGCGATTGAAGGCTCTTACAATCCATACTTACAATTAGGCACAATTATAGAATAAAGCCCCGCTCATCTATATCAACCAATAAGGTCTATTGTAGGCCGGCAATGTAATTTTAGAGTTCGCTGGGTAGCGGCGAATTCAAGAAGTTCACTTAACGAAACCTTTCCCAGATTCTCAGAGGTTATAAAATCCCCCCCAAAAGGGAGAATCTGACTGTGCAGACAGCGGGACAATAGCAGAAAACGTGCAAATATAGACAGCATTCCTCCTCTTTAGCAAGCTCCATTGTATGTATCTTGATCTAGCAAGGATTACGGTTAGAGCCCTGGCAGACTTCCTATAAGCTTGCTAGTTATCCCCACATGAGATAGATCTGTTAAATTACTCCAGGTTCGAATCATTTGTTGTTCGGCCCAGTGGTAAACATGCGTTTTAGCAGTATTAAAAGATATGCCAACTAGAGCTCTGGAGCCTAACAGGGTGAGCTCACACTCTATACTTACCACATTAACACGATGAGCCGCTAGCTACCAAAGAACGCTCAGAGACGGCAGAACATATTCCATGGAAATGGGTTGCTACTGGTCACAAACGACATCAACGTTTTAGTAAGCTATCCCTAACATCTCAATTGGAGGAAAAACATCATCAGAAGCGTTTAAAAAATTAACACATATAAGGGCACCGTTACGATACATCTATTTAGATCGCGGTGACTAAAGATATTACTGCGAATGCTCGATCCAGTAATAATAATAAGAAAAGAAATCAGCCACTTTATATGGTACATACGCTACTATGAATGAATATGAATCACGTAATAAATAAAGAATACTTAAGGAGATAACATTGGAACGTTTCATTGTTCACCATTGACGAAGACCTGGATCAGGAGGCAAAAAATCCACTTCCCAACGGAACGATATCTATCTGCGTTAAGAACCAGGTATATCAACGAGATAAGGATCCGTAATTGCTTACATGAGGTACGTGAAACCAATGCAAGTGAGTGGACAGCAAGGAAGAGGTTGAAGGAAGTCAACTTGAAAGCTTACCAACCAATAACTAAGCTTCACCAAGAACATTGAGTACGCCGACTTAAATTTGCTCGAATTAATCGAAACTGATCTTTACGACAATGGAGTCGCGTTTTATATACAGACGCGTCAAAATTTGTTTATTTGGTGTTGACGCCCGAGTTCGACTACGGAGAAGACTGTGCTTAATGTAACTTTTCTCATTGTGTGAGGTTCGGAGTAATGGTTTGAGCTAATATTTCTTTTCAAATCCATACATAAGAAGAAAATTAGTATTTATCGATAGACGCTCTGTTACAACAGATCGACACGTAGAAGATATATTAGAACAACATTTTGCGCCATTTCCCTCATTCGTTGGCGATAGATTTATTTTAATGCATGCCAACGCTCGCTCCCGCGTGACAAAAACAGTTACTGGTTACCTTCAGGAGGTGCAATTGGCAACAATTTCTGATTTGAATCCGATTGAACACATTTTAGCAACCTTTCGTAACACATTCGAGCACGAAATACCTCTCCATCCAACCTTCGAGAACTTAAAATTGCACTAACAGATATATGGGAGGATACCCCAAGAATTCCCGAACAATGTGTTTCAATTTGTTAATATTCAATTGTTTTGTTGTTTGGTTTTGCTCTGATATAATTTAACTTTGTTACGTTTGTTAATAATCTTACATTTTTAAGTTTACTAGTACTAATTGTATGAGCAATGTTTCAATTGTAATTCAATGTTTCATTTGTTAGCTAATTAATTGTAAAGTTCTTTTATTAAGTTTTAGACAGTAATAAGGTATTCAATATTAAATAAAATTGAACTATTAAGTTGAATCGTTTTTTTTTGTTCGCCAGTTATTTTCAATGAATGGGAAAAAAGAAATAATATTACACTTCTATAAATTTAGTTACTTTAGTTACTAACATTTACTTGTCAATTTAATCGTCCTACTCGACCGAAAACCACAAGAGGAAGTTCAAATGCAATGCAATGGATTACCTTGGTTTTAAACTTTACTCTTGAGTGAAGTGAATGGTAAAAAATACAGATAAAACAGATAAAACTTCAATATCAGATTTTGCAAGATATATAAAACTTGGAGTAGAAATGGAAGCGTGTGTGCTGGTCCAAATTGTTGTCCTATACAGTAAATATTTAGTAATAATAATAATAATAGTGTAACAATATAATAATATAGTTCATTATGCTATTGCATGTTTATACTTCCCTGCCACAAGATATTGAGAAAACTATACATACACATTAAAATATAAGAATGTTGCAATGCAATACAAAAATCATTAACATTGTCATAGCTTATTATCAATAGACCCCTATATCGACCAATAGGCTCTCGATATTGAAAATGCTTTATATTTATTGTTTGAATTTATAGAATTAACTCCCTGCCAGAAATTTATTATGGAATAACGGTCCGTAATAGTTGGCTTGCAAACTTGTTTTATTTAATTTGGTATAATTCAACAACAGATCTTTTGAATTTCTCACATCATAGTGATGAGTATCACATACCGAACTATATTTATTGACTCTTTGTATTTTTGTTTACAATTATCTATCTGGATTGTGACAGCATGTCGCTTTATAATAATAAGCTCCTAGTATGAGCACGATGAGCCCACAAAAAGATATACGTCAAGACAGTATGTATCGCATCACAATGTGCCATCCTAAGAGCACAATTTGAAACAGTGTCAGAGGTAAGATGCAAACAACTGAGGCTGATTTTTTTGCAACATAACTTAATTTGCTTTTTTGAATTCTTCTGAATAAAGGTGTTTCAAGTAAATTAAATAAGTCTAGTAAAGTTGTTTACACTTTACGCAGTTCCGGTAACATAAGGAAGAAATCTTGGGGAGAAAAATACACCTCTTATCACTACAAACGTATCGCCTCTTAAAAGTGACAGGATCCGTGAGGAAGTCTGTCAACATCCAGCAAAAATATTGTTTACTTTTTCGGGATTTGATTCCTGTCTGGATTTTTTAACTTTGCGTTAAGTTAGAGCTAGAATTTAAGGTAGCTCGTGTTATGGATGAGTTCTCTATTCCTGGTGTTATAAAAGCAGATTGATTATGAATCGCGGCAAAACGGTGTTTGTACATTTCAGTCAGTGGTGACTCGTCGTTCCCCAGTTTAACGAAAATCTTGACTTTTCAAACAGTGTTAAATTGCTCAGGAAAGACATTGATTGTACAATTAAAGAACAGTTTGACTGCAGAATTACTGCTGATGGTATACCATGCCCTAACATATTCGATGTTTGCCTATAATATCCTAGTAGCCTGGCCTGTGCCGATTATCAACACGTATTGATTTGTCAAAAAAAGATATTTAAGTCGGTTTTTGGCAATCTCTCTCCAGAGAATCATGTAGGTGCTTGTTCATCTAAAAGAACTCATTTAGTGTTCCTTGTTTGTATATATATGGTATAGCGCGGTAGCGTATGTCAGCAACAACGTTGACCGCTTAAAAATGCTTCTAAATATATGGATAACCTGCAGAACGGACTATTCATTCAACCGCACAGAACATCTCCTTTTGAAAGATCATCATTACATTCATTTGCTGAAATGTACTCTGCTCTACCCGCTTTCTTGAAAAATATTCCTGAACTAAACGCATTTAAGAGTGCAGTGAAAACCTTGATTTCTAAATGTTTTGCTGCTTTAAATGAATTTTATATTGTGTTGTCCGGGTTGGGTACCACACATTATTGAAGTAGCATCTGTCTTTTGATTGTGCATTGTATAAAACAAATCTGTTTTTGTTCTCCTTGACCTTCGTTTAATTACTTAAACAACAGAAGAGAGAAAAAACCTTTTTCTTCTTTTCCTATTTATTTCGTTGCTACGTTTTCTTGATTTTTTCAAGCAATCGTATCATCCCCTTTTTGTTTTTATTTGTTTTTTCAATGTTGACAAAAAGTAAACGAAACGTAGCTACGAAATAAATGTAGAAAAAGAAAAAAAAAAGGTTTTTGTTTCCTTTGTTAGTGACTTACAGTAAAAAAAGAGCAATTAATATCTAAAGGTACATTAATCCTTTCATTCATATCGATACTGTTTGACCCTTTGGGATTCGTTATATATGCCTAAAAAAATCTAAATTTGTAACAAAAGCATTAGCATTCCTTCCATATAGTCCCAGTTATGCAGATACATGCACATTTGCTCTCCATGTTACAGAAGTTGCCTTCTCAACCTTTTATGCAGCTTTTATAACAGCCGGAACCGATCCCTCTGAACCTACCTCATATGTTGTCCGTTGAGGTCTAGATCGCGCAAGCCGACAGCTATCGACTCCTCGAGGCCTAAGCCGCTCAAGTGGGACAACTATCAGTCCCTCGGGACCTAGGCTGCCGAGCACTGGCAACTATCGACCAGCGACAGAAACGGAATTGACCGTGAGGTACAATCGGCCTGTGCGTGATTTAAGCCTATACAAAATGAATTGCCGGGCCGCAGTCCTACTCAAATCGTGCCTGCCGGGAGGTTTGTTACCCAGAGACCTGGGATTAAGTCAAACCATACGGTTAGCTCCAAGCCTTAAGGTCCAGGTAAGAAGCTCCTGGCATTGAGATGAACTCAACTAGGCAGGATATGGTCGGCCCAACGACACGCTCCTCATCCAATATTTGACCCCGCTACGCCCGTAAATATTTACTCTGCGACATGTAGTATAGAAATTTGTTTGTACTGACAACATATATTGGGAAAACGCTGGGTTTCTCGCACTGCGTTGTCAGCAGTGGTCTATCCCTAGGCTCACAACAGAGAGTCGTAATACTCGATTCACATTCTTTGCAGTTTTTCTTTGAACTTCCCCATTTCAAGGGTAGGGTTGCCAAATTTAGTGTTTTTACGCCAAATTGGCACTTTGAAATGTGCAGTGGAAAGGATTTGCATCAAACATTTTTTTGACGCATTTCAATCACTTGGCCACTGTCCTGATGTAAATAAATGATAATGTTTTCCTCAACATTTATTAACTAATTAACTAAATTATTATTAAAGTTGAGTTAAAAGTATAGATTATTTAGGGTGACTAAGTAATATGTTAATTAAATTATTATAACATTTTCTGGAATTATTTTGATAAAGAGAGGAAATCTTTTTGAGGTATAGAAAAATTATTTGGAAAAAATAAATTTGCGCTGAAGAAGGTAATTTCAATCGGCTGATGGTGTGAATAATTTGGCGACCAAAAAATAATTACCTAGATACGAAGAAAGAGTAAGTTCTGGGCGTAATTTTAAAGCATCCAAAGAATAACTGGTTCTCCGTTAGTCCATTATGTCCTTCTTTTCAGAAAATGTGTACAATTATCACATTGTAAGATGGCTTAGCGTATTTAACGCTTTTACGATAATTATCGAGCAATGGCTAGAATTACAAACACACCTTTTGGTGGGGCAGCTGATAAAGAGAGCTGCTACACTACAAAAATAATCCATAACATGCTTAAAGGTAAAGAACTGAAGCAGTATCTAGTATGTATGATGGCGGTTTATGCTTTGAAATATTTGACAAACCTGCTCAGGAGCAATAGTGACAGTCGAGCAATCTTTAGCTTTCGACTTTCGTGAACTGCAATCACAAAATAATAAATATTATTCGCTACCGGAAATATGCGACCTTTTAATGATTTATTATACTTTTTGTATCTAAGAGGACAGCCAAGTCTTTTACGAGGTATTTCAACATTGAGCAGGCCACTGATCCTGTACAAAAGTACAACAATATACAGGATGTCCCAAACTGCAAATTGCACCTACTGTGCAAATAGTAATAAGCCAAAAGTTTCTGACCTCATTGAGCATCTTTCGCCTACATAAAGTGATCGATATATAGTACTGAATCACATGTCAACTTTGTTATTTTCAGTACGGTGCCCTGTATATTTCTACGTGCTTAGTGTTCCCTCCTAGAAAAACACAAATGCGACATGAACCTCATGTGTGCCTTTCTAACATTTTTCGAGATATTTATAGTTTTGTCCTCAATCGCCTAAATTTAGATTTTCAAAAAATTCGAAATGCACATACGTCTTAACGTAAATTTTTAAGAAATTAATGTGAATGTATGGTATATCTAGACAGGAAGGTGTGAAAACACTTTCGAAATACACACAATGCTTGCTATTGAACACAAAGCTTCACCAAACTCAAACACCAGAAGATTATTAAAGAATTTGGGTTTCCGGGTTAAAACCGCATCGTAATTGTATGAGAATGCGACGTTTCGCTCTCAATTGTATGGAGCTTCTTTAAAAGAAAACAACGACCGCGGAAGTCTACGATGACATATACCAGAAGATTATTTCTATTAATAGCATCATATGACGTTGTGCATTGAAAAACATATTTATTTCTCTATGTGCCCTTGCTAAATCAAAAAAAAAACGTGCAATATTTTTGAAAACTTTTACACTAGTATCTTCCATCTTACTCAGCATAGTAGCACTCACCAAAAAATGTACGTAGGACACTTGCAGTTAATCTATCATATTTATAGAAAAACACAGTTCGGAAACTGCGTTTCGCAATGTGCCTTCGTGCATATTTTTTCCGTACCTGTTCTATACGAAATTTATATCTCAAACGGTTTTATATAATGATGCATATGATAAATATTGAAAGCAAAAGAGATATTTGTAATTAGGCGCAAGTCCTGCGTTGGTATGTTACATCAACTGCTGATTACCATGACAATAGTACAGTAAAGACGTTAACATTGGAGCTTCTAAACTAGTGATTCAAAACTTTTAAATGGTGATGTATTTTCAATGATTCATTTTTCAAAAGTGTCCAAATTATTTATAAAGTAAGGTCAAATAAGCATGGAAAATACAGTTTGAGTACTGGACAACTTTCTAAAACGAGATAAAGGATATATCCTATCAAAAAGGATATTTTTTGGGAATTACATGATTACAATCAAATGTTAAAAGATTAAGTAAGACGCTAAACTGGTACGAATAAACAAGCTAAAAATTATTTTGTGAGTTTAATATTTTTTTGTCTGGTTAGTATTTTCAGAAAAACATTTTCCTTCCGCGCAATGTCTCTAAAATATCGTTTACGTATCTACGTACAATAACCAGACATCTTTGTGAATTATTCCACAAACCCCAACAAAAAATAAATAACGGTCGCTAGAAGAAGAAAGCAAAAACGAATGAAGAGGTTATTATGCCCCTTAAATTACGTTAGCCCTGTTGTCATTGAGAAATATGAGGAAAAGTGTAATTTGCCAGTGGCAAAAATATATGACCTTGCCGGGGACCGCTTTACATAAATTAAGATAAAAAAATTACTGTCCCAAAGCGCACCGGGCAACTTTTCTTTAGGAACTTTTATCAAACCGTGTACACTCTTTAATTCTGTTAGCACGTTACCTACGACTGTTTTATCTTAATACTTTCTTTCAAACGAATACGAAATGGGCGCTATTATATTTCGGAGTAAACATCAAAGAGTGTAGAAAAAGTAACGTCACTCTTCTCAAAGATAGTTTTATGAAGTTGTAGTCTTTATTTAAAGGTTACTTCGTTAAACGCATGTGCAAATGAAATTGTATGAAAGGTAACGATGGTAATATGCGATATAAATAACCAAGTTACCAGATACTACACATACATCTTAATTACCATAAAAAGTACACCTATGACGTTCTTTACAAACGGAACGATTTTTAGTATTTCAGCTAATGGCTATTTAGTTTCTGATCATAGCACAATTTTTCTGTATACAAAGTGAAATATTTGATGGTCTGCGTACGGAATTATGTGTTACGAGTTTTGGAGTATCAAAGACATACTAGTATAATGAGTTAATATAAAAACTATTTACGTAGTTGTAAACTTGGAAGCGGCCCAATATCCTTTCCTTTCGAATTAGACGTTGCTACGCTTTTATCTTATTGTATTTCACTTGATTTTATCTTATTTATTACAGAAATATTGTTTTAATGTGATGTAATGTAGTAGCTTATTTTTCTAACGTTCTGCTTTCTATTCTTAACCACCTAAAAATATCACTAAATATCTTTTATATTCTCTTTGGAAAATGAATACCCATCGAACCATCTTTCCATATTGTAATAATGGAAGTATCCAGAAAGACATTGTACAAAAGTAGCACGACGTAATAGAAGTAATATTCTATTGTATCATCTACCGTAGCTTTATTGGAAACTTTATTGAAAAAAGTTAACGTCACACTTTACTATACACAATTACTTTGTATTTCGTTTTGAAAATTTGCTTTAAACTTTAAAATTATTTAGCAATTTTATAAATTAGTTGCTATGACAATTTTGACTCTAAACCATTAACTGTTTTAATTGTTGTTCTTTTTATTTCTTTGGCAGCTTATACTACTTATAAACATGTAAATGAAAGACAAAGAAACACAAAACAACAACGGTAAGTAAATAATAAACAACAATTTAATAAATAGGCATTGGATTAATTAAGAAAGGTATATCTTTGGGTATTTCTTTACAAGCTGCATTGACTTGGTGCCATAACCCGTCTCGCTTGGTAGCGGGATTTTGCAGGAGCTAGCGTCTGATGATGACGGAAGCAGATTGACAGATTTACATTGTTTTCGGTCAAGAAATGGCCAAGCTGTCAGAGGCTGAGCATTACCTCGTTGGAATATTCCGTTTCTAATCACCAGCAAACAGGGTCTGGTGGCTGTTTCGGTGCCACGAATTGGTACTAATGTTGATCTGGAAATAGTAGTGATAGCTCCCCAAACCACTATGCTGATTTTAAGTACTGTATACCGGGGAGAAATGCATTCTTTGTTGGCCCTTTCTCCCAAGAACCCTAATCCTAGCGTCGCAGTGCTATAAAGAAAATCGGGATTCGTCACTAACCACCACTGAATTCCGTTCATCGCGCCGATGTTGCTGTTCCGCGCACAATTTAGAAGTGGTGTATTTTTAATTGCAGCCAGTGGTATATATAAAAATTACACTAAAAGCCAAATGAAACAAATATAAAATACACATAAAAGAAACACTAGAATTGCGAGGAGTTAAGCAAGCTCTTGCCACAAGAGGACTAAAATGGGGGGAATGTAGCAGAAAATGTGATACAAACAGAGAGATATGGAGCGAGGTATGAAAGGCATACATGGCAAATAGCTCAACTTCACTTAATGGCTTACACCCATGAGGATAAATAGCTTTTAATGATTAATTAAGTAAGTAAGTAAGAAAAACAACAGTTTTCTCTTAAAGATTCAATTAATAACTTTGTTATTGTGGCCTAATTGCTTTTCGGTCTCTGAATGCTTTATTGCTCAAATATATAACATAACAATAGAATGGAAGTCTCGAACTAAAGATTTTACAAATGATCATTAGATGGTGCTATTGAAATTTGGCATTACTATTCTCGTAAAATTTTATATAAATTACTATTCTTATTGAAGCAGTAACAGTACAGAGATCGGCGAAGTAGTCTGTTTACGGTGAGCATTAACGAAAATAGTTTTGTGAAAAAGGAAACATTTCATTGAATAACCTTATACGTTAAACTTTTAATGTAATGAAACACAATTAGAAAGGATTGCTTGCAGTTAGTTGGCAGATTTTCTTCATGGTCGAGCTCCTAGCAGTGATGAATTTTGTGAAAGTCGGCGAAAATCGATTTTTATTCCAAAAAACATAGATGCTGTGCGCAATATGGTTGAATGTTACTTAGTGTGCAATACAGGTGTCCTTGGGCACATCGAAGACTGCAGCAGAAAAGTGCTTACACTTTTCGTTGTACAGGACGTGTGGCAAGCATTGCTTTGAAGGACCGAAGAGCAGTTAATACCGAATGATACTTGACAACTTGGTTGGCAAAAGTCATGTATGCTATCAGGAAAAACAATCTACACCGTGGAATTATCCTCCATTATAACAATGCCAACTTTCACACAACGCGTCAAACAATTAGTTATTTGGAATTAATGTCGCATTGTCCGTGTTCACCTCATTTGTTGCCTGACGACCCCTTTTTCTTTCCAATGTCAAAAAAAAATGCGAGAATTGGTTCGAATGCTTGCAAAAGTGTATAAACCTTAATATTTTGATAAACCGTAAAATGATTTGTATCATAAATTTATTTTCTTTCATTGTTCTTGTAAAAACTGAAAAGGCATCCCTCGTATTGGGATAACGCTGCTAAAATTGTTCTATCCTTTCTTCATCTAATGCAAAATGATGGTAACATATTTCGTTTTAGCTACCTCTAGTTATCTTGGAATCCCGGCTTAACCAGAACATGACATTTTGCGCGCCTGCTAATGGAAGCAAGGTATTGTGAAAAAATGATAGCCAATTTACCCTTTCGGTACAGCGAAATTTCTCCCAAATCGATTCATCATGCGAACCTTTATTATCTTATTCTAAATTATGACAGCGTGGCGGCTCCCCTAGGGAATTCAGTGTACGGCCCCAGATAAACTTCGTCGAACTAGTACAATAAAAGGTCGCTGGTAATTCCTCGGGTCAAACAAAGGTATCTCGCATTCTCGGTACGTGACTTCGTATGCCTATTGACCGTTTAATATGGACTACAATTGGCAATAGCTCGATCGATAGCGGAAACTGAAGCCGAACGGTCGGACGGTTTTATCGTTTCGCAATGAGCGAACCGATCGCTCTATTCAATTTAATGTGTATTAGTTTGAATTCTAATTATGTTTTATTGTTATGCGCGTATATGTGTATACCTTTAACAAATGGATGGAACATAATTAAATGTATGATTTATTTGGTATAATTAGTGATCGTTCAGAATAATGGCTTTCATAAGCTTTTACGTTTTCATATTAGTGTTTTGGTTTCTATACAGAAGGGTGCAATTAAACTTCACATTGCATTATTTAGAACAATGAACACCTCAGATCTCTTATGTATCTTAAACAAATCCATTTTGAATTACGACGATGCTGTGATAAATATTTGTGTTAAGGAAGACAACGCAATTGTTTTTCATTTAGTAAATTTATTTCGTAATCTCATTGTAGCTCTTTACATTTAGTCCAGCGATATGCCAACTATTTTAAGCCATTCAATTAATAGGATTTGTCAAACTCTGCAGAATAAGGCTGTGGTTCGGCAATGACCTGCAGTTTGACAATAAAATTTATACTTGTACAGGTACGATATAAAATAAATTACGTGGGACGCTTCATAAAATATATATTTGGACAAGTACGTTTACGTTTTATGTTCGCAATATTTTCGAGCGATTTTAATATTGCATATAATAATGAATTTAGAGAGTGCCGAAAAATTATGAGCTTTCATAGAGAGCTGGATACATAGAATACTCAAAGTGAAACTAAAATTATACGCTATACAATAAATATCAATACAGCCAGATTATGCAATAACGGAATTGTGTACAGTACTGTTATTATTGCATTTTTCCATTTCAAACCAGCCAAATTTACTGCTGTCTAAATATATGTGTATACTTTGAAGAGACTGCTTTAAAACAGAAGAAAGTAAATTGTAAAGGCAACCACGATTACAGCGCATAAGAATTGATGAAACAATGTTATCCATCGGTTTTCTATTAAACGGAACTGTTTAAAAAGGTGTGTTAACTTGCAGATAAGGTATCCTATTAGATACTGTGGGTTTATTTATAAAACAGCGTTGACGCTGGAGTCATCTAACCTTTCTCTTTAAGGATAAACCTTATTTTAAATTGCAACAACAACATAATGTTACCATATTAGTTATAGGACTGGGCGTTTTACAGACTTTTGCAATATTCATTTAGTTTTGCACTCGAGTGTACGGATTAATCGAATATTAAAGGCATTCCTATATTCAAGTCAAACCATTGAAATATTCGAACTTAATAAATATGAAATTGTATAACTAACAAAAATCGCTTTCAGTAGTTGTTGGGATTCTACGAAAAAAATAACTTTTACATATTATTCTTAATTAATATCTCCAAAAAAGCAAAAGTATTTTGTTACAGCCCTCCATGTTTTGAAACGAAATATTCGTCTGTGTGGCTTCATATTTGCCCTAGTAAAAAAGGACTTTTTTTTGGTTATGGAAAAATATTTATGAAAAAATCTAGAATGGCTTCTCCACTAGATTCTGGGAAAACATGCATGATGTTCCATAAGAAAACTGAAGTAAATGAAACTCGGTAACAATTTCAATTGCCATTTTGTAGAATCTACTTCCCAGAAATACTCAATCGAATGAAATTTCAGTCAGCACTTTATTGCATGCAAATCGTTTGGTAATTTGAGAAACTAAACTCGTATCGCATGCTGTGGGAACTGCACATCCTGTATACTAGGATATAATTCGTATGTTATGGAAGATTTGCCTCCCAATAATTTTTTCTTTCAAAAGTTTTTTTCTAAATTCTTCCAGAAATGAATTATCTTCCAACTGGGCATTAGTGGGCAAGCTGTATACCTCCATAAGGATATGGAGCTACCTAAGGTGTGATATTTCTTCATCCATGTTAACCCTTGTTGACGGTCATAAAGTTCAAAAGAAAATCGAAGATTTGCGAACGTAGATATTTGATTACACAAAGATTACTTCAGGCAATTCTTTTATTTTGTACTGTTTTACCACAAATTGGGATTTTCCTTGAAATTTTGAGACAGTATTGTATTTTATAAGAAAATCGATTTTTTTTTCTAAAAAAGTGACAGTTGCACAATTAACTTTAATCATTTGTTTAATACAAACTGTGCTGGTTATGGAAGAGTTGTTTTATTAAACTAATGTAGGAAGATACTAAACAAATTTGGCAAATAGCAGCTCCCTTGAGTAAGTGTAATTTTCACTCCGGCGGAAAAATTCATGTACACTTTGTATATAATATTCTATGTCAAAAACGTGTCGTTACTGTGATAGTTTTGTGTGCTTTAAAAAACGTAGACCTTCGATGATGTGTGGGCATGATGTCTTGCCAAGTTTTCTTATTAGTGATTGTGCTCCAATACTTTGCGATTATATTATATTATTTTTAACTTGGCAATTCAAACGTCAACTTTCCCTATTTATTGAAAAATTAGTCGAATCCCTCCTGTTTTCATGAAAGGCGACCGAGGGGACATTCGTAACTGCAGACCTATCAATATTCTGTCTAACTGCACTAAGGTCTTTTAGCAGTTACTTTATGATAGGCTGTACAACAATGTTAGGCCATTTTTATCTATGCACCAGCATGGTTTTATTAAAGGTCGATCAACTGCTGCCAACTTGATTGAACTAACGCAGTACTTTAGCGAATGTGTTGATAATCGCCAGCAAGTAGACGTAATTTACACTGACTTCAGTAAAGCCTTTGATACGATAGATCATGCGATACTTTTGTCTAAACTGTCTTCCATGGGATTTTGTCCTAGTGCCGTTGCACTAATTAGTTCTTATCTCTGCAACCGCTCCTGCTGTGTTCATTACAATGGATTTCTTTCGCGGCCCGCTTATTTTTAATATTTACATAAATGACCTTTTACTACCTCTGGATTGCAACATTCTTGCTTATGCCGACGATTTGAAAATCTTTAATAAAGTCGTGCTTCCCTTTGACTCCTTACATCTGCAGAAAAATCTTGTGTTTGTGTTGTAAAAACAGAATCCATTTAAACGTAGATAAATGCGTTGTACTCACCTTTACTCGTTGGTCTAACTCACAAATATTTAACTATAACGTCGCAAATAATAGTGTAAGGCTAACTTGGTTAATGATCTTGGTGTACTGTTCGACCCTAAACTGACATTTTCGCGCATATAGATGCTATCTGTTCTTCAGCATCTAAATCGCTTGGCTTCTTATTCAGAACTTGCAAACATTTTTCCCGTGATAATGTGCTAAAGGCTGTGTACTTTTCGCTTGTCCGCTCAAAATTGGAATACGCATCGTTGGTTTGGTATTATCATTATCTTCAGCTAGAAATTGAACGTGTTCAGAAAAGATTTCTGAAATATCTATCAGATTTCTTTTCCCTCCTCGCGGCACTCATTATGACAGTTTACTCTGTAGACACAGTATTGACTCGCTCTCTTGTCGTAGGGAAACATCTAGTACCAAGTTCTTGTTAAAGCTGATGAACAATACTGTCGATTCGCCTGCTTTACTTTCCAAAATTCGCTTTTTAATTCCACAATACAACCATAGATCTACTAGCATTTTTGACACAGCTATAGCACATACTAATCTGTTATATAAAGCACCATTATCGCACATGTGTAGGAATGCCAACTTGTTAATTGATGATCCATTCTTACGGCATTAGCCCTTTTCCTTTTTCTCATTATTTTTGTTTGTATACTTTGTAATTTACGGAATACGATATTAAATAACCGTTTTGATTTATATATTTTTTTTATTATTTTCATTTTTTTAATATATTTTTTTTTTATGTACTCCATTACCTCTTTGTATTTAGCCCTGTTACTGGAGTTTGTATTCTGTTGAGCAATAAAGATTTATTATTATAGTGACTTTTTGTAAGTTGCCGGAAAGTAATATTAACTTAATCAGATATTTCGCTTATTTGTTGATAAAAAGGGATAGACAAGAGAAAAACAGCTTTCACACTATCGAACATACTTAAGCTTATAAAATCTTGACCTGAAATAAAACAAAGACAAACAATGAAACAGCGAATACGTGAAACAATAAACATTGCACTAAAAAAATTTAGTCTATGTTCGAATACACTATCGTTGTGTGCTAAACAAGTTAAAACCCTTGTATTAATTAGGTTATTATTGGCACATCGAATGAAGCCATGTTGCATTGAAAGCGAGACGAACCTGTCGTGCATGCCTTTTTTGCTGTTGCTGGATGTGCCTGCACTTGAAAGATGATCGGACGTTTCCATTATATTTTGCAAAGTGCACAAATATACCCTTCCCTAGTTAAATTATCGTTGTAAAAATATGACCCAAAAAACATTAACGTTGCAGAATTTCTGCGAGTTTGTGGGGTGCGTTGCGAAGTACCCAACGATCATTATTTCTGTATCGTTGCCGTCAACATATGACTTTCGTTTTTGTAATTTCTTTCTATAATTAACCTATATGAGAATTAATTGTTCTTTCTTACCCACATTTTTTCCCTCAACAAATAAAAAAATCGCAGTGATCTACTTTTACAAGAACAATATTTGCAAAAATTGATTATATCACAATGACGACACGTTTTAGATATAGGATATTTTACACAAAGTGTATATCAATTTTTTCATAAAATTTAAAATTATACTTACTTAAGGGACGTACTACTTAATAAAATCGACTCGCTAATTTTGTCGATTCCAAATTTATTTCGAAAATTTAAACACCCTGTATGGTACTTTCAATTTATTGACACAGCTATGTATTAATAATACGGAACTTCTACATTAGTTTAACGAAGCGGCTCTTCCATAACCGGCACATTATACAATAAAGAAGTAATTAGAGCTAATAGTGCACCTGTGATTTTTTTGAAAAATATTTATTTTCTTGCAAAATGATAAAATGTAGATATAGATAATTGTATACAATGCTGTTTTAGAATTCCAAGGGGAATACAAGTTTGTGGTAAAATAGTAGGCATTCTATTTAAAATAAGAAAGTTGACATCCACTTCCGGTATAACCGGAAGTAATGTTTTCAAAAATATTTTAAATAATTTTAGTATAATCAAATATCTACGTTTACAAAATTTTGATTCTTTTTTATTTCATTTAATTTTTCAAATACTTTTGTCCTAACCTCAAACCGTCATACCCTCTATATTGGCTTCTATTGGTGAAATGTGAAAATCCTTGGCATTTCCCGCATAATTAGATATTTAAAAAAATCTCACTCCGGTGAAGGAATCGAACCTGATATCTCCCGTTTGCCGGACAGGTGTTCTAACCATTGTACCACGGGGATTTATGCCATAACTGACCTAAATGTTATTTGTTTGTAAATGTATTACAGTATTTCTATATTCTTACGTGCCAGATACACTAATTAGTTAATATACAGTGTGTTGCCTAATAGGTGTCATAAGAGGAAAGACTTACCGTAACACAGAACAGCATAAACTTTTTGCTCACCAGTCAACATTTTGACAATTAAAAATTGCGTGAAAGTAGATAGGATTGTACAATCAATCCAACTTCACATTAGTACAAAATATACAAAAATTGTCGCTTTTAGGTTAACTTTTTCCTCTTGTAACACCTGTCCGGCAACTGTACATTGGTTTCCGTCGGTGGAATGTGAAAAGCCGTGATTTCCTATGTACTTGGATTTGCAGAAATCAGGCCCCGGCTTCTTCTACAATATTCTTGTAACCCATATTATTTCAAAGTAAAAAAAATTAAAAACTTGTCCAATGTATAATAATTAAACACCTTCACACTAACAAGGTGATATGTAAATAGCTTTTACCTACGTATGATAGACAATAATTTTGGTAACCAAAAAATAATGCTAAGATAGCTTAGCTTCCTCATGGTATTGATGGAATAATTCACGGGAAACGCAATAAAAGGAGAGAGAAAAAAAAAGTAAATTTCCAAAATACTCATATTATTTTCTCTTATTTCCTTTTTGATGATAACGGCTAAAAAGGAATATATAATTTTCTGAGGTTTCGTCGATAATAGAGCCAATGATCAGCTAAGCAGAGAAGTTTATTTCTGCTTTTAATTCTTCATCTATTGTGCCTCTGTTTTTGCTACTTCTATACGCTCAATAAAATACGTGTATGTATGTACTTTTTATCTTTGTTCTTACCTGTCTTTTTACCTCTTAAATAGAGCATGGTCTAAGTCAGAGATAGTTTCATAGAACATACACTCTAAAACACACCTACTGCCTTACTTTTGCTATTTATTAATTTTATGTTAAGTATGTATATTTTCTTCAAGATATATCATTAATTCACTCATTCACTAAATATCCATCCTAGGATAAGTATATTACGTATTAACATGGAAATAATTTTTCCTTTCTAGAAAATATGTAAAAATGAAATGTTTTCCTTCTGTTTCTTATGTGTACATAGTTAAATCTTCTGCATATACAGAGTCATTTACGTTGATAGCCTATTAGACAAAAAACCAATAGTTTTGTAACGAAATAAAGAAATACTTTAGTAGTATTGGCCTAATGTCCATATAAATTTAATTTCCTGTTGCTAATAATAAAGTACTTAGCAACTTTTAAATTAATATGAGCCAGTACAAACAGACCGGATTAATAATTTTACAGTAAATAGATACTTCATCATTTTATAACCACGCAAATGTATGTTACAGTAACTATAACCACTAAAAGCAGAAGGAAAACATAATAGAATTACATGCATTACGCTGGGAACTATAACTAACAAATATGTGAAAAGGAATGAATTGCGGAACTCTTACTAACACCAATGGGCCCATCTTTCCAAAATATATTTGGCATATCTGTCGCCTCCGGTTATGATACCTACTTGCTCTTTTTTAACGCTCTGTATATTGGCGTCAAATCATGCTGATGACGCCGGGTAGGCAGAAACATGTCCGTGTGTTAGTGTATTTTTTTCTCTCTCCTTTTATTGCGTTTGCTGTGAATTATTCCATCAATACCATGAGGAAGCTAAGCTATCTTAGCACTATTTTTTGGTGATTGTTTCTAGGCATTTTCTAATGTGTTCTGTTAATAATTTTGGTATTCAGACACTGATATGTCTGAATATTAAATAATTATTCATGCATATTCCTAATACAAAAATTTGTTTATTGGAATATTCGAATCACTTTAGCTAACTCCTATTAGATTTATAAGTATTTCAGTATTCAAATATTCCAATTGTGCTAGCCCTACTATCCATCGCCTATTACATAAAAATAACCGTCCTATAGGTATATACGCCTAAATTAAAATGATTGAATCGGTTATTGAACAGCTTGCAACTTGAGCACTTAAAAGCAACAACTAGAGAGATTATTAATTACAGCTGTACCCTTTCAATTTACAGATTGGCAATTGTAACTATAAGAAAAGAAACTTTTTATTTAAATGGAAGAAAGTCATCAAGAGGAAACAAAGAAATGACCAATCATTCCTTTGTTTCCTTTCATTAATTTCATTTAATCCAAATTAAGTGAAATTAACCTTGCTTTTATTTATTGCAATTTCTAACAGGCACAGAAACATATCCATCCATTTGATACGCACGGCAAAACGAAATCTAACAGAAAATGAAAACTTACCGCATTTACAGCTGTCATATCTTTCGAAGCAGGATCAGAATCTGCTACGTTGTCACTCTGTAAATAAGGAAATAAATTCTTAAAGATTTCGTATTATTTTTTAGTGGAAATAAATGCTGTCAATCAGTCTGTAAATGTTATGTATGGAGTGTAAAGGGTTATCTCATTCTGTTCTTTTCATGGTTATTTAAATTTTGCTGGTAAAATTTATTATCCACATATTCACTCCATTACATTAGATACTACAATTACCACAATTCTGAATTTTATGTACTTCTTTTGACATTAGAAACAGAAAAAAAGAAGTGACCAATGCAAATATATCATACAAATTCTAGGTAATTTTTTAAGTAACCATGTTTTTCATACGGAACTGTTTATTATATTTTTTGTTAATTAAACATTAAAAAAAACAATTACTCCGTTAGCAACTGAATCCACTATAAAGTAAAATCACCAATTCAAGAGCATAGTACATATTTTGGAAGGATTGGTAACCAGAAAAATATGTCGAATCCGGACACTCCGTACAATAAAAAAATTATAATTTAGGACATGACGCATAGAAACCTATACTACAAAGTTCCAATGGTGGGGGATAAGCTCAGATAAAATTATGTGCGCATCTAAATTTAATAATAAACAGGATGTTGTACAACAAAATTTGTTAGATGTATTGGCTCACTGGTTTTAGTAATTTACAAAATTTTAAAATTTCTCTAATTTTTACTTTTCCAGATAATATTAGCTACAGTTCTTGGAAGGAGATGCTGTATAATCAATGGTTTGATAAAGGCTGTTTACTTACTAAACAAAGATAAAATGTAATTAAATTCATAAAATAATGAAATATCTGCTAAACGACTCCAGATAAGCGCGGCATATGGTTAATAAATATATATAAGTGCTCCGTTCAAAATAAAGTATTCCGACGGAATTTTGTCAACTTTGGCAGTTTTGTTTGGAACTACCCGTACGAGGGTAGTCTGAAAGTTTCAGGCCTAACATGAAGACAACGTTAGTCGTCGAAAATGTTCTGGTAGTATAATTTCGCACACATTGAAAGATACTTTCGAAATTTCCAGCCATGTTGGATGCTCAGTTGTTTTTTTAACAGCCGTTTATATCAGTCGAGGTTTTTCGTCAGTGTTTTCGTAAGAAGGGCAAGTACGAAGATGAGAGGGCAGTACGAA
Source organism: Marronus borbonicus (assembly GCA_902655005.2). Taxonomy (NCBI): domain Eukaryota; kingdom Metazoa; phylum Arthropoda; class Insecta; order Coleoptera; family Scarabaeidae; genus Marronus; species Marronus borbonicus. Next base: position 17,427,884 of record LR737384.1, on the reverse strand, counting down.
GGGCGAAAATCGAGCCGTCATCAAATTCTTACGTTTGAAAGTAGCAGTACCCTTACGCAAATTAAAACCGAGACGGGCGCTGTTTACGGAGATCCTATAGCATCATTTGCCATACGTAAATAATGATACTATAGAGTTAGAAATATATTTAAATTACAAACTAATAATTACTATATGTGTAAGAGAATATCTTATTTTATCTCTGTTTGGCCAATAAACGGACTTTGCCAATCGTTGATTCACCATACAATGATGAAAATGTTTAGAAAAGAGCCAACGAAGTGGCAATATGCCGCATTTCGTATTTTGAAAATATTAGTGCACGCTGATATCAATGATGCATTCTTTTAATACTGTTGCACATGTTCAAAAAACTGGACCTTGTATTAGAGGTTAGGGTATTAGCGTAGACAAAGTTTTTTTCATGAAAAACTCGGCCCAATAAAAAAAAGGAAAATAATAATAATAAAAAAATGTAAGTATTTCCCGTGTTTTTCCTATTACCAAATATTCATCTAGTTTAACTTTGCATAACTTGTATTTAATGTTGTTGCTTGGTTCTGTCTTTAAGCTTCCCGAAACGAATTTTTGAAGGCAAGGTTATACGTCAGAGAATACGAGATCCAAATCTAAAGCAAGCATTTCCTCCTTTAAATGCAGATCACAAAAAAGCTCATATATTTTTGTATCTGAATACGCGCCCGTAAAAAGCAGCATAATAAAGTGTTTTTTTTTTGTCGAAAGGCTTTTACTACTTTTTCTCTCGGAAATCGAATCTAGAATAAAGTTGCATAAAAAATATTTGACTTTCTTCTCGCATACCCGGCATCCCTGCTCCGAAGTCATTCCGATAGAAGGTTGTTTGGGCCCTGATGGAGACAAAATACGCGCTCCGCTGCTCAATTCTAATACATCAGGCACTCAAGTTTGGAAAGGTCAATTTATTTTCAGACTGACATCCTTCGAAAATATGTAGGTACGAGTAGATATACTCGTTTCAGTCACTTCCAACGCTCACTTACGAGTGATAATCGATGCATCGACATTTAAATAATGTCTTTGGAACGGAACGCGATAACGTTTAAATTTTACTTAATGCCATACTTAAGTTATAAAGAATACCTTACATGTTTCTGAGAAAACATATAATCTGCACATGCTAGTAAAGATAGAAGATTTATTAATTATCAGAGGTGTCGAATATAATACATTATCATAAATGTACATTAAAACATTAAAATAAAGCAGGATATACAAACATATGTTCAAAATGCTGCACTATTCACAATTGTGCATCTCAACATCCAAGCACAGGAACTGTAAATATTACAATGTGCATTTATAGAATTTGTCAATGCTCTAAAAACATTTTTGCGAAAGAATCTGTTTAACCTCGGATCCAAACTCCCGTCGTGACAATAATTTCAAGTTGTGAGGCAAATGAATTTAACCTGTCTGACATCACAAATTTGGTATTTCTTGTATTATACGAATAAACTCCAGCGTTTGCTAAAAAGTTTTTATTTCCATGAAAATAGCTTGCTTTAGCCCATATGTATAATTTAGGAATGATAGGAATGCCCTGATTTATTAAGTTTATTATAAGTATTCTCTACATGAAACGGTAAAATGCAAGCTGTTTATGATACGTAAAGCCTATATTTGTAAAGGCAAAACAGATTTTAAGTTGCTCTTATTCCCCGATAAAAGAAGTCCATACGTAATATGAGACTTAACATACACAAAAACATGCACACCTTGAGGTTTCGATAGTACAAATTGTTTTCACCTTAGCTGGTACAAAAAGGGGCCCTCTTAAATTTTGAAGCAACGGTTTCTAAATGTATACCCCATTTTAATTTATTGACGAAAATAATACCCAGCAATTTACAATTTGAAACTAACATCACTTTCGTAGTATAAATCTGTAAATACAGTGAGTCCTCTGTATTAAAAGAGATTAATTAGGTCGCCACAACATTTGTATCTTTGGCGTACAAAATCATAAAACCTGGTATAATATATACAGTAAATCGTTTATAAAAACGATAAAGAATTATGGCCACAATATGGAGCTCCGCGGTACACCGGATGCAACATCGACGAGATCTACCGAGTCTGCGCCATCAACAGCCCTTATATACGTGTAATGCCTCCGCCGCCCCAGATATGACACAAAAATTCTCCAATGCTACTCCCCTTGTACTATTTCGTGATAATTTATTTAACAAAATATCGTGATCTACTAGATCAAAATGCTCGCATAGATCACAATTAATACATGCAACTAATTTTTGATTATTAATATTATGAAATATTTCTTCTGTTATGCTTATCAAAGCAGTGCTGGTAGACCTCTTACCAATGAAACCGTGTTGATTAGGAGAAAGTATGTTATTATCAATTGTATGGTATATTTAAGTAATCGGTTTTCAACACTTTCGAAGACGGGAAACAGCGATACGGGACTGTAGTTAATTATTTCAACGTCCTCCGTATGCAAAGCTACAATTTTCTATATTTTAAAAATTCGTAATTAATCGCTAAAATTATTTAAAAGTGTAAAGCTTACAAAATTAACAGCTAATTTAAGAACTTTTATTGGAATTTCATCATGATCCGTAACCATAGTGTTACCGAGACCTAAGATAATTGACTTAATTCCCTCGGACGTAACCGAGAAAATGTAGAAAGGACGATTAAAATCAGTAACATGCCTAAGACGCCGAGTAACAGAAGCAACAAAAGCAGTGCATGAACGAAACCGAAGCAACATTTTCATTGCACATGGAGACTACTGTAAATTTTCATTGCTCATGGTAGATTAGAGACCAACCTATCAGCATCATCGGTAAGCTTAATACTACTACAATACGATGTTGATTAAGTTAAAGGATTCTGTAGTACTCCTTGATCCCAGGCGAAGTACTTCTTAGACTTTCTTTATACTCGCTAAAATTTTGAAAACGGTCTTCCGTGAAACATTTATTTTTCCAAATAATTTTCGGAAGAAAAGTTCTGATGAATTTAAAAGCGTTAAATAAATTAATTTTAGGAGAGGTTCTACATATTTATTTCGGCCAATTATAGTTTGATAAAATAAAAAATTATTTCAACATTTTCCTCTTTATCCGAACGAAATAAATTGGCAATATTTTAAAACTTGATTCAAACAGGGTCGTGCAGTCCATGTGTTCAGAGAATTCATTGAACACAGACATGACCCACTTTACAGACTGTATTGATGGAACTAAAACAGAGGACTTTGGACACGGGCCACTGATCTCCATGGCACGGCCCTACATACAAGGCCTCAAATGAATTATTTCCGGGTATACTACAGCTAGACACAATTCTTTTGGAAGCAGCACTTATGTTCGCTCATTTCACTACAAGCAGTATAACCGCTGAAAATTAAAAGGTGTAGTTACCAAGGGTGAAAAAGAGTCCATCAATCTTTCTTTACTTTTTCGGTCCTTCATTTTATTGTTCAAAGTTTCTTCAGCGCCGCATAACGGCACTAAGGTTGCTAATTACTAAAGTGAGGACGTTTGGTGCTAGCGAGTGTTTGCCAGCCAAGCGTCGATCGCGTATATGCAGTAGCGTAGAGAAATTGAAAGCTATATTTTGTTAATCGTCGAGTACGTTTTCGATACGATTGTAATAGGAATTAAGTATGATATATTTTTCTAAAGTGTTCGTTGTAAATTGGTTTCGTTGGTAAGTTAATATTTTCTTAGATCTAGAGAGAAATCTTTCTACGTCTCATGAAGTAACTGGTGCGAGATGGAATTGTGCAATTAAATCCTTATATTTTAAACATAAACTTTCATTCTGGGTAGTAGAAGTGTTATTGGAAAATTCTTTTAATAAGTACATAATCTGGATTTCTTTGTAAAGCCGCATTAATTTTGTTCCGTATCCTTTCGCCAATCGATCCCTCTATACTTTTTAAAGTATTAAACAATGATTGTAAGTGCTGAAGGGATTCAGTTAATTTTATATTTTTGTTTTCTAGAAACTTGAACGTTTTTGTTACGTTTGAGAAATGTTTATTAACAAATTCTAATTGCTCGACTAAATCTCCTTTTACAATTAATGCTTGGACTGCTGTAACACTGGAAGCATCTCGTTTTAACTTTAATACAAAAGGTTTTAAAATACGAAAGTGTTGGGTATAAAAAATGCGGCTTCTAAACATGTACCCCATCGTGTTAATCGCCAGGTTCTGGCGGCAAAAATATATTCGGGCATATTTCCTTATACACTTTTATCCTAGTTGGTGCTTTCAATAAAATCTTTTTAAATGATTAAATTAACGAATTAACATCGGGAAATTCTTCACGAGTAAGTTCAGCAATGCGATGTATTCCATCCGCAATACATGTTAGATGTAACATCTTTGGAAAACGTTTTTTCAGCTCGTTACCTGTTTTTAATATTACGCTTGCAGAATATGAGACAAAGAGTAGAACTTTTAAGCAGTCGTCACCAGCTACATTTTTTAGGCTGTTAATGATAATGTTGGTAATATCGTTTGCAATGACACGCAATCTCATTTTTCTAGGTACTAAAAATGACATTGCAGGATTTTCCGTATGCAATGTGCCAAGCATTACATTAACAGCGCACCTTCCTTTAATTTTCACCTAGTTTTGACACGATTAGATTTATTATTTTGTCGAATTGCTTAGGTACATAATATTTTCTAATTGTCGATTGATGAGGAATATCTTGGTTGGCATATTTTTTAAGAGACCTACGGAAAAGTGGATCCTGTAATTTATTTAATGGGATATCGGCACCAAGAAAAGCTGCGCATAAATCAATTACAAATTTATCATGGGAAATACCTCTTTGGTATTCAATATGCTTCGTGTTTTTCAGGTACCGCTCAAAAGTATATTTGCCCCTGAATCCTAATTTCCCAGAACAAATGGTGCAAAGCACTTTTTTTTTGTTAATGACAGTGAAAATTGTGCCATATTCTGAAACAATGCTTGACATTCTCGGCATTGGAAAATGATAAACTAAAAACTACTGAAATAAAACGAAAAAATACGAAACAAGTAAATATTAAAGAAGGATCAAATGTATTATAAAACTATAAAACAAAATATAAATTCTAAAGAATACTCAACTCATACTAAAAATATGAGAGTACTTAACAAAATAAACCGAAAATGAAACTTCTAAAAAAGGGCAGTGACGAAATAAACGAAAAAAGACACTTCTAAAACAGTACAGTAACGATATAAACTAAAACCAAAACTTCTAAAGTAGGGCGGTAATGAAATAAATGAAAAAAAGCACTCTTAAAATCGCACAGTAACAAAATATACCAAAAAGGACACCTATAAAATGAAATGCTAACGAAATATCTAGATATTTTAAGCTGAACGTCCCTACGATGTTCTTGACTCAGTTACTAACTACGTACTGGCCAGTACTGCCGTCGCTCTCTGCCTATCTCCTACGTAGCGAGTTACACACATGCGAGACTTAGCCTGCCTCCGAACGTAACGCCCATGACAAACTGCACGCAACGTCGCCACTCTACTAACTACAGACATATAAAGTACGAAGATAGTCTGAAAAATTTCGCGCCTCAACTTGAAGATGGCGTTAGTCGTCAAAAATATTCCGGCAATATAAATGAGCATGCATTGATACGATACTTTAGGAAATTTCAGCCATACCTGATGCTCAGTTTTTGTTTAGCAATCGTTTGTGTCAGTCGATGTTAGCGTTTCTGTATAAATCAAAAAAAAATGAATATCGGGCCGTCATAATTCTAGCACACGCCTAGGCTAATTAAAGCCGAGATGAACGCTATTTGCGTGGACTGTGCACTATTACTTGCCATAGTGAAATTTGGGGCAGCTGTATTTAAACGTAGTCGTACCGGTTTGATTGACGATAAATGTTTGTTTTTTAAAAAATGCAACTATTAATAACATCGCAAACGTTCACCAAATGGAGCTGAAAAAATCGAATTAAGGAAAAATAATTAGAGATAACAAGGTTTTGGAGGTTTGGAAGAAGAACTGTGAAAGAAAATCCTTTAACAGTCAGTGTTAAAAATATATAGTTGTACATAGTGTAATCTGTAAGAGTAGTCCTAACAACCACCAGTTTTATTGCGATGAAGAACAAATCAAAATTAAGAACTATGAATCATAAACATCTTGCTTTGCCAAATAGTTGTACATAAAGAAAATTGCTTAAATTAATGTTCAAAGAAATAATAATAATTTGTGAGCAGTAGTAATAGTATCAGTTCGGTTAATGTCTACTATTGTAAATAAATGAATATTCCAAATTGAAAATGCTAAATTACAAAAAAATATAACATAATAAACACTGGGTGTTCCACTTAATATAAGAAATTTATCTGACTTTACTAAGAGTCCAAATAAGAAGTACTTTACCATACGGTCTAATGTTTCGACTAAAAATAAATTTAAAGTATCTAGTTTAAATACGTAAGACTTAAATTTTTCAAGAATAGTTGAGCTTCTTGAAAAGGAGTTGACTTAGGTATGGGAAACATATTTTCTTGAGTCATCCAATATATATCAAAACAATTTTAAACTTGCTCCCAATGAACTTAGCCGATAACGAAAATATCTTAAAGTCTTTCGTATACTTCTAACTTACGTACGTTCCTACATTTCCTAAACACACTTTGGTAAATGCATCTAAATACTTCAGTATTACAAGTTCGATTCAAAGAAAATTTAGGAACTAACAAGAATAAGATAATAATTTTCTCTTACAGAAACCCATCTCTATTTCGAATTTAAATATAACTTCTTCGAGTTGTAGTATAAACAACAGGTGCATTGTATGGAAGGAACTGTTGAAACTTTAATGCGATGTTTAGAACAGCATAACGTGCTCAAATCGACTATAACGTTGTGCGTATGAAGTCCTGGTCGAGTTAATAAATTCCCCAAGGAACAAAAAAAAATAAAACAATTAGCAGAACCTTGCGAGTTTTTACTGTGTGCATTCGATTCTCAAAATGCCAACTTTTAAAGATGATATGAAGTTATAAAGTGAAAAGGTTTTTTCAGCAATCGCTCTTTGAAATCTTTAATTTCTCAGTGAATTCTAATGCTATAAATTCGCTTGCACTAGTGTCACATAATCAAATCTTAAACAAAAAAAATTAAAATATACAGGTATGCTACGACGAGCTTCGGTTAAAAGTATATGAGAAAGTGAATAAAATGGAAATCTAAAAAACACCCACAAGTTATCCATCAGGGCTAGCTCAGCGTCAATATCTGCAGCATCCGCTCTCTGTTACATATTATCTTTATCCTTCGTGGTAGCCCAACTCTGTAATTTATTGGAACTTTAAAAAATCATTTTTTATTCGTAAACAAAATAAAAGGAAAGAAAAACATAACAAACAGAATTCAGAAACGCTGAAATAAAATTTAACGTGCGCTTCGTTATTCGTATATCTAACGTAAATGCTCGGAAACATCTCGATTTTGCTCCAAGCATGCTAGCATTAATATTGCTGATGTGAAGCAAGTTGAAGAGATGTTGAAGTCAGTTGGTTGAAGGTTCTTTTTACTCTGTCAATCGTCATCGTTCGTTCCAACTGGTTCTCTGTATTCCATAACCCCACAAGAATAAATCTAATGGGATTAAATCAGGAGGTCGTGATGGATTCTTAAAAGAACCGTTCTCAGCAATTCACCGATCGTCAAAAATTTCAGTTAGAATAATAGATATATCAGAACTGCGTTCGATGATCATGGAGTGAGAGTTACTCTTAGCGATTAAAATAGGGTTAGAAATTTTAGGTTAAATATTCACCTTATTCGCAGTACGTGTTTGGGTACCACCAGAGTCCACGTTCATTACCCTACTTTCTAAACACAGGAAAAATTGCCAGTCGTTAATTCATTCTCCGTCAGCGAAGAACAAATTTGGCGGTGGCGTATTAAAGTATACATGAATTGTTAACCAATACGGTTTGTAAACCGAAGATTGGGACAAACTTAATTAGTAAATGATGTCGAAGTGTTTGAAACGCTTTACGGAATCAATTATATTGATATCGAGGAATAACGAACCTATTATGCTAACTTGTAGGTTATTTTGTCATTATCTTGTCTTTACGATAAAATACTAAATTTAAACCGCCCACCGAATACCACCGTTCTTCATTCGTAAATGTAGGAGGAGATACAAACAATACGAAAGTATCGGCATACTCCGCACTGCGCAAGTTTAATTAATTAATGCGGAACAGTTTGCCGTTGACCGAATTCGGTCCTAAGCATCCTCGAAACGGCCGTTCCGAATTAATCAATTAAACTTGTGTGGAGCGGAATGTACCAATACCATTATGTTGTTTGCCTTACTATGCCACAGTCCTTGCTATTATTATTATTCGGGGAAGAAAGCATCACGTCCTGTTACGCTCTTTCTAAGCACAGTCTCACGGCTCCCATTATTGTCGAATGCACCCCAGGTGTCTTATCCAGAGGAACTCTGTCTATTTAATACCACGTATTCCGCGCTTCTTTTTTTAGTCGAAGGCATAACGATTCGCAGTTAACGTTATGTAAGATTTCTTCATGACGTACTCGATTTAAATTGTATTCATAAAAGTAAACAGACAGAATTCTATCGCTCTTCAAAGCTCAGAATACGCTAAAGCTCCTTATCACGTTCTGGTTTCATTCAAAAATTAACCATCGTAGAGTTGTGCAGTCAATTTCGCCTAAATTTGCTTTCATTGTTCTAATTAATATCCTAAAGTACATTATGTTTTTGTGCTGGAACTACAAAACATTTACAGAATTCACTGCACAGCATTATGTTTAAAAAGCTCGATAATGCGATTATATTCACCATAAATTTTAATTACATTTAAATAATCTTCAAAGCACTAAGAGCCACATTTTCGTTAGAATAAGAAATTTGTACAATTATAAGACTTGCGCTAAATATGAATGATTTTACACATACTTCTTCAGGTTTGCTGCGCGTTCGCGTATCCCCATTTAGCATACAATATTATCGTATGGAGTATTTATGCTTCAAGGAGTACTCCACCTAATATTTGATTTAAAACCATGCGAAACGTTCAAACAAATCTACGCAAACAAAAAAATATTGACGTTTACCTGTGTTTATATATACAGATGGAAAACAACTTAGATACATTTAATTATATTGTAATTAATGTTGACGTGTCCAATGTCTTTTTGATCTAAATGGACCAAGAATATTAGTATTATTATAATTAAGTTTATAGTAAGTAAATACATGTATGGATGAGAGTATTGAATTAAGGATACAAGCGCGCACCAAATCTTCAAAGAATTAAGCGGTGTTTTTAGTTCAACAATAACAAAAAAAAAATAATACTAAGATAACTTCCTCATGGTATTGATGGAATAATTCACGGCAATCGCAAAAGGAAAGAAAGAGAAAAAAATGCACTACCCACAGACATGTTTCTCCCTGTCCAGCATCATCAGTGTGGTTCCGAGAGCATTTTTTATCTCTACCCTCTATTGCTCTTGCCTCACAGTTAATCCTACAACTTTCGAAACGTTACTTGCGCTGTCATTTCGTTTAGTTACTGCTACAGTACTCGGTTTATGTTACTGCTTCCTAAACGGCAGGCATGCGTTTCTTTGGCACTAGAGGTCTCCAAGAAATATCGAGTTGTGGCATTAACTGTGAGGCAATAGCGATCGAGGATAGTGATAAAAAATGCTCTCGGAATCACGCTGATGACGCCGAGTAGACAGAAACATGTTCGTGGGTAGTGTCTTTTTCCTCTCCTTTTGTTGCGTTTGCCGCATTATTCCATCAATACCATTTTAGCATTATTTTTCTTTGGTTATTGTTTCTAAGCATTTCCTGATGTGGTAATTTAACAATATTTTTTTTATTATTATCTGTAATAAAGATCCACAAATTAGTAGTAAAAGTAAAGTTCGCACAGTGAAAAAATTAATAAATAAAAGCATCTTTTGTAATTAAAAGTATAATTATGGAAAATCTTCTTTACCCATCCAAAGTTAGTATCACAAATAAACAATTTATGGCTAAAAATTAAAAAAAGGTACTATACATATGCAAATTTATTGCTTCTGCATACAGTCACACTAAAATTTTATTTAGACAAAATATTTATTAATGAGACTATTGCATGCATTGCGTCCCTCATTTAACAGAATAGCAGTAGGGATTTCCGTTACTGGTAACCGTTACTTGGTTGTGTATATCTGCATCTTCATATAAAATTTTATATTCATTAGGAATTCTTCCATTTATACATAAATTATGGGGCACAGCACAAGTGCTAGTTTACCCACGAATTCTGGACTATATATTGTAGTTCTTCCTCGGGATATACAGCGAAACCTTATTTTAAGAACACCAATACATCTTTCAATTATATTTTTACATTTCTTGCCGATGCATGTGCATTATTATATCTTTCTTGAGGCAATATTTGCGTATGGTTTAAAAAAATATGATTGCAGAGAATACCCGGAGTCACCTACAAGCCCCTATTGTATGTACAACCTACAAGCAACTATTTCTTTCTCCAGCATTATAGAATTGACGAAGATAATATTGCACGGCAGAATTATGCCAAATAAACCCATCATGAGTAGCTCCAGCATGACTCGCATTTATATTTACAGTATGTAAATAAGCATCACATATTATTTGAACATTCTTTGAGTGATACTCTTTTCTATTCAAATAATTATGCTATATTAAGGCCACTTGTAGAAGAGTGGCCTTAATATAGTAACATGTGTACAATCCATCCATTTCTTAGAGTATTATATAACTTGAGTTACTTTTTGTATTATTCTTTGAATAGTAATTTGGCTTATTCCCAAATTAAAATCTTGCCCTATAGCTCGTTGATAGCAACCTGTTGCATAAAACCTCAGCGCACATAGAACTTTTATTTCTCTTTGAGGTGTGTATACTAGATTGGAAACGTCCAATAAATAGTGCACTAAGTCGTTATTTAATCGAAATAGTCTAGTATAACACGTTTTTGTAAAGCAAAAGGGTCACTATTATCACTTCGCTGTATACGCAATTCATAATATTTAGCCCTCCTTTCATAGTCTCTATTGTCAGTTAAATCAAAGATTGGAGGCAAATATAAAACGAAAAAATTATTCCTTTTACCCAGTAAATTGGCTGAATTATACTTACCTTTATATTTACTTACAGTTATGATTGCTAATTAAATATACTCTATTCGAAATTATTAATTAATTTGAAGTTATATTTTCCAACTCTAACTTCTACATTTTATTTATTTCTCTAGATAAAAAAACAAACACTTGAAGATACCCATTATTAATTTCCTTGGTTCATTAGCTGTGAATCGATCCCCGCTGCCCTCACAGATCGTGTAGCCAGTAATTACTGCACACATATGTATTGGTTGTATATAAAAATTTCGATAATTTATGTCCCTTCAATTAGATACTCTCATTCACACATGTATATATATATACAATATCTGTCGATTGGCTTCCACAAAAGCCTACTGACAGCGGCACGCATGGTGGCTGATGGTAGTCTAAATTCATTATTACTATTATTTAACAGATCGTTGGTTCAGTGGTAAGAGGGCCTGCGCTTGACTGGGCAGACATAGGCGCTGTGTGTTCCAAACATCAAAATTTTCTTAGTGGATCCGGTACACTCCCGAGCCACCATTCGCTGTTGGGGTACAGTAAAATGCCCTCCAGCCTTTAATACGAGGAGGTGCGAGTACCAAGGCCATGGAACACTTTACACACATAATTTAATTTTAATTAAATAATAAAAGCTCCTGGGGTTATGACAAGCTTCAAAAGCTTATACACCCCGTTGGCCCGTCACCACATACAAAAAAAATGTTATTTGGTAATTACTATTGAAGGCTACCACCGTCTTTATTACTATTGACGATACATTCGACAGCTACCTACGATTTTTTAACAACGGCAACCTGAAGCTGGTATTAAGCAATGCGATATTTGAGATTAAGGATGTTTTTCATAAAATATCTTCTACATTGTTAACTTTCACAAGAGCACTTGCTATGCATTTTTGCTTGCGGAATCTAATACCACTTAGAAAATTAAGAATTGATATTTGAAGTTTCTCATCCGTGTTTCCCTCCTTCTGGTTCTACCTACGAAGAATGTTTCCAAAGTTCTGGAAATTTAGCTATAATTTTTTCATTTTGTTAATTTTCATCTTTATTACAATGCAGTTTTTCTACATAATCTCCATTTAATTGAATACATTATCCCAACGATAAGCTAATTTCTTTAAGCCGTTCTCAAAGAACTTTTTCGGCGTCTCCACAGTTCACCTATTCATGACACGTTTTACATCAGTTAAACACTCAAATCGAACAGCCTTTAAAGGTTTTTTCAAAACTGGGAACAGATGAAAATCACTGGGTGCGAGATTTAGTGAATAAGGTGGATGCAGAAGTAATTCCCATCGTAAATCGTTCAAAACATCCTTCAGCTTTCCTGCGGTATGGGATTTTGCATTATCCTGTTGCAATAACGGACGCTTATGCAATTTTCCAGGCCATTTTTTGACAAGTGCCTGCCGCGGTAGTCTGGATAATAAATTCGAATAATATTCTGCGTTAATTGTAGTACCTTTCGACAGATAATCCGTAAAAATAATCCCTTCGCAATCCCAGAACACAGTAAGCATTACCTTTCCAACAGACGGAACTGCACGCGCCTTAGGTGCGAGAGTAAGGGGACCTTCTTCCGGTTTACGCCATTCCTTAAATTGACTTTTGGCCTCAGGATTGAAATAAGGAATCCACGTTTTGTCAGTGGTTATTATCCTTTGCCAGAATTCATCGCCGACGAATAGTCGTTCGCCTGTCTTCTTTCAGTAGGCAGTCATGTTTTTTTCATTTACCGACGTACTCGGGCGACCATTGCGTGGCTCGTCTTCTAATAATGTTCTAGCAGTTTTAAAACGATCGATCCGCCGTTATACACTACTTTTAGATTCTGCGGACTCACCAAACACTCCTTGCAAACGTTGAATAATTTCCGAAGTTTTCACATCCTCTTTCCACAAAAAGAAAGCTCTTTGGGACCTGACCGCGTCTTGCGCGGTTACAAAAACAGTGCTAAGAAAACGTGTCTATATCAATCGAGTACTTGACTCAGACTGAACTATATTCCGCCGGATAGCCGCATAAATATTTCAAGACTTATCTATCACTAATAGCATCGCGTAATTTAATTAGGGCACAATCCCAGAACTTTGGAAACATCCCCCGTATATAATTTAGCAAATTTATCATTTACCTGTCAACAAGCAGAATAGTTTTTGAATGTATTACAATTGATTACAAGTTATTTGGAAGCCTGTATTAAACTGTATCTGTCAAACATTTTCGAAGAAAATAATGCCGTTTTATTTGAAATAGGGAAAATAATGGCCAGCTCCGGTATAAGAGAAAGGTACCGAAAGTTGAAAACATTTTACCTGATTATGAAATAGTTTTAAAAGATAATTTTATACGTCAATTCTTAAACTTCTATTTTGCTCGCTCCCCATATCCTTTCAACAAAATCCGATCATGTCACACCTCGTATATATTAAAATGTTTCCTTGAGAGCCACTCAGGCATCTGCGTTACACTTTTAACGATTTTTCAGGGTTGAAAAGAGGCTACTTAACTAATATTATTTGTATTGTTTACCGTAGCTGATATACCAATGAATTTTACGAAAGATACTAAACACAGAGTAGTGTATGTGATTTCGACTAAAGCGGTTGGTTAAATAATTAGTTTACACGGTAGAGCTTAAAACACATGTAAGAAAAATTGGCATCTACCTCCAGATCATGTTCTTCATCTCGCAACACTTTTTAGTTTATCTTATTCTGCATTTTATAGGAAGTCGATGTTCTAGAAAACCCAGTATTTACTCTTGATAGAAAATTGTTCGTTCGAATTTTAATTTAATCAAAAATAGTGTCATGGTACTTTGTATTGCGCCACCAGCTATGTTATTGCTACGATGTTGGTTAAATTACCGAAGATGTAGTGAGCTTTCTATCAATTGTAACAGTGTTGAGAAAATAAAAATTGCATGCCTAACTTGAATTATTTATGTCTTTTAAATTGAAAACCTTGCATACTTTTCAACTATTCGAAAGAAGAATTTACGTAAACTATCCTTATAATATTACAGCCCTAAATTATAACAAAGGGGATGTGGTGAGATTTATGTTGGCCAATTAAACCAGTAATAACTTCATTATAAGAGCAGCTATTCAGATAGTCTACGCATAAAATGTTGCTAAGTTATTCGCATCGCATTTCAGCGTTGGTTAGATAACTCGTTTTCTTAGTGAAACATCCTGTGCATATTAGTGAGAATAATAAAATTGCTTTGATTTTGTTACAACTTTTAATAAACGTAAATTTCATCGTGTATAATTTAAGCAAAGCTTCATCTCCTACCGAAAAGGTAATATACAGGGTGTTTAACTAAAAAAGACCATTGAAGTTAAGACTGAAATGCGTGGTGTTATTGTTTTTTTTTCGCAGTACTCTTGTAATCAGCGTATAAGTCTCTGGTAATTTAACCAACATTGTAGTTACAATAGTAAAGTTAGCTAGAATGCCTGGATAAACAACGTTGGATAACTGGACGTTAAACAACTTGTATAAAATTCAAAGTAAAATGCAATCCCACGGTATAAGGTGGCTCTGCATAGATAGGGTGCAAACTGGACTTTTATTTCAGGTGTAATCTCGATTATCATTGAAATAATTCCAGCAAATGTCTGATTGAGGGTGTTCGCTGTCCTAACGAACCCACGAACTAAGTTTGCATCTACTTCTGTGTTCGAGAAGTAATAATGATCAAATAAAATAAACAAATCTGAATATCTCCTTTTAAGGTTGCCTTTGATTGTAGGGATCATGGTTTGTAAATTATTCAATTATTTCCTCTAAAATAGAATTCGGGGCATTTTTATCTGATATAGAGTAGAAAGTATTTACGTTTGAATCGGCTACATAGGAATGTACCAAGGAAACTTTTAAAGAATGAAACAACTATAAATCTATAAAAACGCTTTGTAGTACAAGCTTATCTTCTAAAACAAAAACTGTATTGTATTTTAACCAGATAAAACATTTTCACTGCGAAGCATAACAGATTTATAAGAACCCACTTCCTATAACAACGTTCCTTTTTTGGTGACGAAGTTGTTAACATTGGCAGAAATTCAACAGCTACAGAAACACTTCTTCAAAAGTCATTTTCTCACTTCACTTCAATTTTTATAGTACAAAAATAGAAGTATTTTTAAGTAAATATTAAGTTTACAAGTTGTTAAAGAGAAAGGAATAATTTAAGATTTTTAAGATGCGCAACAACAAACCTATCGGCCTTCTTAAAAATACCATGTTATTATATATTAAAAGAGTCAAGGAACATAATTTGATACATTGCTGCTCTAGCTTTTATAATTTATTGCAAACAGTCGTTACACACTCTCAAAATACAAAAGACTTTGAACGCAACACTGAAGCAAAAAAAAAGTGTAACTGCTATTTATAACTGCAAGATAAATATGCGTTATTAAGTTACTAAAGAAGTTCTAGATAGTTTTGTCGTACGCAGAAACGTTACGAATTTTTATTTCATCACAGATGGCGTTTCATAAATTATGTTTCACATTCTTATTTTCCTAATGATGCCTGTTATGAAACGTGACCGAGTTATTTTAAAAGCTGTATTTTTATTATTAGAGCTTGCAGCGGGAACAGTGTCTTTCGCTATTTCGCAGCCTGATAAATTTGAAACATAACGCACGCGAGATGCATAACAATTTAGTCCTACTAATGTCTTCAAAGTTTAGTTTCATTCGTGGTTTTCGAGTCAAATTGCCCTATGTTCTAGCAGACAAACTAGCAATGTTTTATTGAACACGTCCCAGTTGCAGTTGTAGTAAGGAAGACAATTTCAAATTTAATTATTTTGGTTGTATAGTAGCTACGCTTTACTTCTAAAAACTAATTGATATATTCCTTGAACAAATGTACTAAAAGTGTTTCATTGTTGTTTGAGGATGAACAAAGTTTGTAGAGTGATCTCTTTTTATTTTGTTTTTCCCTATTATTAGGTCTTGGGTTGTTACTAACAAAGACCTCGAAAAACATTTTATACTTATCCAGTGATGTGAAAGTAATTAAAAAACACGATTTGGAATACGACAATTTCGACAATATGCTTGTACATAGGTTTTTCTATATCGTAAAAAGGAAGAAGTATCGAAGACGCATGCAATATAAAACAAATAAATATATAACTATATTACTACAAACTACGAAGGCTAGTAAAAAATCGATTAATATATTTTAGAGTGTCATGTCAAAAATTGCCCTTCGATGGTCATACATTTGATCATCCTCTCCTTACAATTTTTAAATACTGTCAACTAATCTTGTTTTGGAACACAAAATACTTACGAATGGCAGTATCAATTTCTTCCTCAGACGAAAATCTCGTGTCTTGCAAATGCTTTCGAAGCTAATAAAATAGATAAAAGTCACGCATTGCCAAATCAAGTAATTACGGTGATTTTTCTGTTACTTTTATATTATTTTCAGCCAAGTGCTGGATACTGAGAACTATTTTCTGTTCATTCAATTTATTTATAATACCAGGCTCGTACTTCTAAGCAGCATCCCATACGTAACGTTTATCATTGTTAGCATGTCTTCGTCTTTACGGAACCATTCACGACTCTTTTAACGAGCACGGACGCCGAAAAACGGAATATACGTTTTGCCATATGTGAAAATTTTTAAAAAGACTTAGTGTGCGCCATTCTTAAAATCAGTTAGTTTCGTGGCAAATTCTCAAGCGCTAGATCACTCCCGCTTGCAACAAAAAACCGATTCCTCATGCTCAACCACCTCAGATCAATTAATTTATAGGTTACGTGATCAAACTTATGAATACCAAATATAAACCGAATGCAAGAATTGAAATACGCTGTATCCTACACTGCATCTCTTGAGTTAAGCAGGAACCATAAACTGAAGAGCAATAACCGAATTGTGATAAAACTAAGGGCTCGCAGAGCTCCGTTTTTATTTTATGAGTTAAATAGTGGCGGCGGGGATAAATTAGTTTTAAGATGTATGCGTTCTCAATACATTTTAATACCTGTGTATTAAATTTTAAGTTGTGGTCAATAACTAGACCTAGATTTTTAGCCTGATCGACTATGGGTAATTAGACTCCATCGATGCATAAATTGACAGAATTGAAAAGTAGTCGGTAACTATTTCGGTCAGAACGGACTTGCTCAGGAGATTTAGATGGATTCATAATCAACGAGTGACGCTATGCATTTACAAAAATATCATTCAAATCAGTCCAAATATCAACTAATCGCAAGCATTAGCATCAGCAATATCAAATGTATAATAAAATGGAATGTCATCAGCATACACGAGAATCTTCCTGATTTTTATTGATTTTGGAAGTAGAAGTCCCAGTATAGAAGCCTGAAGAACACATGGGCGAAGTTAGAAACGCCGCTAGCCACTTTAACATAATATATTCGATTTGATAAGTAACTCTGAAAGAATTGAACAGCATCAGCAGACAGACCTATATGGCTCAAAACAGATAGAAGAATCTCGTGGTCTAAGGTGTTGAAAACCTGGCTAAAATCAAGCGAAAGCTTTACCTCTATCACGAGCAGATATCAGACCATCGGTAAGATTCAACAAACTAGTTGTGCTCCTACATCTAGATTTAAATCAAGATTGAAGATCTGGAATAATACTATTTGCATCCAAATAAGAACGCAGCTGGAAGTTAACCGACTTCCTCCAACACCTTCGACATAGTAGGCAACAAACTGATAGGACGCAAATCCGAGTGATTTTGTACTGAAGACATTTTAGGAATATGAATAATGATAGCACGCTTCCAGGAAGCAAGGAATGTATTATATAATATACAGGAGTTAATAATATTAGTATTGTCGGTCAAGAAAATATCCGGAATTTATTATTTTTCTTAATTTTAATATATTTCTTCTTTGTTACATCCTAAGACAAAAATAATACATCAAGTAGGTTGTACCGACTGTAGGCCATGGCGACAATCATATAACAACACTACCTGTCAAATATTGTTGATTATCAACAGGCTTAACATTCGTGAAATAATGTCGCAAGTAGAAAGAAGAAAGTTGGTGGAATATTTGTATAGAAAAGGTGTTCAAGACGTTAAAAAATTAGTGCAATTGACTAAACTCGGAAAAAGTGCAGTATATGAGACAATAAAGAGGATAAAAAATAGGAGAGATATGAGCCATGGACTAATTTCTGGAAGACCCCGTAAGATTAGCGGAAACAATCTAAACGCTTTAGTGACTTTAGGACGACAAAACCCGCGCCTAGGGTTTCGAAAACTGGCTAACAGATTTAGAAATCAACGTCAAATAAGAGTGTGTCCAGAAACTGTCCGCATTTAACTGAGAAGACAACGTTACTTATCAAGGAAACCAAAATAGCCCTGCAATGACACCTCTACAAAAGCAACGAAGAATAGATTTTTGCCAACGATTTCGAGACGATAATTTTAGTGATGTTTTTATATCTGACGAAAGCTGTTTTCAGCTTGGTGCAAATCATTTAAAAATCCTATCAAGAGAAAATGTTACCGTTCAAATTTCCAAATTTCCCACAAAAATAATGGTTTGGGGAGCAATCTCTGTGTGGTGCTACATCTGTCTGTATAATTGATGGCACCGTTAATAGTGCAAAGTATTGTGAAATTCTTAATGGGTTTCTTCTTGAAACGACTCGTGCTTTATATCCCGTAGGGTGGCGTTTTCAACAGGATAATGCAAGATGCCACACTTCTGAATACACAAAAACTTGGATGCTAGGACAAAACTTGTCAACAATTCCATGGCTAGCAGCTTCCCCAGATCTTAGTCCCATCGAAAACATATGGGGACTAATGAAAATTGAAGTAGAACGAGCGGCACCACGAAATAAAGAAGATTTGATTCGGTCAGTTTTACAAGCGTAGACCACCATCACCGAAAAGTATAGCGTTGACCTCGTTTCGGGATTACCTGAACGTTTAGTTAAGTGTTTACAGTTAAATGGAGATTGTATTAGTAAATGAGATGAATTATTTGTTGTAATTTTATTATTCAAGTAATAAAAATATATACCGTCAATTTATAGCTGTGCTTTTTGTTTTCCGGATACTTTCTAGATGGACTATAATATGAGGCAAGATATGGTGACAACAAAATGTAATTAATTGCAAAGAATGATTATCGGATCCAGTGGCATCACTCCTGAGTTCACCAATACATCTGCCCACCGTAGCAACATCAACCGTAGTAAATGAAATAAAGTATCCGACATTCTAAAAGTTTCAGTCTGAAATCGCGAGGAAATGCGCTACTTATTCATATGCGCTACTTTCCCGTGTAACTCCACTACATCTTTCAGATATGCATTACCTTTTCTGCGATTTATTGTAAAATAATTGAACAAAGAACTGTAGTACGTCGTAGCAAACAACAACAAATGGATTAATTTTTTGTAATAAAACTTTTCCATAGAATATAGCATGTTCCCATACAATTTGCCTAACCAAGTATACTACGACTTATGTACACGGATTAGTGCTAATGAGATATTAGAAAATTTTTTTAGTTATTTAATAGATCATTAGCGTGTACATATATAATCAGAATACTGTTAATTGCCAATAGCGCATACATGTATTATGTGCTGTAGCTCGAATTACACGTGAAAGCCAGTAACTAACAATAGGCTGGTAATAGAGTTCGTTATTGGCTTTTATAACAACATACTCTGAACTTTCTCAATTTTCGACACCAATCAATAAAGTAGCTCAAATTCAATATTCGTACATATTTTGAATGTCCACACGGATGATTATAGCTTTTGTTAACTGAAAAACAAACTATCAGTTTTAGGGATACATACACCGGTGTAGACATGTACCATAATATAATGTTATTACTAGAAAAACATGTTTACACGCTATAAATCTAATGGAACATCGAGCTTATACTCCAAACATTGATTAATTTAGTTGGCAATATAATAACTGCGAGGTGTCAAGTGGCAGATTTTTCTGGTGAGTGCGGTGCAGTCTCAAGTCATCATTCGCATGTTGGAGAATAATTACGCGAAGGGATTGTAGTAACAAAGCAATGCACTTTATATACAGAAAGTCTCCTGGGGTTATATTACAAGCTTTAAAGCCTGGGAAAAGGGAGACTTAAAAATAACATTATATACAAAATTAGAATATTTATTTTAGAAATAAACAAGAACACTTTGGTTTTTTGTTGCAGAAGAGCAAGGAGCAAAACAAAACGTAATTCTTCATATATCAGAGAAATATAAACCTCATATTATCCAATTATCGCACCATAAGGATAAATCCAGGCAAGGCAAAACTTAACATCTTATTAAGTTAATGATATATGAATTTGTAGCATATCCTTGCATGTAAATTCTCATCCTGCAATTCAGTGCAACCCTCCTAAGTCCATTTGGCTCATTCCAAACGCTGTACCCAGACGCTGCATAGTATAGTTCACCTCAATATACGCACATGTCTTTGTTATCCATTAATTCTTCGTTCTTTTATCATCAGAACTCTCTTTTATGCCTTTTCACCACCTTCTGTTTCATTTCAGTTTTCCCCGTTTACGAGACTTTCTTGGGACGGTCCTGTCCTTATTACACAGGGTTCTCTTGCAGCATATCTGTACATAATTTAGAAAATGCGGAGATATACTTTAGTCTTCTTCAAGAACTTTACGTTCTGATTTATGAAGCGGATTGCTTAAAGGGCCAAGTTGAGAATTTACGCTCTTTTCAGTTATCTCCATACTTAAGTGACTTATCTCTTGTGGTTCAGTTTCGTCAATGTGCTTAGCTATATTGTTACTGGTATGCATATTTTCGTCAACTTGACGTTCTCGTTTTATAGTTTCAGGCGAAGCGAAATCTGCCTCTTCCGTTAGTGATGCAGTCAGAACTGTAACAGTTTTTCAGATCCCATTTCAAGCACTTTGCAAGCTTAGTATTGCGTTTTCACACGTTCTGGATAATTACTGAGCCATATATGCGATTGTAGGTGCCATGAACCTCGCATCCAAAGGTAAAGCCCGTGAACAAAATGGGCGCAATATGCCATTGACAGCGTAATAACTTCTGGATTCTCTGCATGCTTTGCATATTCCTCAAACAATTGTAACACAGTACTGTAAAGTGGTTTATCCACAGTACGTGTATGGTAGCACACGGCTATGGTGCCTGGTAACCCCATCCAATAATTCCGCCTTCATTCCTTACTGGCGGAAACACTAAAAGTGATTAAATAAATGACCAGTTGCTCTTTGTGCAGAGGTTAATATAGCAATGGTCGCTTCATCCACATTATGCAGGTGATGAGGATAAATATTATATTTTTTATGCTCTTGATAAGGTTTGGCAAAAACCACCTTTTGGCCGATCTAAGCCAGCGATATTACTACAAAAGGTGTGCTTTATGTTATTGTGTTAATGTGGACCATGTGTGAGGTACAATTCGACTTACATATGAGATGGCACCATGAGCATTTATATTTCCCGGAAGGCCGCCCACACGTTACAAAAATACATTTCAAGAGTCAATTGTCTTGAGCTTTTATGACAATTGAATTCGTGGTAGTTGTTGGCATTTGGTATCATTACATACTGTATAAAAGATCAGATTAACTAATATACTTGACATACCAACTTTATGTATGAAAATGGCTACTACACGGCTGATGATTGATTGCGGCGACAGAATCAGTATAAGTCACTCTCCAATAGAAAGTCGTTTTTATCACGTGGATTCTTCATTGTAACAATTTATTTTACAAAATCATGTATTACCACAGCTTTTGTCATCAACATTGCAATCTATACACAATACACAAACTTTAACATTTTTGTGAATCCTGTTATTTTTTCTCGTCGCTGGCATATGTCCTTATATGTATAAATTATTTCAATATAAGATGACCATTATTTCAAGCATTTTTGTGAACAGCCGAATATACTTACATTTACGAAAATAAACTTGTCAAAATGAAGTAAAAATAACAACCCGAGATGTTTCGCGAATATAAGCATGTTAAACGACGTTATAAACATTACCTTACACCCTCTTCAGAAAAATACTTTTGCGTAACCGCCTTGCTATATGTACAGCTGTTTAGTAAATTGTGCTGAGGATTCATTAACTTTAAAAGTCGCATACGACACAACATTCCACATGATTCTATTTTAAAGCCTTGGATATTAATAACCTACACAAATGACTTCTAGAGAACGTACTTTTATTTATATTTTATCGCCTATTCTGGAATGGTGAATGTTGGGGATAATAATAAACTTTTTATTATAAAAACAAAGAGAACTTATTTCAACAGTAAAAAATACATTGCGTCACATGCAGGATGAGCGAACTATGACGAAGTGTTCTCCGTCAGTGGCGGTCTCATATTTTCTGTATCTCACCCTATTTCAACATTTCGTTTGTGTACATCACAGAGCATACTAGAATGGCAGCTTCAGGGGTGAGGGTAAAACTAGATTCTACGCCTCTTATAGTCATGGGGTAGAACTAACACGCACAAAGGCGCGCTTTTACATTTGAGGAGAGAAATTCTATCTGTCGTTTGGGTTTTGATCATCATATTGAGTACGATTTGTACTATGTCGTTTTCTTCTAGCATTTTTGCCTTCAATCTACCCCTATTTCTGTAATTTTAACAAATATAGTTCTTGTTACAAGTATAGGGCATTAGGGTGGTATGTATATATACAAGTAAGTGGTATTTATTTAAATATATTTCTTATAAAATTAAATTTTAGATTTAGATTTATAGAGGCAAAGAAAATTTTGTGTTAATGAATGTACTGACACATCATATCCGCGGTAGCATAAAAGAGAATGTATAATATTTTGAAGCTATAATTTTGAATAATTTAGCAGGCACGAGTTTCCTACAAACAAGCCTTGGATCTTAAATATAACAAAGAACAGGAAATGTAGTAAATGTTTATAATGAAAGGAAAGTTTTCTTTGAGTAGCAATTATTTTGTATGTTCACAGTTTACCAATGACTGTCGCAATGGAAAATAGTTGGTTTTAAATTCACTTCCTACCATCGGTCTACCAGGTTGGTAGGAAATAATAAATTGAAGAAAAATGCGTCACGATTCGAACGTTGAGTTATTACTAAAGTTCGTCACTTTCCGCGCGCTTCACGGTATTAGCAGAGACTAGGCAGGCTCATGTTCACTCGTCTAATGATAATGGGTTCGTGTTGCCTACTGATTTCCTCGAGAGTCGACAAAACACGAATCTGTCTAGCCTCTCCTAATTTCGTGAAGCCCACGGAAAGTGGCGAACTTTAGTTATTACATTAACTATAAAAATATAAACAGATGAGGCAATACGTTTGCCATTTTTTCAATTGCGAAATATCCCACATGTATTGGCTAATAATACCTCCTCGCTTATTACTGTTATCTCAAATGATGTGGAAACCTATCGGATATATTGGAGAGTTTAATGAAGGAAAAGAAACTTCCAACATATTTTCTGTTACAGGAAGAACCAAAAAAAGAACAACTGAAAATTGTTTTGATGAAGGTTCCGATAATATTTCCCATAAGCAGAGTAATCACAAAAACTGCATTATGTAAAGAGTAACATAACAAAAAAGAACCATCTTATATAATTGCGGCATATATATAAAAGAGCAATGCATATATTCATAATTACTTGATTTTTCATTATATAAATATAAGCTCATGCTAAATTATTACTTGTGTGACTAATACTATAAATGATTACATGAAAAATTGTATGTATAAATTTTCTTTACAAAATTGTATATTCTAAGTGCTCTTGTTTATATCGACACAATTTTAATTCTTTAGCACTTAAACTACTTCTATCATTAATGGACCTTTAATTAACACAAAATGTTTTGTGTCAAGAGATGATAGAGGACTAAAGATCTTGGAATTCTCCTATACCTGCACTATAATTATCAATATTTTGGTAAGTATGTGTGTAATTAGGATAATTTAATATTAATTTATTACAGATCGAAAACAATAAAACGCCTAATATTTATTTGCTTTAGTATGCGACGTTTCAACAATAACTTTTGCCTTTATCAAACTAAAGCGTTAAATTAAACGTTCGGGAAGTTTACCATTCATTAAAGTTTCTCTTACGAATAGGAAAATTTAAAATAAGACCACGTATATTACAGAACAATTAGAATACACATATTTCTAAGAAGAAATACATATTAAAATTGAATGTAAAATTATAGTACGTCATTTGGTAGTTTTTAAATTTAAAGTGTAGCATTAGGTCATGCAATGTGGAATTAACTAAAATACAACATACAAGATACGTCTTTCACAAAACGTTACACAGAGTGGTTGTAAAATAAAGGGTTATAAGCATTACCAATATTAGACAGCAACACTAAATTTCAGCTCCAAGATCGGCAAAATCGCGAATAAATTATAATACTATTGGAGGAAATACATGTGACTTTCTACTTACGGTTTATATACATTACACACATGAAGTGTGTGCATATATAACAATCGTCATGGACTTTATTGTAACGTGTGGAAAGATTTGCATCAACCATTACTTTAAGCGCGTGGTTTGCAGATAATTCTTCTAGTTTCTGATACACGGTAATTCTATGGACTTACTTTATTGTAAAGCTATTTAATGATTGGTGCAAAATTTGCACCTAGTGAATTAGCAAGAAGCCCCCGTTGTTATCGATTCAAATCAAATTCTTCACCCTAATAATTTAACATTTTAAGCTAGTTATATTAACATTTTTGAGGTCTAAATGGTTTCTTAATTGATTTTTTTTACATGGTGGTTAGCAGTGCTTCAAATATATCATCAGCTATTTTAATATCTTCTTGAAGCCTCAACAAATTAGATTTACGAAATCATTCTTGATTATAAAGCTATTTAACGATTGGTGCATTCCATAGTTGCATCCAGTCAATTAGCAAGAAGCCTCCGTAGTTGTCGATTCAATCAAATTTTTCACTCAGGTAATTTAACATTTTACACATACGCTACATATATTAAAATTGATCTAAATGATTTCTTAATTGAATTCTTTTACATGGTGGTTGGCAGTGCTTCAAATATATCATCAGCTAATTTAATATCTTCTTGAAGCCTCAACAAATTAGATTTACGAAACTATTCTTAATTGTAGCCTGCTTTACGACTTTTTATCTATTATTTAGCATATGAATCTAATCGTTGCCTTTGTGCTTTTCACATCTAGCTGAGAGATAGGGGATAGGTTTAATTTCTCCAACATAAATGAAATTATTGCATTAGTTTCTATCTATTTGAAACTTACCGCGCACATTTGGCTAATTTATTGATGCAAAATTACATACATACATTTTTCCGAATTCATTTTAAGTGCATAAAATGGCTGATTACTCTACCTACAGATTCGTTATTATTACTTTACAAAATGTAAATACATACTTTTTGGAAAGAGGCAATGACTGAAAATGCAGAGCAAAATAACAAGGATTAATTGGCCGATTAAATTTTGGCCGATATAAAGCGTTACCACATAATTGTCGCAAAGATAAACACCATTGGTACATTCTGTTTTGATTAATTGCAGCTATTTAGATATTCAGAAGTCATGTAATTAACATTAAATATACATTTCACACTATTACAGATATTTATTATTAAAATGAGCTATTATTAAAGCTAAAATGAGGATTTTGGCAGTATGTATATTGTAGTAAGCTACGCCATCGTTAAACGGGAATTTTCATTGATAAGATTGAAGCAATTTTATTGTAGTAAAAACTAGGCAAATTCACAGAAGGAAGTTTTAATTCTTAATATTTGAATAAAAAATGTTCTATATTGATTTTTAACAAACTTTAAATAAATTTATCCGACGAAAATTAAGAATTGTATAAAAGTCAAACAAGTTAAGTGAGTTATTGTATCTTTCCTGTATTTCGACATTACATTAAAATTGTCTGGAATGGTAAGAAAGAATCCGGGAATAGACATGCGTAAATGTATCATGTGCCTATAGGATCGCATACTGAGCGAATCATTACGTTCAACCTTCTATCTCAACATAAATAATAGGGAATGAGTAAGTTAATAACTAAATCAGCCTTTATATGCACAGACGGTTTTATTATCCACGCCTATCTAAATGCAAACCAACCAAATGTTTTCTGCCTTAGAACTAGACCCAGACATTAGTATTCGTTATCCACCAATAGAGGACTCAACGAAATCTTTATTCTTTCTTAATAATTGCAAATAATTTTAGTCATTTATGACACTGGGAGCATAATACCTCGTGCACTTAGCTATCTGTTCCTGATTTATGAGTATTCAGACACTCCTGAGCTTTCTGAGGCCCTCCGTAGTTGTCCACCTTCTTCCTCTCAGATTTTAGCGAGTGCTAGTTACAAACACCTTAAAACGTTCTTTCGAACGTAGACACTATGGCCGGAAATTCCTGAAAACTATTTTTTATTGTAGCGAATTTATATGTTTTGCGCCATTCCTGTTTCCTACATTATTGTTTCACCAATTGCTACAACTTGTCGGCGTAACGGATCCTACTATCTGTTTGAAGAGACATTCGCAAAAATTGTGGAAGCTATTCTAATACTTTCTCTGTGTATTTACTACCTTTATCATATATAGCGCGGCATCTGTCAAAAACAGTCATATTTTCTCTTATAAATAAATATGTAAAATACGCAAAAATTTTGATATTTATTGAAAATTCACATAATCCGTATTGACTTTGTGCGAGTAATTGATAATGAGGTAAATTGAGTAAAAAGAAGGTCGAGCAACAACAACAACAACTCATTCTCAGGCACAAGTTAGAAAGCAGATAAAAATTGTCTACTTAGTACTACAGAGATATACAATTTCTATCTGCCTTATAGCTCGTACCTGAGGATGAGCTGCGCATACCTCAAAACCGGTAGATACTTACTAAAGATTTTTGTGAGACTTGAACCCTCTTTTTTCTCCATTTACCTCAAAATTCAAATTAAAATAATGTAAAATGTCCCAATACAATACTTGTCATTTTGCATCGATGTATCAATAGCGTAAGTACCGAAGTGCCAACTGCTATGAGCTACTTTCTACTTTTTCTTGTTAATATTTTTATTAGCCCCTATTGATCCGGATAATCAGATATTGGAATAATCGCGAAGTTATACTTATAGCAAATTTAAAAGCTTTTTCCCTTAATAGTAAATCATTTTTAAAACGTTATCCTCTTTTTAATAATGATAACATTTGTATTCAAGTTTCAACCGTGTTGTCTTCTCTTCTCATTTTTGTTAAGTAAATAAATATGCATATACGTAAAAATACACAACCGTATTACTGCTATAGACTACGTAACGCTCACATTATCTACATATGAATAAAAACACAGTAAATTTAGCTTCCTGTTTTTAGCTTCTCCATTCCGTTTAATGTAAATTATTTCGGATACCGCATCTATGCTATAACTATATTTAAAAACTAAATGGGAGAATCGTGTTCATTCCCAAACAAAAATGTGTCCCGACGATACATTATGCGCTTTTAATATTTAAAATTTACGTTACAAGTAGTTCGCAGGATTTTATTGATCAAATGTAGAAACCGTAACATAAATAACTATTTAAAGTAATGAAAATTCAAGCGTAGCATCAACCGCACGGAGCAGCTAGTAATTTTAAATAAGAAAAAATCTACAAAGTAAATTCTTTATGTAACCGATATCATTCCGGATAGCGAATTTACGGCCAGCAGCTGTTCCTGCTTTGAAAACGCCATAAAGTACATTACTAAAGGATTTAACTGCTCCTCATGTTGCAGAAATATCGGGAAAAGTTAAGTTTATATTGGATTGGTTGAAACTCGTGCGCGCGCTAAAGCCCACATTTCTCATTGAAATGTTAGGTCATTGAAAAGGGAGTCCCTATATTGGAAAAGAAAAATAAACGCGGCCTGAAGTAAAAATAATAACGAGATTTTCTTTGTGTTACTGAAATGTAATTCGCTCGTAGGCGGAACGCTTTCTCCTAAATGAAGAGCTGCAGCAATACCGGATGTTATATTTTTCCTCTTGAGAAGTGTGTATATATGAAATTGTTTAAGAAAATCCTAAATATTTTTCTTCTAAATGTTAATCCATATAACAAGTTATAATTAGCAAGAATTTTTATGATTCTCGTTTATTTTAATGGGAATGATTGGATATTCACCGAACGCACTGAAAGACTAACTGCTCTAAAGCTATACAGGCAGAAATCCTGTTCCTAATAATAATAATTGTAAACTTCCAACAGGATAACCCAATTGCAGGAAACATTACAACACATGGCAAAATACATAGTACTCAAATACATGAAAGTATAACAGATGAATATTCAAAAATATGAAGCGAAAATTAAAAAAAAAACGAAAGATAGAGTTTAAACAACACAATATTAAACAATATTAGAACGTTCTCGTTTCTTGGAAAATCTTAAGTTAAATAAAAGAAAGAATTATGTAGTGGCATTGAAATACGTGAAAACTGACACTATTGTAATAAGTGGATCAGCGTTTATATCAGACCCATTGGAAATGCTACGTATTGGCGACCATTCCAAGGTGTTAGTCCACGAAGTGCGGCAATAAAATGTGAATGTAGACCTTGTTAGGCGCAAGAAGTGGAGAAACCCACTGGTGAGGATACAGCTGAAGGCCACAGTTACTAGAGGTGGTGATATATATTTTACTCAACAAAGATACAAGCTCCAAATAAAGGACAGTATATAAATAAACATATCACCTAAATATTATATTAGGTGCTATATTTGCAACAACAGTGGACAGTACATAATAGTTACTAACATTCTCTAGATTTCCATTTTTATGTATAAGTACCACACCTGCAAGTCCCCGTAAATGTATGTGTTTTCAGTATCAACTGAAATAGTTTCAGTAGAGGTTAGACTAATACTTATCCATAGCGCATTATTAGACGCGCGGATACTATAGAACTATAGGGATGTTTCAGTCTTAATAGTATAACTTCGACTTTTAAAATGATTAATTGTGTGATTGTCTAAGTCTGGATCGCATCCATCGAAGATTTCTAAAATATCTCACATATAAGATTGATGGAACATATCCTGAGAGGGGTACTCCGCAGGATGCATTGCTGGAAAAGCATAGCATGATAGCTTTGAGTACGAGAAGGGATAGTGTTTGTGAGAGATTTCTACAGAAATTGTTGCGGAGTGACATCGACTGCCCCTTCTTACTTCAGCGGGTAGACTTTCTGGTGCCACGATTTAATTCAAGATTCGATACTTGTTTCATTCTTCCCTTTGCAAGGACAAATATCATGCGACGAGCTCCTACTTACACGCTTTGTAAGGCAGCTAGAAGATGTGACTTGTTCAGGTAGGAGGAAGGAAGGTGGGAACAAGAGGAACTAATTTTTTGTATCCGTACGTTTTTATTTTTACTTGTTTATTTTTTCTATTATTTGTGTATATATTATGTCAATTGTTGTTAGGCCTAAACCCGTTGGATAATAAACGTGTGTTGTTATTATTATTATTATTATTAATATCTACGAAGGGAATATTATTTGAGCTGTCTGCTGTAACAGTTGTACTAGAAGGTAAAGTAAACGCTACTGAAAAAACTTGCAAAACTCAACAATTTCTTGAAGAGTGTCTAGGACTTCATCGCCATAAACCATGTTACCTGGAACGACTTCGCTATCTTTTATTGCGAATGTACGATTCTTATGCAACTGATATTTCAGTTAAATATTCAAAAAATATTACATGGTGAACTTGGGGTAAAAGGTACAGGATCTGAACAAAAATTAATCTCAAAAGAACCCACAACCACTAGAACTGCTAGCTAGAACCCAAGATCACCATACAAAATCCCCAGCGGTAAGAAGAAACTGCTAAACATGTAATATAGGAGGTTAAGGAGACATTGTTTAGCTCTAATGAAAGGCCGACGGCAACATTTTATATAGAGCCAAACATAATAGTTGTGTTTCTAGCAATATCATTTTCTGAATATTTCTTTGCTGTCGCAGGAGATTCTGATATAATAGTCGTGCCTTGTGATGGTGTATCAGGGCGGATACACCATCACAATTTATGTGAACTGTGAACCCATTATGCCGTGATTCCATATTTTGTTCTTTCATTTCTGGATCAAAATCGAAATAACTATCAGCTGTTATAAACCTTCCTCAAGACATCTTCCTGTGTGTATTAACCACCACTAAATTTGCAAACACGTTGAGTTGCCTATAGCATTTTCGGGCAATCGTTAGTATTCTAGACATCCAACGAACGGGGGCCCAATTCAAAATGGACCAGAAATGAACGCAAATTTTTTCCAACACTTCCTACAGAAATACTGTAGTTCTAGATAGAAGTTTTACCGCAGTTCTTAAATCTAATAACGTTTCCACGTCATTGATCAAACCAACTTTATCTTTGATCACAACTGGTTTCTGGTACTTGTTTATGAAGCTCTATCCCAATATTAGAACGTCGATTTTTTTTAACTTTATATAATGGTCAAGGATAGAATATGTCTTGTAAAGACAAACTCTTTTTGCAAAGATATTCAAATTTTAGCCGTTATTGAATAAATTCCACCATCACTACGGATTAGTATGCATTCCAGAATAAATAATAATAATAATAATACCATTTATCGTTCAACGGTATACCTACCAGGTGTGTCGGTAATTCCTTTCCGGTTTTTCCGGCAGATGTCACTGGCCATAAGTATGAAATGTTATGATTTGATACATATGTAATTTTATTCTACTGACATTAACCTTAAAACTACACAAGTTACGTTCCGCCAAAATAACAGCGTTATAGATTTATAATTTTTTGAAAATGTCGAGTTTTGTGCCTGAAAACGTGCATTTGCGGCACGCATTACTTTTCTTGTTTCATCAAAAGAAAAAAGCCGCTGAAAGTCATCGTTTGCTAGTAGAGACTTACGGTGAGCATGCTCCAACCATAAGAACATGTGAAACGTGGTTTCGACAATTCAAATGTGGTGATTTCAACGTTCAAGATAAAGAACGTCCTGGTAGGCCGAAAACGTTTGAAGACGCGGAATTGCAGGAGCTATTGGATGAAGACTCAACACAAACTCAAAAACAATTAGCAGAAAAGTTGAATGTGGGCCGAGTAGCAATTTGTGAACGATTACAAGCTATGGGAAAGATCCAAAAGATGGGGAGATGGGTGCCACATGAATTGAATGACAGACAAATGGAAAATCGAAAAATCGTTAGTGAAATTCTGCTTCAAAGGTATGAAAGGAAGTCATTTCTGCATCGAATAGTAACGGGTGATGAAAAATGGATTTATTTCGAAAATCCCAAGCGAAAAAAATCATGGTTATCACCTGGCGAAGCTGGCCCATCGACTGCAAGGCCAAATCGCTTTGGTCGCAAAACCATGCTCTGTGTCTGGTGGGACCAGATTGGTGTCGTATATTATGAACTGTTGAAACCGGGAGAAACAGTTAATAGTGATCGCTACCGACAACAAATGATCAATTTGAACTGTGCATTGATCGAAAAACGTCCACAATACGCTGAAAGACATGATAAAGTGATTTTGCAACATGACAACGCGCCGTCTCATACAGCAAAACCAGTCAAAGAAATGTTGAAATCACTTGGATGGGAAGTTTTATCGCACCCGCCGTACTCTCCAGACCTGGCTCCATCCGACTACCACCTTTTCGCATCGATGGGGCACGCGCTTGCAGAGCAGCACTTCGCCGATTTCGAAGAAGTTAAAAAATGGCTCGATGAATGGTTTAGCTCAAAGGAGGAACTGTTCTTTTGGAATGGCATTCATAAATTGCCTGAGAGATGGACAAAATGTATAGAATCAAATGGCCAATACTTTGAATAAATAAATTTTAACTATCCATTCTAAGTAACGTGTTTTCTTTAGCGAAAAAACCGGAAAAGAATTACCGACACACCTGGTAATTGCCGGATACTTCATATACTAAATGAAATGAAAGAAAACATGAAAATTTTAATTAAGGTATGAATTAAATAAAAAGAATGTCATTATAAAATAATTCTGCATCGTAATGCAGAATTATTTTATACCAACCTACTTCAAGGTTTCCCATTAGAAGCTATATATCGTAATATATAGCTTCTAATGGGGAACCTTGAAGTAGGTTGGTACGAGGAAAAGGCCATTAAAATATAGAAGGGAAACGAAAAGAAATGCGAGACGCAACAAAATTAATTGAGGAAAGTAAATTAAGAGAATCAACATAGCCATGCACGAAGGTGTTTCAGAGACTGCAATTCATGTCTTTCCAGCAGCGAATCGTAAACACATTCCGGATATGCACCATCAAATTTGAAAGAACTACTCTGGTGAGTACGCAGTTGACAAAAGAAGGATATAATTGTGTGATATAAGGAGAAAAACTCAGCCGAGAATCAAACAACACACCCAAGTCTCTCACAGTATTAGCCAGAATTATGTATCTAATATTTCGAATCATTGTAGTTAACTTTTCTGGTGAAGGAGACTATTAACATTTAACTTTAATTTTAAGGTAATTTCATCCAGATTGTATTGTAAATGAAGGACATCGTAACAAGATCTAATTGGTTGCATAAGCGCATAAGCTAATACAATACAGGATAGAGATACTAATAGATCCTTGACAAAAAGCACAAATAGAAGCGGAGCTGAATGTGACTCTTCAGGTAAACCAGATAATGGATGGAACTCAAAAGATTTATACGCATTATAAAAGACATAATACGATCTGCTCGATAAATAGGATTGCGAAAATTTCATCCAATGAAGGACTTAATCCAAATGTTAAGAACATTTCAGCAGTAGCATGGTCAATGATATCAAAAGCACTGCTCAAATCGGTGTATATTAAGTCACCTTGACTTTGAGTATTGAGTTGCTCACTATAATGAAATGACACATGGAAACGAGATTTATAACACTAGACCCAGTCAATAGAAACTTTTGTATATCTTGGTCAAATATAATAATAACTTGTGTACTCTCTTAGTCAAACATACGTAATTGTATCTAAAATATATGTACATATTTTTTACTAAAACATATGTACATATGTATGTATGTCGACTGAATATGTGAATATATAATTGTATTATAATTAAAGCACGGAAAAGAGAATACTTTTCCCAGAACAAGCCAAATTAAAACAGAAAGCTTACTTCTCTAATTAAAAACGTGTTACACATCTGGCACTGCACGCACAGAAAACAAACAACCTCGACTGTTTGCTGGCGTAACATATACACACATATGTAATTTTGGCTAGATGCTTTTTAATCGCGCATTTATTTTTAAACCTGCTTGTCTACGTAGCCGTGATTGTCTTTTATCGTTATCGATTGGGCGGACTACCGTAAAAAATTAAAACCAGTTTGCATCATTCATTAAGCGCTTATAACACGGCGTGGAGTATTTTTAGACGATTATACCTCTTAAAATTTTCATTCACCTGAAAACTTGGCGCCGCCTGTATTTAAAACCCTCTTTCACGAAGAGTGAATGTAGTGTAAACCGTACTTAATTTGTTACGCATATCGTACGCTAAGCCGTAAAGATGACATGTAACCCGTTATACTTTACGACTTGGAGCAAAAGTGGAATATCGTAATAGCTCGTACAGTGCAGCTTGCAATAGTATGGATTCACTATAGTACGTAGTAGTATTTTATTATTTGATAAAAAAAGTTTTACGCCCGTGAATGCAACCAAATGTGTAATGTGCATATTCACGCAAATTTCCGCAACTTCGAAGCTCGTGTCACGAGGTTTTACTTGCGCACTCTTTGATTCACTTCTGATCAGTTAATAACAGTGTCTCAGCGGACAACCATTAAATGAATTTTAAATTAATGTAAATTTTCAATTAAATTTTAATACTCATTTAAATAACGATGAATACAAAGCGAAAAAAATATGAAGATGGTTCTGCCGTTTAAAGACGTAAGTGCGCAAAAGCTTAATCACAAAGGATGCACCATTTGCGAAAGTAAGCTTCGAGAATGGGATGAACGGTTCATCGCATCGGCTCAAAAACTTGTTAAAAGTAAAGAACTATATATGTATGTATATATCGCAAGGCTACGAATCCTTATGAAAAGGAATACTAGAAACTAGAAGCCGTAGAATGATAATTAGTGTCTGCTATCCGTATGGAACGAACACCTAAATCGAAAACCGATTGCAGTTGTTCAAAGCATTTATCTCTACAGTGACTGGAAAGACATTAATTCCCGTTTTATACAACATACTGATGGAATCATTTTCAGCAAACACAATGCAAGGAGACAAAATGGCGCCAAGAAATGTCAACTTCGCCGTTTTGAAATGTTGTTGCATTAACTCTGAGACAACAGCGACACAAGGTAGAGTCAAAATACTCTCGGAACCACGCTGATGCCGCCAGGTAGGCAGAAACATGTTCATAGGTAGTATATTTCTTCTTCCTTTGTATTGCGATTCCACTAATACCATGATGATGCTATTTCAGCATTATTTGTTTGGTTATTGTTTCTGGGCATTCTCTGACGGGTTCTGATAATCTTCATATGTTGGTCAATCTGGTAGTCCTGACAAAGTAACAGCTTCCAAATATCCAGAGTTAAGTTAAATTACAGAAAAGGGTTACAAAGATGGACAAGTATTCAGCGTAGATGAAAAGAGTTGTTTTGAAAAAGGTTGCGGATTGACACCTTTATTGCAGTTAAAGAAAAACCTTGCTCTGGACGTAACATTTCAAAAGGTCCTATATTATATTCTACATACAGCAGGAGTTTTAAATTAAAACCATTGCTGTGTATTCAACGAGCATGAGACAGAGTTTTTTTTTAAAAAGTTTGCCGCCTGAAAAAAAACCTTGGCCTAGATAAAAGATTTCAAAGAACCGTCTTACATTGTCATTGAGTGAAAATACAGCAGTGGATTTTACATTAAAGATTATTTATGAAAATTTCAGATTTCCTAACAATGGATTCAGGCACAATTAAACAATGTTAACGGGATTCAACTCGGAAAACTTAAACATAGCAAAATTTCTATTTGAAGACTGGTTCGCTAATTATTTGTGTCCAGCAACAGAATCTTCTCGTAGGAAGAAATATGGCAAATGATGATGTCATTAACAGCGTATTGCAAACGTGACAACTTAATACTTTTTCCATTTTTGTAGAGATATTAACCTCAACTGAGCCTAACGATTGTTAAACAACAACAGAGCGTCCAACAACTGAGATTTTCAAAAGTATTCTTCAACACATGCGCATTTATATTACGAGAAGATTTTTGACGGGTAACGCCATCTTCATGTTGAGGCATTAAACTTTTTGAACTACCCTCATATTAAAAGTTAAGACAGTAGCGGGATCCGTGTAAACATACCGTGTGTATATTTTAAAGAAGTGTTTGGTTGGTGCTTTGTGGTGGCCACTGCAATAACGACAGTGGTATCGTTACTTCTTTCTTAATCATCGTTTATAAAACACCGTTCGATTTTGCTTCAAAATCAGACTAACACATTCAATCTTAAGTAGATGCCCATTTCCTTTGAAGTTTAATAAAAAAATAAATATTGAATTTTCTCGGCTGACCAAGGCTGTATGTTTATAATTATAATCTTTTAATGAATACACTGTTGTATTAAGTAAAAGTAATTTGAAAATCGAATTTCAATACTTTCCTCGTTAGGAGAAGAAACAAAAGAAACACTTTTTATTCGAGTTCGTACACTTTCTCCTTATTTTGAAATGCGCTCTGTTGAAATTTTCCATTCCACTTACTAACCGAAAGGAAAGAGTAATTACGTGTCCGTGGCAGGGTTATTCAAACGTTTCCATTGATTCCTTTTCAAATTTTCACATAAATTAATGGTGCAGGTCGTGATGCTATGACATGTTTTTCTTTCGGATTGGATTCCATTGTGATGGCGAAGCGCCAGGGAAGGAGGCGTGGTGGGATAAAAACAGGACCGGTATCATGCGATTGCTGGGACATGGAGCGGTAAAGCAATTTCACCATGAAACAGGGATTTCATTAAGCGAGGACAGGAAATTAATAAAAAGTATTAAATTACTTGGATGGAAAAATATTAACTCAACATAAGAGAAATGAATTCTCTATAGAAATTTTTGCTCGGATTAATAACGCGTTTATTGAAAACCGATATAAAAAAGTTCGTCATGACGCGAAATTAAATTACGAGTGAAGAAAAGTTACGATGCTGCTAGTTTCCTTTTCATTTTCACGCGATTTCGATTTTTCCCTTGTACGTTCCTTTTATCATCACTCAACAATACTTTTCTTTGTTTTGTCGTTTTGTTGTCCCATAAGTCTTTGTGCACAATACATTAATTAAGAAAACCAAAAATTAGAAAAAGCAAAAAACATTCATTCATCGAAATACAATCTATTATTTTGTGTAACATGTGTCCCTTTTTTCCATTTTGCTGGTTTAGAAGCAAAAAAGTATCGGCAAGCGTTTCCTACTTCCTCAAGTTAAAGTTGCGACCGCGCAAGAAATGTGCCATGGAACGAAACAACTCATAATCATATGGAGCAGTATCCGGACTATAGGGTAATAAGACAAAACTTCAACTCCTTCCATGTTTTGACATTTTTCCCGCGCCAAACGGGATCTGTGCACTGGAAAATTATGCTTTTTTGTTTCCGTTGATTAGTGCAGTACGGCATGACCTTTTATCCGAATTGTTCTTGACGAATCGTCGGTGGTTCCCTTCCTCTTCGTGCAACCCACATTTTTGTTTTGTCTGAATTATGTGAAAATATCCACTTCTCATACTTGTTACGATTCTCCGCCAAAATCGACCATTTCTAGGATTTTGAAGCAATTCTTTACAAACCTCAATTCTGCGTTGAGCTTATGCATCAAATCATACAGATTCGAAGCTTTTAAAGCGTTTTTACTACTGATCATCAAACATTTATTACTGAAAGTTAATTTTGTAGTGGACAAATACAACAAAACGAGGTATGGTCTTATTCTGTGCAACTATGGATGGATGACTTTCGTCTTCAGTTTCTACATTTTGGAATGTCATATCTTAATTTAGCTCAACAAATTATTCGCTGCGTTACTAAATTCGGTAAAGCTTGTGCAGTAAGTCGCAAATTGGGTAGCAGTAAACTCAAGAAAAGAACAGCTGAAACTGTCGCAGATATGGGGAGACGTATAGATTATTCAACCAAAAAATCAATCAGAAAGCTTTCATGTGATATCTGATCGCATTGGGAGAAGGCAATACTGCAATTTATTTGAAAATCACATGAGTGATGATAATATCCTTAACAAATCCTTCTTCTTAGAAGAAGGTTGCTTCCATCTCAATGATTTTATTAAGACAAACCATGATCCAACTGAAACCCTCATATCATGATATACAAACTATCACATTACGAAAAGCGTGGTGTTTCGTTGAATTATTTGTCCATTATTTTTTCTATGAAACCTATGGACCTCTCTAAACCAGTCGCATGATGACGGATGAATACTTCAAACAAGCCACAGCTCATAAAACACTCCCTCTTAGATACATATTGACATACATGTAGTTTATTTTGCCACGTCCAAAAAATACAGTTTTTAAAAATTCGTCGATTGCATAATAACATGGTTTAATAGAAGTTTCTTAAGTTTATCGACGAACTAGTTGTCTTGGAGGCTTTAGATATGTGCTTTTGTTGATGATCTAGCGATGTGTGGGAAAAGCTCTCATCTGAGGGAAAATCTTAAAATGTGGGAGGAGAAACTAAGTGAAAGAAATACAAGTATTAATACAAGCAAAACAGAAATTATAGTATTGGGAAAGATAACTCGATGGAAACACTCTGGGCAATTCAGAGAAATGGAGGAATGAAATGAAAGAAGAAGTAAGCTAAAGAGAAACAGCACAAAAAAAGTATGTTATGCTGTCAATTTATTAATAAGAAGGAAATAAGTAGTGGCGTAAATATGACTAAATAAGCGTAATAGAGAAAGATGTAACAAACACTGAAAAGGTTAGAAAAGAATTAGGTATCGACCCTCAAACAATAATGGTTGATAAACAGCGTGGTCATTTAATAAAAGTGGAAGAAGAAATATCCATGAAAGCTATATGTCTATGAATGTTGCAAATCCTTTTCGATAAGTCCTTTCATGTGAAGTCCTCATTAAGTCCACTTTGGATGCTCTTTCTGTGTCTTAGTTTCCAAATTAGTTTAAACCTCTTTCTCATTTATCAAGTATCATCAAAATTTTCATTATCTGTTGGTTTATCCGTTTTCCCAATCCAAAGACTTCGATAACTTAATGGTGGACGTACTGATGATGGTATGTGATGTCACAAACTACATTGTAGATTATAATCACTGGTTTCTAATGTAGATAGTGCTACCCTTCATTTCTGCGTTTCTGGTTTTGACAGAAATTCTTATTAAAAGGTAAATTGTTTAATAGTATCATATAAGATACAAGAATAAGTATAGGTACTTTACTGTACAATACATATGTTTATACTTCCTAGACAATACAATTAAAAAATGGTGAACCGACAGTAAAACTATAGCAATCCAATTTTAGATATACGAGCAACTGAATCCGGCACTGTGCGTTGAGAACGCCGAGCAGTTTCTATTGTTGCGTAGCGACCACAATTCAATCGGCTTATCAGTTCCTAACAGACTCAGCATCACACTCTGATGGAATGGCTTACCTACACAAGGTTTTCTTTGGACGGCGCAACCTTTTTTTACAATATTCACGCATTAATCCATTTGATAAATTTCTGTCCCTTTCTCTTTTAGTGAGCGCTGGAAAGGTCCGAATCTTTCCGATATCGTCTTGTTTTCCTCCTTTTTCGTTTCTTCGCTTCTTTTGAAAATTTAACAATTCAACACTGGGAACGATTATTTTCTATCGATCGAAGCGCAACTATAGAGGCGGATTAGAAAAGGTGACGACGCGAGCAAACAGTTAAAGAACTGCTTTTATTTTTCTCTCGTCTCTAGCTCGTTGAAAATTAATTTTTTCCTCTCAAATGAATCGGGTATAATTACGAAGGAAATACGAAAGGGAAATGCAATCAATTTCTCATTTTGAAGAGTACCTAAAGCTTTCGCCTTGATAAATTTTAAACAAAATTCGAAACGTTTATTTACGAAAGAACGGCTGCAATTATTTTGCAGATTACTCTTAAGAATCGATTATTTTCCTTGCTTTCTACCACCTTTCCTTTGTCATTATCTATTTATTTACAACTGACTCAGGAGTGTTAATGAATCTGTATAAATGTAGAGGCTATAGATGAAATTCAAATTTTCTGCACGTAACATCACATTCGATAAATGTTAAAATTTTATCCAGGCTACAAGTACATTTTCATAATAACGCCGTTAAGAGTAAATTGCACTTGCATATTCCTCTAACCCATATCAAAAGTTTCAAACTCCAACCCACTAGCAAAATTTTGAACAAAATTTGGTTTACCATGTTCATCGCAATGATTCTATTTACAATGTCTTAAATTATTATTACTGTGAAAACCCAGATCTAAATATTCTAGTTTTTTCTCATAATAAAAACTTTTACAAGAAAAATCTCGGCTCAATAACCAATATAAAAGGATATCATCGAAATAAAATTCTAAACTTAATTAATACTTTTAGATCCTTTCCCCTGGCGTATAGTTGGTAGTACGTCAGATAACAATAAATATATTATTTATTGTGGAATGATGAAGGAATTGACGGTCTGGCAATTATTTTCAACACTTTTAATATATCGTTTTATCGATTCTGTTGAACAGCTAGAAATATTCATACTGCAAATTGCTTTCGTTGTGCTAGAATAGCGTGGTGAACCGGCGACCGTCCGCACAAATTTGAAGACTCCTAAGCAGAAAAGAAGACAAATCTGTTAGTAGAATAATGCTATGTAAATTATGTAGCTTAACTATTATTTTGGTCACTTATTTTTGAACGTCAGTATGTTACTCATGAACGATAATGTTTTTCTCTCCATACGTCACATACAAAAAATGATACTTCAGCTATATGAAGCAATGCAGAACCTCTCCTCCTCCTCGAGGGTCCACTTCTATTCTTTCACGAACGTTCCCACTTGCATCGTTGGCGGATAGAGCTGTCCTTGGTAAGATTCGATAACATTCGCAGCGATAGATCCTTTCTACCAACGCTTTGTATGTCTTAATACCTGTTGCCATCTTGTGTGATCTGATTCTACCAGGACATTCGAATGTGTTAACCATAGAAAGGCTACAAAATCTTGGTATTAGAGGGACTGCATTATAATAGTTGCCATCCGATAAATTTTAAGTTGGGGAAATCAATTTAATCAATTCGTCACACGAAGACAACAAATTTGGTGTCCCACAAAGTTCCACGTTAAGTACATAATTTGTATATGGCTTGTATAATGTTGGAGGCTACCCAACTACTTTAGATTTATATTAAAATTTTGTTCTAATATGCCGCTTTAAAGGAAAAGATGCTTAATAATAGTTGTAGCAAACGTAAATAATTCAATATGCCTGATATTTTCAAAGAAATGAATCTGTTAACGTTGTATTTCTTGAAGTGTGTGTATATGTTGTAATAACTTTTTTTGAAGAAAAAGTAGAAATAAAAATGATTTTTCCAAACTGACTTATTAAATTTAGGGTTGGTGCGAATCATAAGTGTCACAAGAGCACTCTTCGGCAATTTAAGTTCAATTGGAAAATGATAAATGAATTTTAACCGAGCAATAAGAATTTAAAAAGAGAAGTAACTTGATTATTTCTGGCACTCAGCTTTTCCTAAGCATTACAGGTGACTCGAACTTCCAAATACACGTAAAATTCAAACAATGAATACCATCGAATTGGAACTACAACCGAACACGCGTTAGCTGGATGACGATTTGATTCAAAGTCCAAATCTCTGACTTTGACGTCACGTCACTCCTTTATTTAATCGCGATAGCAATTATGTTGTTCACAGCAAATTTTGATATTTCTACTTCTCTAAAAATACACTTTTAGAAGTAGCAGAATGCAAACTATGCTTTCTTTTACTGACAAATAAATGTTTGATGACAAAAATACGATTATCTAACGAATGATAATTGATCTACGAAATTACATTGAGATATGCTCAAAATTATTCTGAAAATTGTTGTAGAGAGATTTTCTATTAAATTGGTTGTTTTAGGAGGTGAGGAAAATGAAGAGAGGAGAAATTATTATCCCAACACTACCATCGTTGGCTGGACTTACTACAACTTCCGTGCTACCTAGATAATAGGCGATAAAAGGAGTTGCAACTTCTGACAACAATCTCATAGCCCTCAGAGGGAACCTTGAGCAGGTGGGCACACTGGACTCACTACAAGTTATAACACTGCAATATATTTTTTAACAGAAGTAAGTTGGTAAGGGAATCAGATGCATCAGCATTACACAGTGACTGTTAATCGGCTTCGAATACCCTTTGCAAGGTTAGAAGTATCTAAATTGTCACACAAGTTATATTAGACCAGAATTATTTAAGTAGTTGCTTTAAAATTTTCCTAATTGCACGGTTTTAAAGTCACTTCAAGCAATTAAAACCGTACTTAATTCTTAAGTATTATAAAATTTAAATTAATTTATTTATAACTTATTTATTCCCATTAATTGTATTGTTACTTCGGACTAAAGTCCCTATACACCTACATTATTCAAAGTTGATTTTATTATAATTATTAAATGGGTGTTGCCTAATAAAGACTTGCTGTTTGATATGCCCGACATCTTCTTAGACCGTTTTCAGTTTGCTTTTATTCTTTAAATATGTCTCGAACCCTAAACATTAAGGTTCTTTTTCCGAGTTTGATGTAATACAAAGTGGTTTCTGTCCTTCCACTGTTAAACATTGCCGTAGTGTGTACTTGATGAGTGGATTAAAAGGTGGGAAAGGACTGATAATTCTAACTCTTTAACTTTACAATTACCGTAGTTCTCGATACTTTTAATTGGGATAGGATAGGATCGTTTACATAAATACCATTCAAGTATAACTGCTGATAATAGTTGATAATTCATACGCAAGTAGCATTTGAG
The DNA here is from genome assembly GCA_902655005.2 of Marronus borbonicus. Lineage (NCBI taxonomy): Eukaryota > Metazoa > Arthropoda > Insecta > Coleoptera > Scarabaeidae > Marronus > Marronus borbonicus. The sequence goes on along the minus strand of LR737384.1, from coordinate 17,385,461 downwards.
TTAAAATTTGACCACAATATGTTATAGCTAAATGAAAATTGCATTCTTAACTTAACGAAATCAGTACGCCTTCCTTTTAAGAGAAACTGCAGGCACTCCACGTACTAATCTGATTTTTTTTATTAATGTTTTTCATTAAAAGCACGGTTTCCTTTTAATTTTAGATTGCTCGCTATTACTACCCGCGTTTTAAAGTTCAAGTTTTATTATTGTTTTCACGGCGTGTTTTGTTTTTATTACAGCTAGAAGCGCGGACGCACACCTATAAAATCCAACAGGAAGTGGTATTAAAAAAGTTAGAGATTTCCATTCATTGCTATTCCTGTTTTGTTAATATTTTGCGGAGGTACGTATTACATGATAAAAAATAATGCAAATCATTTCCGTGTATTACTTTAAATTTTGTAGTAAAATATAAAAACGTGTTTCACAAGTGATACATACCATATACCTCATCTTCATGCATAATCATGAAATCCTAAAATGGCCTTCTTAGCCCTTCTTGGCCCTAGCTTTTGTTTATTTCTTACACCAATCATTGACATGCTTCATAAGATTTTTGTTGCCAAGAGCATTAAGCCTACATGCAAGTAATACTTACTGGCCGGTACGTGAATACTTGAATTTTCCTAGGTAACGTTTCATTTCTTTTACCCTTTCTACCGCTGATAAAATCTAAGCATCCAAAATAATTTATAATTTCACTTGATTTATCTAAGATGTCTAAACCAAGTAAACCCATAGGCATGCCAATAAAAATTCACAAGCAAGCACGTCTCACGTATTTCATGCGTAATATTTGGTGTTGTGGAATGACCAAATGCAAATCTCTTCAAAATTACAACGAAAAGCCTAAGATAACGGTACTCGTAATGTGACACTTTATCCTAGAAGTTAATTTTTTCTTTGAATTTACCTTAGTTAGTTTAGCTATCTAAAAGTTATCCCAATACCAAGCTGTTATAAGTGCTATTGCGATGGATGCCATACTTAGGAGGAATGTGAAAACTTTTTGCACACCCTTGAAATTTAACATTTGTCAGTAATCATTCTCCAGTGAGTCGAGCAAGTTTCTGGTTGTTAGGTAGCTGACATATTATTTATTAATAGTTGAGTATAGGCTTTCACGACCGTAATCCATAGTAGAAATGTCTTTCGGGTGATGTCGTGTAGTTAATATTTTACTTGACGTTTCGCTGACCATCCTGTCAGCTTCTTCAGAAGATTTCTAAAGACTTTAGAAGTCTTTAGAAAGGAATGACAACATGTGATTTTGAAAGCTATTTGTATGTCCGTAATGACACCGCATACAAAACTGTTTAAATAAGAATGAAATATAAGATCAGAAAATATGGAGACCGTGTTGCAAACATGCAAATACATATACAGATCCACCTAAAATGAAAATAAGACTTCTGTAAACACATCTATCTTTATTGACGTATAAATTTGTGAACATTCAGGTAGGCTTGGCAATAAAATTAAATAGGGTGTCGATGTTTTGTCATAAAAATTGTCAATAGCTATGTCCATTTCCTCGACGTCACCTGCTCTGTTTTCCGAAAAAGTGGTGTACATTATTGCAGAAAGGGAGGAAATGATCTTTATTTATTATGTTGAGCAATCTGCTCGCGTCATAGCAGGAATTTTAATAACAATAATAATAATATTTTAATCCAGCACACATTCCGTACATTCCGTACTCCATAATCCGTTACAGGACAAACTACAAAAATAAACATATATAAGTTGCAGATAACACAATAATAAAGACGTAATAGTACATATGTAGCAACATATATTATTACCAACAACTATCGTACACCAAACTAGCATTATGTGTGTGAGTGCTTTATTTAGGACATTATTTCTGTGTGTATATCGGAACACGAAAAGTGTCGCCGCAGTATCTGAACGATAACCTCGGAACAGTGAACTACAGGTTCAGACAATCCATTTTGTTATCAATCAATTTATATATGTATATATAACACGTACTTGCATAAGCTCTACGCGCACCCAAAGGTTGTACTAGCCAAATATGGCCACCAATCGAAGTAAGTGAGGTGATTTGGTTCAAGTTTTTCTATAAAAGAATAATACTACGCTTTCCAATATTCAAGCTGTGCTGAATAATGTTACAGTAATCTACGAATGTATTCACAATCTGTATAGCTCTCGAAGACTTTATTCACTGTGAAATAGATTTTCATGTCGTCAGCCTATGCTAAAGAGGCAAAGCAGCAGATCATTAATAAACATTATGTCTGAGTTAGAAATACAGGGCTTTCCACTCAACCCGTTCATTAAAAGTTTTCGCAGTTAGTACATACCTTGGTCTATTTTTAAAAATTTACAACTGGTAATAAGCATGTCCGCTCTGTTCTAACAACTTATTTTTAAACTTTAGATGGCATCCTTTTTATTGCTTATGTTAAGATTTCATGGATTCTTATGTAATGATTCACATTAAAGTTTACTACTTCTAATATCAACTGGCTTTCAGTCTCTTTGACTCTTGTGTCTCTTTTCTTTTTTGCAATGTATTGAAAATGTTATAAAATTACATA
>LR737384.1:17367980-17382491 GCA_902655005.2 Marronus borbonicus | reverse complement strand
TATCAGAAATACAATTGAACCAATTTATGTCACATTTATACCGAAAATAATGGATACTCAGTACTTTCCAGTAATAATGCAACTGCATGTGGAATGTTCAGAATTTAGGATCCAGATTATACTATTAAATGAAAGATGAGTTACAAATGTTCTTCATTCTGCCCGTGATACTGCAAAATTCTTTGTTATATTTCTCTTCTTGTGACTCTTAGAATTTCATCATGACTTAAATTTCTAAAACTTGCATGTATTTTATCAGGCCTTCCCAATTCTCAACAGGAGATGTATCTACTTGATCTTTTATATGACCCCATAAAAATTCAGGGCTATGATAGAGAGATCTAGATGACCAAAATCAGGGCCCATTGGCACCAATCCATCGATATTCAAAAGTATTTGTTATTTCTCGATATGAAAATATCTATATTCGAATAAATATTCAATTCTCCTGCAATACCTTTCACTATTTGAGACCAAGTGCTCATTAAGTACTTTCTCGGTAAATTTTGTCAGAACTAAATTATAAGGAATCGTTCAGACGAGCAGCCCAAGAAGAACTGCTACCTGCTCCTACAAATCCCTTAAAATACAAAGGAGGAATTGTACAGTTTGGAAGGGTTGCAGGAAAACGACCTTCCGAAAAAGGCGGTAAAATGCGGAGGAAGGGTTATACGTATGTTTTTGTGTATGATGTATATGTTGCTCATATCACATCCACATGATGATTTGTCTAGAAAGATAAAGTGGATATTTGCACCTTAACAACTTATGGTGGAGGTCCAGGCAGCGCAGGGCCATGCGATCGCGAATATCGAACCAATCCGATTCACGTATTTTAGGAGAGATATGATCAAATTTTCTTGGGTCAATAATACACCTAGCGTAAGGGTTCTGCACTTTTTGAACCCGACCAAAGTCAACCGTGTCCAAGCAAGGGTCATAAACCGGTAACCAGTAGTCCAGGAGGGTCAGCACCACACTTTCATACAACATATAAATGTAAAGTTGTTTAAGCTTGCTGCAAGCGGCTTCAATTATCTGGCAGCGATATCGGAAGGTGTTATCGACAATAAGCCTAGCTTGCGGCGCCACTGCAGCAGCAAAACCGTCCTATCTCAGCATGACCCGATGTCTATCCCAAACAGAATTACAAAACTCTTAGTAAGATTGGTAACTGATACAAATATCTGCTTATTACTGCTAATCTACATATACACATGTTCCACTAAGAAAAAATCGATTTCCTGGAATTGATTATTCATAACCTGGATCTTAAAATCCAAACACCTAGTACGCGATGAACGAAAAGTTGCAATAATACTACAAAAGTATTAAATTCTCATTGTATTCGGTACAAATATGACATAAATTCTTTCAAATGTATTTCTGATATGTAATTTTAAAAAATACGTTGTAAAAATTAAAATAACTCAAAACCAGTTGATTTTAGAAGTAGGATACTACAAAAACTTGTGCAAAATTTTGAAGTAACTAGGTCGGTAGAGAACAGAAAAAGGCATGGCAATAGGGTAGTGCATGAAATGGGAGAAACTGATGGAATTGGAGGTTTTACCATGGAACTAACCAGCTTTTTGCGTTAGGTTGACAGGTTGATAATAGACGCACAAACATAACTTTGTGTTTAGTATTCACTAATACAGTCGTTAATTGGTGCCTCTACCCGAGCATTTTTACTTTGATGGTTAGTTGAACCAATTTGCTAATTTACGTGAATTTGCTAACTATAAGCAAACATCTTTTCTTTACACATATGATTACATATTAATCTTCTAGATGATTATGCATGCCGAAAAGCAGTTGGCAGAAACATCAAACAAAAGTAACTTAACAAAGATATGCAAAGATTGATGAGATAACCGATTTCCTATTACTTCAACAAGTATGGTGATGACTTAATATTACAATTAGTGCAATCTGAATGTTTATTATAATTTTCCAATTTCTCCAAAACAATTTTTGGGGTCCACTCTATGAAGGTAGTATTAAACATACCATTTCACATCTCCGCCGCCTACTATAACCCATGGTCTCGGGCGCTGTTGTATGGTACACTCATGGAATTTTGAATCGTGATTAATGAACAAATTGTACTTCGTCTGGTATATAAATTGATAGTCTTTGATAAAACCATACAAAAATACACGCTCGGGTTTGATATTCCTTAAACACAAATCTGGATCGGGTACGTGTAGATATCATCACAAAATAAGTCAAATATATATTCAAGAAATTTATTATATTTCTATCAGAAATATTACTAGACAAATCCAAATAAAATTACTATTGCGGCAAGATAAAAAGATTCCAAAATGTTTATTCAAAAATCTAAATAAAAGCAATATTAACAGACCGTGGTAAGCTGCATGGGTGCGTGACAAGTAGGAAACTATTTTAAAAACTGTCGACTATTGAAATCAACTAGAGCTTCAAACTAAACGTGGTCTGGTGCACCCTGGCGCACCACGACCAGTAAGACAACATAGGATGTGTGTTGTGCAGACCCACTACCGCTCTTTACGAGTCGCTGTGATCCTCCATTTTAAAGCATTTGTTACGCTGTATTTAACAGAAAACCGAATATATCTAATAAAAAAGTAAATAAAGAGCTAAGTGAAATAAATTACATTTGATACGGTTCATTATCATGGTACCTATACTATATCAATATTTTGTTGTTAACATCGTTGTTCCACTGTAATAAATCGCAATTCATACGAATTGTATTCTTATGTTATTGCCAATTAAGAACAGAAAGATATGATCGTGTATTTCGGCGGATCGCTATCAATATCTCCTGAAAGGAAAATAAGAAAAGTGATAGCATTCGAAGTCGGAGAAGCTCGCCTACGTTTAAAATATTCATGAATATCCATCATACATACGATAAACAACGCGTCGAGAGAGTTTATTTTAAATGTCGTCGATGGCATCTTTTTTCGTTTCTCAAGGGAAACAAAATAAAGAAACCCATCTCAGCGTTTCGACACAAAATCAATCAAAACTTAATAATAAACCATCACAAAACGTATACGACAAATGTTCGAGTAACGCATAAAGAAAGACGAACCTTCCTCTAAGATTGTAATGAGTCACACAGCAATAATTATATAAGTGAACAATGGTGTTTGAATTTAAATTATATTTGTTAGATTTGAGTTTCTTTTAGTTTACACATAATAGTATTAGTAAAATGCAAAATTAAAAGAGAATTACCAATGTAGGATATACACAAAAAAAAGATTTTTGAAACAAACTGTATTTTGGATTGTTGCTACTGTTAAGGCAAAATTCTTCAATTATCTATAGGCTATCAAGGCCTACACAAACGAATCTGGTTTGATTCACGAATGTATACACAATTTAGGCAGTCAACAAAAACCACGTTAGTTAGCGGTGAGATCCAAGCCATCAAGGGATCGAAGGTAATGAAATGGCAGACTGGCTGGCCAGAGAAGTAGCGAATATGCTCTTCATCGTTCCTAACCACTTCTGTGGCCTGCAAAACAGCCACACTCAAACATATAATTAAAACATAGGAGGACAATAAAAACACCTTGTACTGTAAATGTTGCAGGACAAAAACCCCAAAAGGCGAAAGCATTCATATCAGGCTCGCGTAACAGAAAAAATTGTGCTATCATTCAGCAAACCCGGGGATCTAGGGTTACTGGCAGGATTTCTAACAGGTCATTCTACGCAAATGTGTTACTATCAGTTGCGCTCAACAACAACATTTCAATAAACCATTTCTGACATCTACTAAACTGAAGGAAGACGATACTAGAGCAATATTAAGGTTTATTAACACATACAAAGGTATTTTGTTACAATAGATCTATCAAGGTCGCAGTGACTAAAGGCATTTGTACCATAGCCCAATGATACTAATACTAAGGCGAAATTTTGCTTGAAAACGTGCTAACTGTCATTAGATATACTGCTATTGTTAGAATTTTTCTATTGAACTACGTCCAAAAGTCAGTTCGACTCCTCTGTGGAATTATACGATAACGAGATTCTTTCGCTACATTCAGTAAGTAGTAGCAAATTGCCCCTAGTTTTATGTAAAAAGAAGAAAATGTTATCTTGTACAGCTACTGCATTGTACCCTACACGGTTTGCGACAACAGGTACCCTTACATATACAGCTTTAGAAAATAAAATGTCTAAAAGCTGCTCGTTGTTTCAAGCAAAAAAAAAAGATGAAATGTTATTGTACGAATTACTCTAAAATGGTACCCAGGTGTTCCTGTGAGAACCCAAACCAAGTCCAGACACAAACAATTACAAGAATCAAAATCTGGCTCGCTAGTTATTATTCGACGATTTAGTTCCGAAAAGATTTTGTTTCTGTAACTTACAAGCTGCCAAATATCCCAGAAAGAATGTACGGGGAAGTCCCAAATGTAAAGTCTTACTATTTTTTTTAGCAATGCAAAGCACGTTTATTTTCAATAATGTTTTCATAATTTTAGAAAGATACATTTTAAGTTTTTATAAAAATAATTAAGAAAAAACATTTTTGGTAGAAATCGTTTTATTGTTTTTCAAAATATTTGCTATTAAAACACTTTTGTATGTGTTCGCACCATTCTCGAAACACTTGAAGCTAGTATTCCGAAATATGGTTTCTGAAGTCTTCAACAACTTTTTGAGGTGATAAGAATCATTGTCCACGAATTGCTGGTTTTACTTTCGGGAATAAAAGAAGTCGTTCGACGACAAATCAGGTGAATACGGGCAATGAGACGTTAATTCGAGCTTTTACTCCTTCAAATAATTAATTGTTTGATGTACTGTGTGAGAGTTAGTATGGTCAGGATGACACAACGTTATCGATTGTTTTCCTTGATTTCATCGATGACTATTGGCAAACAAAACGTTGTATATCATCTATCCAAGGCAATGCCTGGGCTATGTTGTGCACTACAACTAAAGTTTTGTTCGATTCGGTTCATCTAGGAGCACTCAAACAGTTAATCGTTACTCAGCTTTCGGCTCGTCCGAATATTTCCAAGTTTCGTCACTTGCTGCGATGTTGTACCTACCTGGATTTTGAAGTTCCTCCGTTTTTGAGCATTTCTTTACACCGATTGACACTCCTTTTTTGTGCTTGAGTCAAGTTATGCGAAATTCATCGAGAACAGATCTTTTTCACACCTACTCAAATGCTGCAAGGAATTATAGCTACAATAGTGCCAATTCTATTATTTCTGCATTCGCATCGCGGACTGATTGTAAAAATACGCTGATAGTGTGTTATTTACAGTAAAAGATTCCTCTTTGTCAAAGAAGGAGTATTTGTGCAAAAACTAATATCACCAAATACCTTGTCGTTCATTAAAATTATATTTAGCATTTGCCACGAATACCAATTGTAAGTGATTTCAAATACGTCTGTTTGCGATAATTCCCTTTAATTAGCGGAGTTCCGCAGAGCTCGCACTCTACATGGTAGAGTTTACTTCTAATTAAGCGGAGCCTTTCAATTTAGTTTTATTTATTGCTGCATCGCAAATTATCGAATGCGAGGTATAAATTCTAGGTTTGCCTGGAAACCCATATGTGAAACAGAATTTGACTAAATACACATTTTGTTAATGAAGCGCGGAACAAACGTAAATATGTCTGCGCATTAAATTAAACCTTTGTTCGCAGTAATTACTATCTACGTAACTAGAGGAAGAGCTCGAACCGAATACATTTGACTGTATCATTAAAATGATACATTACTTATTTTGTGGATATGGGCGTTCACCGATTGAAATATTGTAAGTACATAAGTAACTCCCGAAAGACATTTTAAACAGTAACAATAGGTTAACTCTAAAGTGGGTGGGTTATGGGATGACAGAAAGCACTCGGTACCTTTGTCACAACAGGAGACATATACTCTAGAACTGTTAATTTTGGTAACTAATCTGCAGCTAGTTATAAGTATAGTCCGTCCAATTCTTCCTGGCTGGTAGGTGAAATTATTGCGGAGGGTGAAATAACTTTCGAAGCGCAAGAGAGCGAATATCGTTCGGTTTATGTATTCACAGTGTAACGAACCGCTGATCGTTACAAATTCAAAGAACTTTTACTGAAAAAAAGAGACAATTTATTAAAGATAATAATTTTGTATTCATTCTTACGAGTATTTAGTTGTATTTTTATCTCAACTAACAGGGCATATTTGTATAATTTTTCGATTCACGATCTCGACTTGTTTTTTTGTACCGTACGTCATTCAAAGGAAGTCTCCACGTCATCATCCACAAGGGTATATAACACAAAAATCTCATTCAAAAGAAGTCTGCTCCTGCCCGCATCATAGTCGGTGTTCAGCACTGGTCTAGGCTCGTGATTTAGCATTCCACGTATCGCTGTCAGCGTCTAGCAGTGGCGTAGGCGGAGAGCACCCCCGTAACCGTGATATTTGAATGGGATCAATAGTGAACCTAAACGTATTACTACAGTTGTAATTGTTAAACTTGCCCACTTAAACGGCTTTGAAGCGACTAATTTTTAAACGGCAACTTTAAACAGCAGAGTTAAATAGGTGGAAAATGAACAATTCACTGAAAACTTCAAATAAAAATACAAAACTGTAATCTGGCATGAACGCCACAATCATAGCTACAAATACACCAAAACCCTAGTTACAAACCAATTATAAAAAAATAGATATAATTTAGTTTATGCGATATCAACTAAAGAGCTTAAAATAATTTCCCCGTTCGGTTCCAAGAATCTTCATTACACAGACTGCGAGCCAACTATTTTCATAGGAATATTTGTCCGCTCGTGATACTTCTGTTTACTTCAATCAAAATGCAGCATGGTCCACCTTTGTCACTAGACATATTGGCATTTTAAGTCATCTCAACCTGAGATGATTCGTTTAAATTCATTCACGGTCGTACTAAATCGTTGTATTGAGATTTATCTGATATTTATCTCGCCATATTTTTAGTGTTTACATCAGTTCAAGTTAACCTTCAGTTGCCATTTAAGTCGTATTATTAGTTTCTTTAATTATCATATTTAGTTGTTCAGTATTTTTCAGTACACGAACATGAGGAACAAATGTATTCCGTGTGGGAGAAGTGCCACAGAAGCGTTGAAAATTATTTATTTCCCACAGGATTTACAGGGATGTAATTTAAATTGAATTAGAATATAAAAACATGATCCGGCATATCGGGGATTATAATTGTCAATTTATTGAAGTACCATATATACATAATCATTCTAAAATGCGTTTTATAGAACTAGAATATGGATCAATGCATTATATATCCGGATTCCGTTCCGGATATCCGGATTGGCCACATCTTCGCTGAAGTTAAAGTTAAAGTATATCATTAAAATCGCAGTTTCTCTTAGATAAGGGAATAATATGATGGAGAGTAGTTGACATCGACAAAGAAAGTCCATATAAATTCTACACTCTTCTCAAACTTAAGGATACCACTAATGATGCAACGGTATGAAAGTAAAGGTAGCGGTGCAAGCAATGGGTCACTCGATGGTTGCCTACATTTATTTGGTAGTTAGTAGAAGCAAGCATTATCTTGTTATATTTTGAGTAATGAATTGAAAGTCCATGGAACAATGATTAATATACGAAATGGCTAAGTTATAGGACTATTACCACAACGAGCATTAACAACAGCATCTTCATCGAAGTTATTTGATACTGTTAGGTAGGGAACCACTTGGTTGCTGCGCGAATACAAAACCGAAGTACGGAGACGTTTGAAGTAGGGCAAATTCTAATATTAGAAGGCAGATGTATTTGCGTGGTGAGAGAGAGGAAGTGGAAACCACCCACTTAGATTGACTCGATTCACCTTATCAAAGCAATATTGCTAAAGAAATATATCAAGCAATTTTTTTTCTGGCAGATGATAGCTGTTTTATTGCCAAATACATTCTTGCTAATATTAACACGTTTCCGGACAACCTCTGCATATGCAGTCGTGTTGATTCTTTTTTCTCCTTAGTGAATCTTGATCTGTCCACGAAAGCGTTAATTGTGATATAAGTTCCCCACTTGTTCATTATCACGCTTTCAATTTATTTCTTTTCGAAAATTCTCTGATCAACAGAACAAATTGGAGTATTTTTTTAGAGATAACTGTTGTGTCTGTTAGTCGGGGAATTACGTTGTTGGAACATAAATTACAAAATTTGTAAATAATATTTTTAGAGATACTTTACCAAATTTAATCAACAGTTCTCAATTCTTATAGCGCGAAAAGAAATTTAAATGTACTACAACTTGTCTCTTCTTTATCCATTTTCTTAATGTTGTCAATTTGTTTATCTTTAACTTGTGTGTCTGTGTTTAAGTGCCTACTTACTTTAATTTGTCATCGGGTTTTCTTAACGTGCACCTGTATTTAATTTCCTACGCCTTATCTATTTTGTTCTAATTTGTCACCGTATGCAATTACTTTACTTTCGCAGTTTGCATTTACTTTAATGTTCATCCATATTTTCTTTGTTACAATTTATTAGTTGTGCCATTTTAATCTGGCTTCGTATCTGATTACCTTAATTTAGTGGCTTGTTGTTTAACCCCCACGTGTATTTAATTCCATATATTTTGCCTATTTGGTTCTAACTTGTATTTAATTACATAAATTTGATAGTATGTTCTTTGGTGAAATTATATAGGGAGAGATAACTCGCTGGAGTATATTAATAATTGCAATGTATAGTCCACCGAAGGGTAATTTCGCTTTATTTATCAATGTTTGAAATAAATTATTTGATATTTTAGAGTATAATAAATCAAATATAGCAATAAATTGTGATTTTATTATAAAATTCAATTGTACTTATACCTATATGAGCTGCAGTTTCCACCATGCTATTCATGTCAACGTCTTGCCTAGATTAATGTACGATGTTCAAGGTATTCAACCAGAGTATGGGATACAAACTTATCCAACCATTTGGCTATTGGTATGCCATTTAAATTAGACCTAAATAACAAAAAAGCTCAATACCAAATCTTCAGAGCTCCCTCAGAAATAGGCACCTTTAACTTTGATCATATTATAAGTAGTGTTGGACTTTCACAAAAAAGAAAAAATATTTTGTCAATGGAAGATAAATTTAGTCTTTTTACTGAAATAATAGTTAATACTAACTACTACTAAACTAACGTGAAAAAGGGCCACATGCAACCTCTTCCATGGTTTAATAATGAACCAAAAAGTATGAGAAATACCCTTCGTCATGTATAATGCATATAGAACTCATGAAACAAGTCAGAATAAATCCTTAGATTTATACAATACGAAACTCTATCGAAGAAGGGTTGTACAGGAAAAAGAGTAAATGATGCTTACATGAAAGCTCATAAAATACATAGAGGGTTGCCTGGCAAGTCATTCGAAATAATTTACATAACAATACTTTGCGCAAGTAATGGAATATTAAACCTGATAAATTTAGCGACCTCTTTGTGAATATTGCAAATGACATAATAAATAAATTATCTAATCTAACAGCCAATTATAAATATTATTTACAGCTAGTTACTATAAGCACAAATTTCATTTTTACAGAAGTTACATATAACGAAGTAAGAGACATACTAAGTGATCTAAGAAATAATCGGACGAAAGATTGTTATAATATGAGTGTTGATTCGATTAAGAGTACTTCAGACGTGATAATTATTCTCTATACAGACCTACTAGATCAATGTATGTAATGTAAAAAGGGGTTTATCCATGCAGCTTAAAAATTTCAAGGTAAAAGGTTTCGAAAATCTTCCAGAAGGCATTGAAAAACAGAATTTTAAAGTTTTTTGCGTAGAACGACTTCCTGAGTTGTTCCCAGTTTGAGTTTCGAAAGGACTGCTTCACTATACAAGCAGTCCGAGCAGCGTTAACAAATATGTATGATACCCACGAGGATGATGCATATCGTAACGCATTGATTTGTGGTCTGAGTAAAGCGTTCAACTGCGTGTCGCAATGATAATAGATAAGTTACGTCATTGTGGTTTTGAGCGGATCAGCCTGCAACTTATACCATCATACTTAACTAAGAGGTTTCAATACAGGGTCATAAACGGCGTGAAGTCAGATTTGAAGAAGATGGAAATGGATGGATGAAATCCCAGGGCTCGGTACTGGGTCCAATCCTAATTTTTTATTTGTATAAATGATAATTCTTTGTAAATACCAAGCGCAAATATTGAATCTGTGGAGAATAGTATTATGCCTTTAAAGACGTTGAGTAATGAATGGTTCACTGCAAAATGTTTAAGCGCAGGCAAAACTCATACTAGAACATTTACTTTGAAAAGTAGAAATAATTTTGTCAAGATCTCCTGGTATTGTTGGGTATAACTCCAGACTAAGGGATGACCTCGAAGGCACGTATGGACAGGATATCTAACAAATTGTCGCCTTTGTCGTTTGTGTTATCTAGGTTAAGGAGTACCGTATCAAATGAGATTTTAAAAATAGCGTATTTCGGAGCGCTCCATTCAGCCCACATTGAGAAACCATTCAATATTTAAAGAAAAGCGATAAGAATTGATAATATAGAGACAATTATAGAGGAATTTGTAGAGAATCCCTTAGGGAATTAAAAATGTTGACTTTGCCATCTTACCATCTTACCATCGTAATACATACTACAGTAGCTATTATATGTAAAACAAATTATTGCCAAATATGCCACAAACAATGAGATTCATGTTTCTGGGACTTATGCCTCTACGGACATAAATACAAATTAGGCAAGATTAACTAAGACTAAGGCGGGAACAAACTGCTACGGTCCTTTGATCTTTAATAAGCTGTCTACTATTGTTAAAAAATATGTCGTTAAAGGTTTTTATAGATACAATGAAAAATTTCATTGTAGATAAAGGTTATTGTTCTGCTCAGGAACGCTTAGGTGATGCATATGTAATACAAAAATATATGTTGTTTGCTTGTTTTGTATTTAGTTTATGTCATATACACTTAATATTGTACCTTGTTTGCACAACTGGTGTTGTTTGTTTTCTTGTCCCTGATATGTATTTAATACAAGTGCATAATGAATGTAAACATGTAATGTAAAACACAATAAAGGTTTATTATTATTATATTAACCGGCATGCATATTTAATTTAATACATTTTGTCCATTTTTATTTAATCAGTCTATTGAATTACTAAAATTACACACAAAGTACGTTCTTTCATTCTATTTATAGCGGTCTAATTAAGTACGTACAACTGTTATTTCCCAAAACGGGGAAAGAAAAGTGTTATATTGCTTCGGGTAGTAAATAAAATGCTAACCTGAGAACGCACTGAAAAATTGAGCGAACGAAGTTTGTACAATGCGTTCTTTGGTACCGCATCTATCGGCGTTGTATCAGCTATACCAAACTTAGTGTTGCGTGTACGCGCACATTCATTCACCCGTCCGCGTTCATTCATAGAAAAGTTTAGACTGAGGAATGACCAGAATTCTAAATTATCCAGCTAAGCAGCAACATACAGTTTTCGTAATCACCCAGAACTTGTGCATATACATTTAACATTATACGTACTAAATGTTTTTTAAATCTTTTAAAAGAAAAGTTATTTAATACCTATAATATGTAAAAACTACGTAAGAATGGGTAATTTCATATGTAATAACTTATTTTCTTCTAACATATGCTTCAGAACAATTATTACCTTTTGTGTTTATTGTATAACTCGTCATTTCTTCTTATCTATATTGTCCACCAAAACAATATTCGAAGAGATATTTTACAACGTTACAATTTTTAATATAAAACTCACAATGTTAAACTACTTTTTAACACCAAGATGAACTTTTAAGGTAAATCGAATTTAGATCATTGTGTACAGTCGAAACGTCGTAACTTCACCAGTATGTTTTATTTATTAAAAATTTCCCCTAAAGGTATAAAGGAAACTATAGTCTTAAAGCGCAACTTTAATTTAATACAAGTTTTGTGGGATCGGATTATTCCGCATTTACTACTTTCCTCGGTATTTCGACTAGCGATCGTCCGTCCGTGAACGCCTGAACGTATAAACGTGAACGCATGAATGCGATGTATGTATGCATCCTATACCAAGTAAACGCCACGCCGCATTGTTTCGTTCATCGATTCGCGCTCGTCAGGCACAGTGAGCGTTGGGAGTTGCATAGTTATGCCTCGTTCTCGCCTCATTGAATAAACGCATACCAGCCACGCGTTTACGAACGCGAATGTCTCAACACTAGTTTGCTAAGTTAATCGTGTACATTAATAAATGTAATTTTCAAATACCATTTTTTTGGGTGTTTCCTTACTTTTTCTTTTCTTACATAAAGAACTAAAATAGGATAATTGTAAAATACGAATACAAAATACAAAGACTTGTTCGTTCTGTTGGGCTGGAGAACCAAAGAGGCTGTAAAAGATCGAAAGGAATACTTTATTACTTTTATTGCCGAAAAACAACAAACAAAAAAAAGTCTCGTACGATTTTTTTGTTTTGGTTAATACGAAATACATTCGGTATATATTATCCAGCTATATTTAATTATCGGTCGGTAGGAACGAACCAAACTTCATGAGTGTATTAAACACGTAACAATAATGTAAAAAGAATGTTCTTAACCGATTTCCATGTTCTCAAATTATAGCGTAATTCAAAAATATTAGCCTTCTTGTAAACAATCCTGTTTTCGAGTTAGTACGTCTTAAATAGTATGAAAATATCCTTGCATTGGCTACCCATGTACAACAAAAAGTCTGGTACGTTCTACTTCAAAAGTTTTTTCGTTTCTTATCTTATATGACGTAGGTACCATCTGAACCAATCCTTTCAAAGCTCGAAGCCATTTATATATAATAAAATAATCTACAAAAATTATCTTTTAAATGAATAAATATTCTAAATAGAAATTTTTGAAATTATTACACTAAGACGAATGAGTACTTCAGAAGAAGCAGACAGACAGAGTGATTTGTACTTGAAGCAATTTTAATTGTAAACAGCAAACATTCCAAAGTTTCATTCTAGTCATCTTGGTTCATTTGGGAGTGGTGTTTGCTTAAATAAAGGGCATTTTCTAAGCGTCAAATTAGAAGGTTGGTTCTTCTTTAATTTATTAACTGCATGTAATACTATACTTCCGTTTAATTTTATTAAACGGCAACTACATCCCCTAAATTTTCAATAACATTACAAGGCATCTCTAGCATTGAGTAGGTATCTTTAAATAAAATACCTACGAAGCTTGATTGTATCATAAAGGAAAAAATGTAATAGGTTGGAGAAAATGTTTTTTCGTTTTCTAACTTGATAGGTTTTGGATTTATAAAACAGTAAAAAAAAAAAAAGTAAAATAGTTCTTATTGTTATTGCTACATTAAAACTCATTCCTGTAAATGTGTGTAACTGAGTTATTTTGAGATTTTATTGATACATTATTCGCTTTTCGTGGACCCAAAATGCCCAATTCGACCAAAGAGATTTTGGCAATTTTGCGGGTTACAGGAAATTAGTCAAAAACTCTAAGGAACACTAAGGAATATTTTACAGCAGTTACAAGTTCTGTGTGGGCGTATATAAAAATCTCGCCCATGGTTATATAATCAGGTAAATCGATCAGGTAAAGCCGACCTTCACGGTTATATTTTTTTTATTTAAATATGATCTAAACCACTCATTAATATTGCTTGTATCTTTGTAAGTGCATTTAGTAAATTGTAGGGCTATGTCTCCAGCCACCAATGTTTCCGTAAGAAATTCACCAAACTTAGAAGCTACGCTCCTAGAGCTACCACATTTTTACTTGTATTTAACGTAATAGCGTAAGTTAGTTTATTTTTGTTTAATAAGTTGTTAACAATAGCCCAGAGAGTTTTAGATTTGTTAGATGAAGTGCTAATTTTATTTTTGTATTATAATCTTTGCAAATTTTTATGTAGTTTCTCTATAGTTTATTTAGCAATTTGTAATGGCTACCTGTAATATCTATAACATACCAATTTGGCGGATAGAAATGTTTCTTTTTATTATTATTTACTTATATTAAAACACCTACGTCACCGTTTGAGTGAAATATAGACACGCAAATCTGGAAAGTTAATGCCGTAAGCTTCTCCCAAGATCTCGATTTTCATAAAGGCAATTACTTTTTGCATATTCAGTTATTATAAGACATCATAAATTGTTGAATATATTCTATAAGGTAGAATCAAGTAGGTATGTGCAAGTGTGGAGATTCACACTAAACAGAAATAGTAAGCACGCTGTGTCATAAGGTTAGACATTTTGATATATATGGTATACTTTATTTGAGTGTAGGCTTTCACGACCGTAATCCATAGTAGAAATGTCTTTCAGGTGATATCGTGTAGTTAATATTTTACTTGACGTTTCGCTGACTATCCTGTCAGCTTCTTCAGAAGATTTCTAAAGACTGCTGTTGTTGTCTCTTGCTCCTCGTTATATATCCTATTTCTGTTCCGCTT
>LR737384.1:17291796-17367970 GCA_902655005.2 Marronus borbonicus | reverse complement strand
GAGGAGCAAGAGACAACAACAGCAGTCTTTAGAAATCTTCTGAAGAAGCTGACAGGATAGTCAGCGAAACGTCAAGTAAAATATTAACTACACGACATCACCTGAAAGACATTTCTACTATATATACTTTATGCAACCATATCAGCATACAAAAAGGACCTAGCGGTCTATAGCATTCAAGTCACATATTCCATCTTGCCACCAAATATTGCCGCGAAGTGTGTTACCGAAATGAAAACGTTCTCTTCGTGCCCCGAAAACATATCGACCACACAAAGGCATTCATCCGAACAAATATTGACTTGTTATGAGTTGGCGATGTGTCATCGGACGAGATACATCCGAGTGTCTGACAGTAGTTAATACTTATCAGATATAATTGATACTGACAGGTCTAAGTGCGACAATTGTATATCGACAAACAGCGCGGAGAATCAATCGTCCGCACGATGTTTGATTGATTGTCCTACAATGCAAATTGAAACCTGATATTCATGCATCATCGATTGTTAGCTTGCTTACATTGGAGTGATGTATCTATTACGGAAAACAACAACATTATTGTAAAATTACGCACCCCATAGTGTAGCTAAATTGTTTGCTAACAACTCTATTGTGAAATTCGGGATCCTAAAACAAATAGTTACGGACCAAGGTACGGAGCTTCTCCCAATAGTTTTTAAGGAAACATCTAAACTTGCATTGATCATCTATCTAGTACAGCTTATCATCACCAAACTTTAGGGGTACTAGAAACTACATGAAAAATTAGAGGGGTGTGTATGGAGCACGTGATGCCATATTGGTGTTTTCGTTTTAATAACACTCTGTATAGAGAAACACGGTATATATCCCTTGAAATGATTGGTAATTGGAGAAATGATATGTTATCTCATACTGACCCAATATATAACTTTGAAAATCATCCTGATGAATTAAGGTTTAGACAGGAATCTGCATAGAGCGATGCAAAAAACAATAAAAATAAAATCAAAGTTAAGATAAGAATACAAACTGGATAAAAATTGTTTTCGTGTTACAAATACTTACTACCACTTAGAAAAAGGGAAGATATTTCGTAGTAAATTTCCTCTCTTGTCCAATTGGTCGACTATGTACAACAATCTTGCAAATAAACTTGCAAAACTACTATTCCATGACACACATGTACTCTTCGCACATTATGCCCAATTAATAATAATTCCGAAATAATTTAAAAACAACTTGAAAACTAAATAGTGCATAGACTTCAAAGCATCTGATTTTAAGATTTATTTTATTTAAACGTGTGTGTGAGGTATATACTAGTTAAAGTGCGCCAGAATAGAGTCAAAAGATACGTAGACTAAAAAAAAATGTAAATTCAGTAAAAATTTGTTATGACGTCTTAAAATAGGGAACCCTTTGTAGCAATATGTTAGAGGTATCTAGATAATAGAAATTAGTATCTACCAGTTAATAGAAATTTAAATGTGTAAATTCATATTTTTTCTTGTTTATATTAAAACATTGTTAATTTTTTTAAAGCAACTCTTTTATTTCTTGGTGCATGACTATTCGTTACTCAAGAACCACACAGCTTAGAAGCTGAATTACGAAGAGTCTCAGTTAATAACTGAAAATAAGAATTTTAAAAGTAAGTAGTAACTTTCGTTAAAATTTCGTTTAGTTTGCAATCAGCGCCATTGCAAGAGATGTAAGGATTTTTCTCGACTTCCAATAAAATGTTTACCTGCTCATTTTTATTTAATGAGAGACGACCACACCGAGGGAAATATGTAGTAAATTATACCACAATTGTAGTATATCGTACAAGAACCGATGATTACTATAGTGGCATCTATGAAGATAAGTAGAAAATACAACATTACTTTAGTTCTCTTGAAATGGCATTCTTCTATTTTTATTAAAAATAACATTAACAGGACAATATGCGATTAAAACAAGCATCCGTGGATGTCCCAAGAGGAACGCTAATTAATTATGAATACATAAAAGGCTAATTTATTACATATGTGTATATAGTTATGATGTTAAAATTGTGTCGAAACAAAAACTTACCAAACATAATTTTGCCAATAAAATTGCAACGTTACAGGCCCCCCAATTTCCCTTTCAACATCAGGAAGTGCTCCCTTTTTTCTACTAGAACATTCTAGAACTACAAAAAGGTAGTTCAGGCTAGGTTTGTTGTAGTAAGATTTATAGTTATGTCAGTTCTAAGAAGTGTAAGTGTAGTGGATATTGTAGATATTGTAGGCCTTACAATTACAATTTTTCTCTGTGCGGACTTTGTCAAATCTTTAACACTATCCATCGTGGAATTTTGCAACAAATTTACTACGGTGCGAGTTATTGGACGTCTGTCGGGGTGCTCCCTTTAACGTAACGTAACATCATCACTTTGACAGGTAGACTTCAAACTGACTAACTCACTAATGGTATTACTTAGGTAGAAAACAGTAGCATGTATCAGTGGTTGAAGGGACCACTTTCTAAACTAAAACGTGGTTAACATTACTAACTTAGGATAAGAATAAATAATTATAATTTTTCTCTAATTGTTAATTTTTTTGTAACTACTGCCTCGTCGTCGTAATCCTTAATAAATGCTTAATAAACCCTTAATAAAATTTTCGTTGCTTGAAGAAACGCATAGGAGCCTCTTCGCAATACATATTGACAACGCTTTTATTAATGCGTAACTTCTAGCTACATACGATTAATACTAATCCTTAACTGTACAACTAAATTTTGTTAGGCACAACACATGTGAATGTTTCGTTCTTTCGTCTCTGGGACTATTTAAATTCTGCTGAATTTAATTCAAATGATAATATTAAAATCCTCGCCGAGTAATAAAACGTAAATCTCTAGTGCGTTGACCATTGCATCAGAGGTTACTCTTCAACCGTAGCGCTATTCGAAAATACTTAAAAATAGAACAACCTCGAAAATGTTACTTCAAGGATGGTTGATTTAATGTAAGATGTTATGCACTTCCGTAAGATTTACGTGACGTTACGCTGATGGAATAAGAAATTTCTACCTCTGCAGATGTGCGGTGTTCACAATAATAGAAATGCTACGCCTGATTTCCCTCAAAACGTCTAGTTACGCATGACTAGTTAAATAGAAAAATAATAAAATAAATCGGTTAGGGAAACTTTCAAATATCTCGAAAAATAAGCACTTCACGTAAAAAATTTCCATAATTGACATTTAATCATTCTGTGGAGGAAATACATTGATGCTAAAATTAGTCACCACATCGTAGGTGGGGTGGGCAGTAACTTCGAAATCTTCAATAGGAAACCCTATATTTTATTGCAGGTTCGAATTCTACGCCAAAAAATGTGTAGAATTTGTGTGAAACCTTCTTTCCGATTCATCGCTGTAATCGACGAAACTTAATTTGTTCCAATTTCTCATACTAAGAACCTATGGATAAAGAAATGCCGCGATTTTTCTTCCATTCGTGTTTTTTGCATTTGCAAAAACACAAAATAAGCGCACAAAAGGCAGAAATAATTTAAGAAATAACTTATTTTACTCAGTTCGAAAATTATTTAGGAAACTAAAAGACCTGTTTCGGTTAGGCTGTTAATACCGCCTACTTTAGGATGGAGTATTTAATTCTACAAAAGAAAATTGAAACGGTCCTGGTTTATGGAAAAGCTGGCAGGATGCTGTTAATCTCTGCGTTCAGTATTTCGTGAATAGGATTCGGTCACGTGTTTCACATTACCGTACTGTCAAACAATTTACTACTGCTGCAAGTGTTCAATCGAAAAAAAGGACTTGCCGAGCAACAGTCACTGGAGAAAATAATGAAATTGATGTATTAACTGCATGATAGAGCAAGAGAAATAGCTCGGGATTCCGGATTGTCTTAGACCAGTGTTGGAAAAATCCTAAATATCATCCGTAACATATATCTTTACATCAAGATCTTGATAGCGTTGATTTCCAAAATCGGGTAACTTTTCATCGGTGGGCACGTGAACAAATGCAACAAGACCCCAATTTTTTTCGTCGCGTATTGTTCTCTATATTCTCTAGTATCTTTCAAAAGTCTTTCTGTGTATACAAGTAGGTCAATAAATACCGACGCAGGCACCCACTTTGTTATTTTAAATGGTACTATCTCTATACTGCCAGCTTTTTAATGGTTATTTAAGGCTTGAGATGTTGAACAGACAATAGCCGTATGTTTTATTTACCGTTGTCATGGCAGCCAAGCAATACTAACATAAAAAACTACTTGGATGTATTATGCAAATGCAAGACTGATCTTAGATATTAATATCTCTTTTACTTAGATATTAGACATATACATTATTACATAAAAAAACCCTGAAGATATAAATGTCTTATACGTTTTTAGTATTTGAGTAAAATTGATCTTCCTGTATTGAATATCCTGTATACTTCAAAGACATGCCGATACCATGTCTAAAAAAGCCAAGTATTCAACTTAACCTCATAAAGATTTACGTTAAAATGTATTTACATTTCCGATTTCTTTAAAGAAATAAATATCTCTACATTTAACCCATTGAGCACAAATCTATACAACCTCGGAACTACTAGAAACGTTGATACCAAGCCGATTTTTCATGTTCGGTAATAAGAAAAAATCTCACGAAGCCAACTCTGGACTGTAACGTAAATGACGAAGAATTTTGAAACCTAATTTCGTTAATCCTACTGTTGCAATTGCCGATGGATGAGCTGGTACATTATCGTGATGGAGCAACACTTCTTTTCTAATCAAAAACGGCCATTTTTCCTTTAATGTTTCATTCGCCTAGTTCAGTAACGACGCGTGGTATTCTTTTGTGATTGTTTTACCCTTTTAGAGATAATCTACAAAGATATATAATTCCACGAGCGTCCCAATACATAGTGGCCATAACCTTGTTAGCTGATGGAGCCACCCTTGGTCTTTTTGTTGCACTACAACCAGCTTCTACTCATTGTATTGGTTGAATTTTCGTTTTGGGTGTGTAGTGGTGTATTTCGTCGACAGGGTCAAACAGTACCCATCTCGCCGACAAATTTCTCATATGCAAGTGTTCATGTAAAATATGACTAATCCGTACCAATAATGTCGGCTGTCATAAGCACCTGCAAGTGATGACTATTTAAAACGATTGGTCATCATTTCGTCAGTGGTAGCCTCTTTCGAACGCTCTGATGTTGATTCATCTTCGATGCTCCTACAGCCATGTTTAAATTCAATCACAAGAAAATAACTTATCTTAGATGATGGTCCAGATTCGCCAAGATCATCATCTAACCCTTTTTTGATTTCCTTTGCCTTTTTCCCATCAATATGAAAGCGTTTAATAACAGCACAAAATTCTTTTTTATCCATATTTATAAAACAACCGAATTCGTTTATTGTTTATAACTGTACAGTTCGAACGATGCAAAGGTATTTAGCTCAAGCTTTAAGCGCTGTCTTATAAAAGGTTATAAATTTGATAAATGAGACGCATGCGTTCATTGTGCTGCCATCTCTGTATTACTTCTCTTACTTTTCAGACCGCCCTCGTATAGTTCTTTTATGAGTTAACATTTCATTAAACCATTCACGGTTAAATATGTGTATGTAGCACACTTATCTGTTATTAATGTAGCTATTCATCCTGTTGTTATCTCTGATTTTTAAATGTTTCGCCCAGAAAGGATAGGATTTAATTTTTTTTAATACCATTTAAATTTTTAATATTTTCCAGTCGTGGAACCCAACTTACCCAACAGATGATCAAATTTGATTGTCTTTAGGATGTTTTCTTAGTTATTTCTCAATATACCTGCCTTAAGCTTAATTTTTTTTTAAGATCCCATTTTATAACATGATTTGCTAGCTTCTTTCAGCATCACTTTCTATTCTATAAGTAAAGTCATTCTCTTCTTTAGTTCTAATTTTCACTACATATTGAATAGAATTCCATGTCAAATATTACCGATGCCCATCACTCGTGATTTTTCATTTCATATCATTTCGTTATTGAAAAGTATTGTCACACATTTATCTCATGGAAATATTATACAACCACATTCATGTATTTTTTGTTCTAAGTAATTTTCCCCTTCTGACAAATAATTTATAAACTACTTTTTAAATAAATTGGCAACTGCCCAAGCCTCCTTTCTAACTAGAGACAGAAGGTGTATAATATATCAAACAAACTCATAACGTATATACTATTGCACGCAAAATATATTATATAAAACAAATAAATAAATTTTCTTTCTTTCTTTTGCTTTTGCAACAATTCAATTCTGGGATACCGTTTTTGGGCGTCTGTCTTAATCATCTTAAAAGAATCAGTGTAATTTACAGTCAAGTGTTATTAAGTGTTACAGCAGGCTTCTTGTAGTTCGCCCTGCGTTTCTTTGGATTTATTCTTACGTATATAATATAGATTCGGTTACTTTATTAATCCTTTCGACTACAATAGTAGTATAGCATACTACATAATTGAAAAAAAGAAGCAATAAAAGCAGCTTTAACAAAGTAGGCAAAAGCGTCAACAGAGAAAGTCGGAAGTAGTTACAAATAAATAAAATTTCATACAATAATGTATAAACTCGAAAATAAATTTTTAATCTCCGTTACAATACACTCACACTGACACTGATTGATTCAAACGGTATGTAATCAGAAGCAAAAAAAGTTTTTAATGCGTTCCTGATGTTTTGTTTTACATAGGTAGTCAATGCAAGGATATCTTCATTTAAAATTGAAATTGGTGACTCGGTGTGAGTTCATAGTAATTAGGAAAAGGGTAACAAAGAGAGTAGATCTCACAAAAATTTATATTAGCTACCGGTTTCGCGCGTTTTTCTCTACACATACATCCTCAGGTTAAGACTGTAATAGAAGTAAAACCGTACTGTAAAAGTATGTAGATGTAAGACAATAAAGTTTTTTATACTTACAATTATAATAAAATTATAGGACAAGAAATAGCACAGTGTGCATATTCATGTCAGAAGATGGCAAAATAAGAATATAGAAAAAATTAATCAAAACAATGTAAAGTGGAACAAGAAACAACACGCTAAAATTGACAATTAAACAATTAAGGTGACAACTACAATATATGTGTTTTTTTTTTGTAAATTCATAATAAATAAATAAAATAAAAAAAATAAACTTCAAAAATTTAAATGGTTTAATTTCATGATTTCCATATTCTCCAAATTATTCAAAGGTAAACTCTTATTGGCAAAATATAACACTATGAAGTTTAAATTCCTCTCGAAAGAGTGATTGTTTTCGAACAAATATTAGGCAAAGGTGGGAGAAACCAGAAGCTGAGAGCTGTAAACAACGAATATGTTCTCTAACGTATTTTGCATCACAACTTCCAGTTAAGGTTAAATAAGATATTTTGTGAGATTTAGTCTTACTTCACTTTTGCTAATATCTTTATTTTATTTAAGACGTAATAACTCGAAAACAAGCGAAAGTGGGGGCCATTTACAAGAATGCTAATTAAAAGTTTTTAATTAAGCTGCAACTGGAAAATAAATGGAAATCGGTTAAGAGCATAACATTGTTTTTACGTGTATAGTACAGATCTGTAGTTTTGCAAAAAGTTCTGCAAAAAGTCCTAGCCAAAGAGTAAGAGTAACAGCATTGCATCTACTACCAAAAACTATCACCTCGAATCAAGGGAGGTACGAAGTCTAGCAAGTAAAATATTTACAGCAATCAGAATAAGATAGTACCTAAGGAATGAGGTCCTTGTAATAATCCACTTCATCCTAACTAACATGCCTGTCAGAAGACAAAATCAACAGTGACGATCCTCCGGTTTATAATTAGAAAAATAGCTCTTGGTGCGTTCTTGGACATAGAGAATGCTTTTGATAACACTTCCTTCGAGAGCATTGAAAGAGCTACTTTTACCAAAGGTTTTTACCAGTCGTCTACGAAATGGATTAAAGCAATGCTCCAAAGTTGACGAATAAGCGCTTCGCTGTAATCTGAAACGGCAACAATGAGGTCCGACAGAGGCTTCCGCCAACGAGGGCTCTTGTCGCCTCTACTTTGGCGTCCTGTTGTGGATGACCTCCTACAGTACTTAACTTCTAACTAGTATAAGATGCAAGGGTACGCTGACGATCTGGACGATGGAAAATATGAGAATATCATACCACACACTTAAGCAAAGAATTCTTGACGACACACATAAATAGTGTCGAAATCATCGCCTGCGCATAAGCCCACAAAAAATGACAATCATTTCTTTTACTAGGAGAAGAAAAGTCTGTCTAAGAACACCCTCTATCGAAGAAAATACCATTAGCTCCACCAATGAAGTTAAATACTTGGGAGTCACGTTCGACAAAAAACTAGTACGGAGCTCCCATTTGTCCAACTCACAGAAAAAATGCAGCACACCTTCATTAGTATACAGTAGACTACTCGGCAAGAACTCGGGTCTTAAGCTTCAAAAGAGCTTTTGCATACAGCAGTGGTTTGGTGACCAAAAACAATTCAGAAGGCTGTGCAACAGCAGCTTCAACAAATTCAGGAACTTGCATGAAGCAGCGGTAGCTGTCCTGCTGCGACTAACGCCGCTTCACATCCACATTCAGAAGCAGGTTACACTTAGTACCCGCATACTCTCATACTTTGTAGAATGAAAGCACATCTACTGGGCAGATAAGCTACCCAAAGAAGCAGCGAAGATGCTTTTCATTGGTCCTAACCCATTTTGTGGTCTCCAAAAGAGCCACATGAATAAAGCAACGAAGACATGGGAGGACAATCAACAACAAACAAAAAACAGGCTAAAGCACTTATAACAGGCTCGTCAAAGACAGCAAAAACAGTGCAATCGTTCAGCAAAGGGACCTTAAGTAAGGAGACGCCGACACCGACATTTCAGTAGGGCATTCCTTGCATCTACTGAATTGAAGGAAGAAGATCCTAAAATCGTACTAAGACCAACTTGCCGAAAGGTCTCGTAGCAACATTTTTTGCTTAAGTATTTGTTTAATATACAAAAATCTGCTTCGTTGAAGTTAAAAGCTTGAACAACGTTTGGGATCTCAATTTCAAACACATCCTAAGTTTGTGTCTTTTTTCAATTCTAATTTCGTATTTGAAGGTAGCTTCTCTATGTTTGTAACACGTAATTACGAGCGGGAGGGTAGAATTTAATCCATAAGGAAGTTATTTATTGCATTCAGAAAAATAGAGCTTAGCAGTGTTTACTGCTATAAAAACTTTCATAAAAGAGATTTTACAGTGAAACAAAATCGAAAAAGTAATAACTAGACAAGCACTAATTGTTATACTTTATAGGTGTTAATGTAAATAAGAACGTTCTAATTTTCTTCTTTTTTTTTAGTTTCCTGTCACATCTGTGTTTTTGCATCCATACATAAACTGGATACAATAACAACAATAAAATAGTTTATTTTCAATATATATACGTAGTTGAACGAAGAGGCCGAAGAATAAGCTTGATTGTACATTGATGTCTGTTCGCAGCTAAGTGCCGTTCGCGCGCTATTTGGAAATATCTTACAAAATATGCTATACGTAATTTTTCATTGTTGCGTTTTGTAACCATGAGAAGTGTGACTGTCATCAACAAAACTTTCTGGTGAAAACAACTGTGTTGTCGAAACATAACATAACATAACATAATTTTATTCTCAAGAAAGTCGATATTATCAAGAATACCAACTTTTTTTTCACTTTTCATCTTTGCTTTAAGAACACATTTTTCTATGTGTATAATTACATAAAACACCTTAAAACAGCATCCACAAGCTGTGCACTATTGAATATTTCAGCAAAGCTTGTTCATACATTCGCTCATGAGTACAAATCTCTGCGCTTGCATATTCACCGCTAACGCTTTGCTATCCTCATATTAACAACTCTATTTGAAGAATCCAATCATTCGAATGTAGAAATACTGAAAATCATATTTATGAATTCCTTTCCACTTGGCGCCGTCAAAATCTGAATCGCATGATAGACAGGCCGTAGTAGCACACGGTGCCAGTGAAATGCGTTAACGTAGTACATGTGTGTATGAATGTGCATGTGTGAATGGCACTAAACTATTGTTTATTAACGAATGCCTTGGGCTGTGTAAACGCCTTACTCATTTTGCTAGGATCAAAAAGTACAGCTGCCTACTTTTTAATGTAATTTTATAAAGCGTAATGTACTGACCCGCTGCAGAGTAACTCATCTGTGATATGGCCGAAGTTACTTTATCTACACGTTAAGCAAACTGTGTGTGTGTGTGTGCTGGATACTGGTGCCAAACGTTTGTAAAAGTTCCATTACACGAATGAAACGCTTAAATCTAATCGGCAGTTTACGGTGTTTACGTAAACGATAGAAAAATGTACCTCAGCTAGTTGTGTGTATATACATAGTTAATTTTGAAAATTTTCTTTGCCCAAAGTTGTAATTTGTTTACGGTATCCGTTTGATAGATATACAAATGGATTGGTTGTTTTTGCTTTTCTTATTTGTAATTAAATCAGATTAAAAATAGTGCTACGTTACTCATGTTATTTTCTTTCTAAATACAATTCTTCTAATATGGGCACTTCGGACTTGACGCTGATATCTTAATATTTCTTGAAACTAGTTGTTTCAATAAAGGATTTCCAATTTTATTCGTGCTGCTATGGAATGAAGTCCTATAAAATAGTCCATCTTTATTATACACCATATTTTAATGTTGCAGAGAGCTCAATTCCATTCCCCGCTTCACCAGATTATGTGAGAAGTGGGAGATATACATTGTATATTTCTAAATCTTTGAAGAAATAACGCAGGAACGAATTCAACGATACTACATGTTATACTTTAACCGAAGCACATAGTATGGCGGATGACAATCCGATCAATATCTAATTATTATTGTTTATTGTTATCAGTTTCAAAACTCCAATATCGGTAAAAGCGACAATGTCATGATCTGGTGTCGTGTGACACCAAATCTGATGATTTTTAAGTTATGAATGCCAATTTAGCGTTAATTATTCGTTAGTGACTTTTGTGGAGACTTTTTGTTGGCTGTGAATTCAGAAGTGGTCCCACGTATGTCTGATTGTTAAAATGAGCCCACGTACCCACTAAAAATCCATTAAATTTTGCAAGCTTTTTTTCTCAGAACGTGGCGATATCGAATTAAAAGAAACAAGTCATAAATACTGTAATGTTTTGCCAATGTGAAATTTGGAAAATTTTAGGAAATTTGTCGAAATTCTAAATTTTCTTCAAAAATCGCGGGTCGTGAATCCGGGAATGTCTCTAGACACTCTTTCGGCAGATGAAAAGAGACGTGTTAAGACGTAGAAATGAAAATAACTACTAACCTCAAATCTCGTGACTTTCTATTACATAAACACTAGGTTTATGTCCTTCTTTGAACACCTTTTCTTCACTACCAGGCTACTGAACACACTTATTAAAAAAATTTTAAATTGAAATATTTACTCAGAACTATTTAACTTGGAGGAAATGCTTCGTAGGACTTGCTTGGACGACAGCTAGACCTAAAGTCGCAAATAAAATTGACGTTGTTTTTCACCATTGTTCAAATACGTTGGCAATTGTTTTACTCCATAGACACCAACGATAATTTTTACCCATTGAAAATGTACTACTATTGAAATATAGGACGAAAGAAACGATTTCTGCAGGGACGCAACTGATGCTGGGATTCTGTGTTCTTTGATGACACTCTTTCCCACATGCAACACTACAACGTTAAACTACACTGCGAATTTAGATGAAATTGACCGAAAGACGCTTAATTGACAAATAACTCCTATACGACTAACGTATGCACCAGAACTTACTGTAGAAATTTTAGACATTAACGCGATGAAAGTAGAATGACAGATAAAAGTAGTAAATATCTAAATATAAGTCTTCCCCACGATTGTCGTTGGCTGGACTTGTATTAATTTTCTATAATAATTTTCTTATTTTTACGCCCCAGAGATATTTGGCTAAACACAGGAATCTTTGTCTAGGTATCGGGCTTCCTACCAACAGATGGACCCTCATTCCCGATAGGTGGACAATGTGACATGCCAAGATGAGAAGTGAATTTGGCGCTGATGACAGCTAACCTTGTTGTTGTCATTTTATATAACATTACAATACACATATATCTATTGAATTAAGTACTTATGCATTCCGTACTTATCCATTCTATCATTTCTATCAATTTATAGATTTCCCAGCAAATCAACTTTGTATCTACCTTTCTCCAACATATTTTCCATAATATACAGGACAAAGGATACTAACATCAATGTCAAACACACGAAATTTATGAGAATTTTTTGTCCTTAAGCAACAAAACTATAAATAAGACACATTTTAGATCTAGGGAAATGTTTATAAAAAATTGTAGAACAACATCTCTATCCGACTCTGGAAAAATATACAGGCTGTTTCATTTAAATTAATTGAACTACAGAACTACGGAAACAAAATATGCCAACTTTTTCGCCATCTTATTGGTAAATATTCGGCCGTATCGTGCAAGCTGTGGAACAGTATAGTACAGTCAACATTTCAGAGAACACGAGCATTATTGTAAAAATCGGCGTAAAAAGGTCTAAAGTGCACATTGCACAACCAACAAGCTGATATAAAAAAAATTACTGATGTTTTGCTTAAAATTTTAATAAATACCCCATCAAAATATAAATCACCACTCTACCGTGTAAGACGTCTAAGATTTGAAGCGATTTTGCAAATAGGTAACTCACATTATATCAATTATCTCAAAAACTAGGATAGGTAGGTGTAGGGAATATTAATAAACGTTGTGATGACTTGAAGAGAGGCATTCAAGAACATATCAGGATATTCTATTCAAAATCCAAACTTTCATCGTGCATTGCGGAAACTAAACATTTTCTAGATATACATATTGCAGCACTTGCTCCCAAATATCATTTCATCAAATCATCATTTCATTTGAACCTTTTTCTCTAAATTAGTCAAGGAAGGAATTATCTGCTACGCACACAGTAGGTAGATGCATTGTATATATATGCATTACTTTAAATATCCCAAAATTGAAATAATAATAGACTTCCACGGCCAAAGTCAGTTAAAACTAAATGTGTTCCGGTTTCGGACCGTGTCATGATTAAATGAAAACTCGACATTTCACCAGCACCAAACTACTGAAATGTATTTACAATGATAAAATCTAGATCTGATAGCAGGCTTTAGTAAGTCTCTGTATATGTTTGCCGGCGGAATATGTTTCCACACTTTTTGCATTTTGACGTCAAATAGTGCTTTTGAAGAGCCGACCTTTTCGCTAAGTGCCGCAAATGCTCAATTGAATTTAGGTTGGATTGGGCAAGTCAATCCACAAGATGGAATACATTCTCGTATATTTGCACTTTAGTTTTTTGAGCTATCTGAAAGGCAGTTTTGTGGCTGTGACATGTGAATATATCGTTAATTTTTGTAGTACTTTTGTACCTTTGTGGTAACGTGAAGCCCTTATCATAATCCTGATGCCACTTTCGTGGCTAAGAGTAAGAACAACGCAATCGTTAAGAAATTCCTCGTTAACTCCATGGCGCAAAAAGTTACCAGCATTTTCGTGATGGTAGTATTCAGGTTAAAAGCAATATTTTTTTAATAATCACCTGTTCCAGTTTTTAATTGTTCAAATTACCATAGTGCCTCTTTACACGTTTTTCTATTGATCTCGGATAATAACGGCTTTCCTTTTGTCTTACAACCTTTTGATCCTGCACTATTTAAGCGTCGTTTAACTACTTTAGCAGAAATTTTTGCACCATATTCTGCACTAACTTCTGGAGATAGCTGCGAAGAAGATTTCTCTCAAAGGACAGTCTTCTCTAACTATTATGTTGAGACGACGGTCTCCTTCCTTGTTATGCAGTCTTAAACGTGTTTAGGGCTAGCTGAACAGCACGATGTCAACACTTTTACTTTTGAGCCCCCTTATTTCACTTAACTGTCGCTTTGTTGCCCTAATTATTGCAAGTAATTATAGAAAAATATTTACTCTTCGCTTTGATTGAAACAATATGTTTGGATAGCGGATTTTTATTCTTAAAATTGTTTGTCTCCAATGGCATTTGGTTTCTCAAAATAGCACCTGACATTTGGGAGTAATTCGCAGAATAATATTTCAGTATTTTTTTCGCTAATATTAAAACAACCTTTTACACAATTGCGAAGATCTGCAGGTACTTTTCATCGGCCAAACCTGTACGCGTAGGCGGCGGTTGCCAACAACACAGAGAGTGGCCGTAATCATATTGGGAAGCATTTTGTTCTTAGGAAAAGGATTGACAAAGCTTGAAAATGTAGATTCCTATTTATTCCTTCGATCTTCTTCCTATTCCTAACATCCACGTATATTGTTCCAGAAAAATTTTTGTCAAAATTTAACGTAACAAGTTTGATGTATAATATTAAAAATTTGCTTAATAATTTGGCTTTTTTCATCGAGTTGGTTTATTTGACAAGAGTGAATATGCTCACAGTTACACTTAAACTACATTGTTGCTTGTTTTCGTTCGTTCTAAAAATACACACAAAGTTCCACTAAAAGCTGTATCGTATGGCTAGCGAATGTTCCTTTTGTGCAAAACGATTCTGTTAAAATAAACAAAGTGGCGTCCTTCTCATTTGACATACACCACACCGAATTAAACAGACGTACACGAATACCTAAAACCTATTGAAGAAATTAAAGACATTTTTCACTGTAGTATTACATTTACCAGAATATATTCCTGCAAGTAAAAATATGAAGCAAATTCACAATGAATATATGTAACAGGAAATTGTGAATTATCCAGCTGTTTTTAATTTTCTCTTTTTGTTAAAATAAAATGGGGAATTAAACAAGGAGATTGTCTGAGCACAGTATTGTTTATACCGATACTGGACCTATTACTTAAAAACGCCAGAAAACAGGCAAAAGCAAACAACAATTGCATACGAACATCTAACCCCAATAAAATTAAATATATAAAATTAAAGCCCTTACTGTATGCTGATGATATGTGTTGATCGAGGAATCATACAAGAAGATGTGGGGATTAGCAAATACCTAGCGTGAGAAGATAAACAAACTGCAAATAAGCATCAACGTAGACAAGGCCAGGTAAAGAAAAGAAAAAGGTGGTATAAGAATTAATAGAAACGAACAAGAACGAGCGACATATTTTAAGAACTTGCGAAATATTCTAAAGGAAGATGGAAAAATAAAAGTGGATATAAACAAAATATTTTTAGGAAAGAAAGAGGGGCCAAAGAAAGCTTTGGGCATATAATAGATTAGTTATCCCAACAATTACGGATGCGAAACGTGGGTATTACAGCAGAAAGATAAATCACCAATAAATTCCATGGAAATGAAATATATGAGAAGAATATCACAAAAACAAGATAAACTAACAAATGAACAAATTAGAGAAGTATTAAAATAAACACCAACAATAAAAAAAAATAAAGAGCAAGTAGTTGAACTGGTTTGGGCATGTAGTGAAGATGGAACAAAATAGACTAGTTGAAGGATAACAGACGCAGGAATAGAAAGGAACACCAAGAAAACATGGATGGAGAGAATAAAAGAGATAGATTGGACGAGGGAAAACCAATACGGGACATGAAAAAACTGGTCAGAATTAGGAAAGAATGGAAGAAATAAGCGAGCGGCTAAAGATATCAGCAAAGCCGACACCTTTAAAATACCACGTCCTCGAGAAGGAAGAAGAAGGAGAAGGATGGTTTGATATCCTTTTAATTTGTTGTTTTCTTACAATTCTTTGTTTCTCCATTGCGAACCACTCAGGATCAAAAAGTTTGAATTTGGCTAACAGTGTGGGGCTGCTATGTACTGCATAGAAGAACAAATAAATGTAAGTAAATACGAAACCTTATCATAAAAGTGTAACAAGTAAGGTTTGCCATACTGCGGGCACGTAAATGAATCAACATATTACAGTTTAAATACTGCAACCGAGAGGATGCGCCTCCATATTTAATAGCCGATCGTGTACTGAAACCATTAAACAGGTGATATAAGACGCTTTACAAAAGTTCGACATTTTGACAACCGAAGTCTTAATGTTTGTGAGTGATAACGGATCAGCTATCGTGCTGGCCGTTTACTTAGACCCTCTTCCCCTAATTTGCTATATGCAATAAGTATAGCACGCGTTACATCCTGTAGTTGAAATTATTCGCTGCTCTCCAACTGCAAATGAACTGAAAGTAGGGATAGAACAAGCATGTTAGTTAGTGAGATTTCTCACATCATTCGGTCACCGGCTGAGAATATCCTCGAAACGGCCGCCCCATCTAATTAATTAAACTTGTGTGGTGCAGAGGTTACCGATACTTTTGTGTTGTTTATTGATACTGTTTTCATACTTTCAATGAAAATAGTCAGTGAAAAACATACCGGAGAAAGGTTCTATATTCAGTATTATTGCTACCGATGCTATCGAAGCGTATCTTAATGAATTACTGTATTAGCATCCAGTTACCGCACCATTTAAGTACTTGATTTAAAATTTCTAATGATTGTTACCAACGAAAAGTTCTAGGCAAAACTACAAATGAAAAACCGCAATGAAAATCATCAATAAAAAAACTAACATTAATGAAGTCCCTCGAGAATCACCTTTGAAAAATCATATATGGAATTCCGTAAGTTTGTAACTTTAAACATAAATTTTATATTTCTGCATAAATTTTATCGAAACCAAAGGTTCGCCTACGGAGTGATCATTGTTCTAGGTTTTATTTTTTTATTTTATTAAAAATACGCTGTAACAGGGTAATCATTACGAGTGAGAAGGTACTTCATAAGAAATAATTTGGAGCGACCTTCATACAATTCAACACCGAAAAACAATAGTAAAACGTTGTACTTTAATGTCAAAAGTTACGACTTTTGGGCAGGCAAATTCCGAGATTATATATATACGCGGGTAGACTATGTTCGTCTGAATGCAGATATACATACACAGGTGTATGTGTTCGCCGTACACGTAACGCGAATGAAAACGCTGGTAATAAATATATGCGACATATGCATACATTCACATCAACGTCGGAATAATATAGGAAAATAACCTCACTTTTCCACGTGCTGCGCCGACAAATATGGCCCGCATCCTTCTACAGAACACACACACACATACACATGTACACGTTTGCGAGCGCTGAAACAGCACTGAAGATCACTGAAACAACACAAAACACTACATTCCCATTTACTCCGATGGTGGTATTTAATCGGATATCTTGTAGATCGCGACGCGCAAATTACACAGCGTTAGGCTAATCCATTCTATGTTGTTTCGCATTTTAATAACAATTACGCGAGACGAAAATATGTTGTGGAAATCGGTCGAGAGAAAACACGTTGTTACGCTGAGACGCTTGTTTTCGACAGCGTCTAGATTGGGCAGCGTCTCGACGCGGTACTGATGTTTCTATTTGGCATCTCTGTCGTTACGGGACGACGTCAAGTAGATGTTCGAAAAAAATCGTGGCGTATAGACGCCCACCTGCGCCCACTGTGACGTGACGGGAGCGTTACTCAAAAGTTTGCGATTCTATATTCGTGACTAACGAATCTTATTTATAAGAATGTGTTTCTTGGCGAAACGGAACAGACGACGAACTATGCATACTATACGCCACATACACTATCGCTCAGAAGTTTAGTCGAATGGCGTAAAATACAACAAAATCTACATGAATAAAACAGAACAGCTACATAAACTGGATCTAGAAAATGCATTATTATAAACTGGCTACACAAGAAGATAGAACCTATGTAGTAATCATAACTTTTGCCGACATGTTAATAAGCTTTACTAAGCGCATGCATTAGATTGCGTGAATCTGTTGCTATATTGAGGCGGGGATTTACGTCTGCGATATATTTATACGTGCGTTAACTAACGGTATGCATGATACTATTGAATGACTTTAAGTTTCTTCCCATGTTAAATCTTTTTGAACATTTTATTCTTCTACTAACCTTTGGTACTAGTTATTTTATAAGGTTTTCATTGATCTCTAACATACCTTCAGAGTCAATCTTATTCTGCTACTATAAAGATTGCTTTTGTTACATAATAAGGTACCGTTTCAAGCTTTTTACAAACGACAACATGGCGCTATTGAGATATAACATTAGTATTTTCATCTAATTTGACATTTGTTATTATTAAAACAGTGACAACACAGAAATCCTTTGTTTGCAGAAAGCAATTTAATAAGAAAAATTTACATTTTACGTGAAAATTTTATGATTTTTGGAAAGGCTTTACACAGCAACAATACCTCGAAGCGCTTCGATCAACCCTTAGTGATAAAACACCATAAAAAAGATTGTTTACAACTGATTTACAGAATTTCGTTGTGATCGCGCTTCCGTTAATGATAGATTTCGTGAAGATCGGCTAAAATGGGTTGTTATTCTAAAAAACGTCGATGCTTTGCGCAACATGATTATGTGTATCAAAGACTGCAGTACATTCGATTTTGCATGAATGTGTGAGTGTGAAAAAATCTGGTCCCGTTTGGATACCGCATAATTTGATCCAAGCACAAAAAAGGTATGTGCCAATTGATGTAAGGAGATGGTCAAGAAATTCGATAAAAATCAGTATAGAATTTCGTAAGAGATGACAAAATTGGATATATTCGTAGGAGTCAGAACTTGAGCAATAATCAACTGCTTGGATGTATCCAGATGAACTGAATTCTACAAAAGTTGCTTGTTCACGAAGCACTTCCAGGAAAATGATTGCTTATTTCTCTGGACATCTGAAGGAGAATATCATGATACTCGTGTCTCATTGCCAAACGAGTTCTTTTTGTTGTTGAATAAACAAAGGATGCGTGAACAAATTTTTCATCATCTCAAGATGCTGCTGAAGCTTACGAAAACCATATTTTGGAGATATCACCTTCAGAGTCGATAAAATGTTCCGAAAATTGGTTCGGACGCATACAAAAGTGTATAAATTTCAATGGCGAATGTTCTGAAAAACAACAAAACGACATATACTATTTTCTTTATTGTAAAAAATAAAATATTTCACTCGTAAAAGCAAAGTTTTCAAAAACCCACTTTTTGACCTCCACTTCATTACAAATAGACACAAGATTTGTAAGTTAATTTCTTCCGTATTATATAAAGGTTGTCGGCACTATTTGCATCGCTTGCACTTCTTGCATTTACGTAACTATTTTCAATATTATTGGCGCAAAGCAGTTAAAATAGTTTCGGTACTCCGAAATTCAGATAAATCAAAGAATAAAGCGGCAAAAAAATTCTTGAGCAACGTCAGTCTAATTTATTTATTTCCAATCCCTGGATTTTCAGTAGTTTTAATTGTAACGCTTAAATTTTATAGCTTAATAAAGACGAAAGGTTTTATGGAACGTCGCATGTGGAAAGAAATAAATAAATTAGACTGAAACTGCTCAAGAGTCTTTTAACCGTTTTATTCTTTGACAGGCAAATTGTATTTTTAACATAATCCAACCAAGAATATATAATTGCGTTAACATCAAAAGTATTCTATGTCAATTTCTGACTCAGCCAAATATTATACTTACTTGACTCTAATAAATGTATTAACTAAATTTTTGTTTTATTCAACATACTATGTTTATTTTGAGTTAGGACAAGAAATCAAGTAGTTGCTCTACGTAAATCTCTTTTAAAAAAATAAATTTAGTTAAATCAAACCTGTCGGCCTTTAAGTGCAGCCATTCGGAAACACCGCTTACCGCAGCGAAATAGTACGAAAGTTCGACACAGATCCAAAGGAAAGCCAATGTGTCAATGAGTCAAGAGTTTAGCTGTATGGTTCCAAATGATGAGTGATTGTGCGGAGAGCGAATAAGTGAGATAAACATCATATGTTACCAGAACTATAGACTTACTTTGGAGGTAATACAATACTTAAAGTCCACGCAACATTTAAAAAGGACATCGCTATTTTCAGGAAAAGCAAATATAAATTTATTGAGAAATACATCGATGGCTTTATTTTCACGACTTTTTAATATTTTCGAGCTAGTCGACTAAACTTATGAGCGGTAATGTACATAAGGATTACACTAATCCTTGGCACACACTACAGAGTGTTTACGAGATAATGGTGATGAGTTACGAGCGGTATTAATATTGATGGCTTTCGATGGTTTGATTTATTTTTAGTTCTAGATTAACTCCCGTATCATGGCACTTTTACACTTGAGACGTACGTATATCAAATATACCAACACTTTCAGTTCCTGGTTAACTGCACAACTTAACATACCGAGAACGCCAGCACTTCATACGTTACAATGGGGCTCAATATGCCGACTTTCCTTCAATCGCGCATATCTTCCAAAACCTTCCACACGATTTGTGTTACCAAACAGTACGCGCGGTACAGTAACTTCACAAATACTTAGATAATTATAAACAAGTGTGATTAATTTAACAAAAAAAATTGTCAATATTTGCTAAATTATTATAGATAGGCACAGCATATATTTAATAAACTTCTAAGTATTAGAGATACGTGCTGCATGCATGTGTATAGCCAGACTAGATAAAATTAACACCAAATAGTACACAATATATTTCAAATAATGCAAATAATAAAACAGCTTTATTTAACGACGTTTACTCTATGAACACTTCTATATCATACATACACACATTGTTTGCCGTTATTTGTTCCAGCGCTCACGGGACGTAACTTCCGTAAGAGACCGTTGTTAAATTGATTGGTGATCGATTTTTTATTGAAAAAACAGGTGTCTTTAAAATATTAGAATATAGTAACAAAATAAATTTACACTTAAACCCGCGCCCTTTCAAGAAAGGCAAATCAAAATAATGAGGAAGTAATTCACAATGACAATTTCAAATTACCAAATTCCCTAACACGACTAGCAAACGTATAAATCTTAAACGCCCAACCAAAACTGACTACTTATAAATCCCAAATTCCCTAGCAAGAGTAATGAGCGAACACACATACCCACCGAATTTCTTACAATTAAAAAACCATACGATAAATAGATCTGCAAATAACATAGGTAGTTACTAGAAGCATAAATATAGAAATATATAAAAAGAGAGATTGCTCAATATTCTTTAATATATAACAGTATATATAATAACCTTAAAAAAACAGAAAGTTTGACGAACAGCACCTTGGTGTAGCGAAAATGTCTTTCGTAAAATACACAAGAATGACGGGTTTCGCTCCTTGTAGTGGATTTTTTCTGTAGACCGTGCCAGGTTAAAATATACAAAGCCAAATACATTTGGTTTCTCTTACTACATCTTCTTTGTTTGTTAGTCATCAAAAGCTGACCTTAATTTGTTCTTATATTATTTAGTTTAAAAAATAATTATTGCCCTCCTTAAAGCAGCTTACAAACCACCTTATTTAATCAAAAAACTTTGAAATAAACAGTTTTGTCATTCAAGTAGCATACGTGCAGTGTATATACGTTTTCATGTTTGAGTGTGCGCAACACTTAAATAAATTTATGTGACCTTTCTTTGCGACTGACGGAAGACAAACTGCCATATTCCCGTAACTTAGTATCCCTCTATAATACAAACATGCTTGGAATTTTGTTTTAATATGAATAGGGTAAGGTAGACGCTATCTACGCGAGGCAGTTCCCTTCATTCTGTAACCAAGGCTTGTTCGCTCATATTTTTCTTTGTTATTTTTCGGTCAATTTCTAAAAATATACATTTATTTCTTTAAAAGCATCGTAGGAAACAGTTCCTTCAACTTGTACTAATTTAATATTGCAAATTGTTACTCTTCTGTAAAATTTTGCTTTCAACAAACATCTAGTACGATATTTCGTTTCTTGAGTAATTTAGGGAAAAACTTTTCAAATGAAAATAATTTGGAGACAAGTACAGAACTACATTAGGTTAAATGGTGATGTAAAGAGTTTGGAAACGTACAGACAGCGACGCGAATCTTTGTTTTGAAAGGAACGCCTGTTCGCTGATTAAGAAAGCTTTTGCGTCTTTGAAAGCTATTTACATAAATTGGCATTTGTTCGATCTAGCAAGCCAATCTCTTTTATGTGACTTTCTCGTCTTATCTCGTTTTAATTTTATAGATATTCCATTTAATACATGCATTGAGCTACAAGATTTCAATCATGTTATTTATACTAATCCCAAGCACGTCGGTACATCAACAACTTTGCGAACAAATATAACCTCAATCAGGACAGCAGGCGTCATTTTCATTGTGCTCTCTTCTGCTACAAATTGGCCTGATTGGCAGCCATATTTTTTAATAAATACAATTCAAAAAATATTTAACTATACCGAAACATAAACACGAATTTCTCAAGCGTATTGTTTCTTTCACAACGTAGCTATTACATTTGATCAACTGTTGTTTCCAATTCTTTCTAAATTATCTAGCAGCTCCCTAAAGCAAACCTTGAAGAAAACGTTGAAGAAGCAACAACCTCTTGGAATCCTACCAGTTTTGACCTCCATTTTACGAAGATGATACAAGAAGTACCCGTGTTTAGAAGCAGATGATCCTTGGTATCAAAAACATTACCAACTGTGAGTACTTAGTCGACATCTCGTCGAAAATTTCGGTAAGATTCATCAAACAGTATTGTTTTGAGAGCTGAAAATTTATGCATTTGCGGAATCGTGGAAAAAGAACAATACCGGACAAAAGCTCTTTATCTTTTTGGATGGGAAAACCTATGACCTATCGATGTGGCTACTGCAATATTATCAATAAAATTTAAGCAGCCGCCCGGTTAAGATTAAAGGTATTACTAATAGGGTAAACATCTCAATTGAACGTATGCAAAACATCTTTCACGAAAAATTGAGTATGAGAAAGCTATTGGCAAAATTCAGTCAGTAAAATGGGGTTTTATTGCAACAAAGAGGGCGAAAACAATTCCATCAACTGGAAAAGTTGTGGCGACGATTTTTTATGACTCGCAAGGCATTATCTTAATTGATTGTTTAGAAAAGCGAAGGACAATCGCGAGACAGTATTATGTTGAATATTAGACCGATTCGACATTGAACTAAAGAGGGAGCGGCCTCACCTGGTGAGGAAGAAGGTTCTCTGGCATCATGATAATTCCGTTCGCCATATTCGCTAGGTTAGGCCCTCTGTGATTTCTTTCTCTTTACAAATTTGAAAAAATGACTTGACAGAAAAGAATCTCATCAAATGAAGAAGTCATTGCCGAAGCAGAAACCTATTTGTAGAATTTGACAAATCCTATTATTTGGATCGCTTAAAAGATTTGGAACATCGTTGGACTGGGTGTATAAGACTAGAGGAGATTGTGCCGAGAAATCAATTTACTAAATGCCAAACAATTGCATTGCCTTCCGTAATACAGATATTTATCATGCCATCCTTCTATATTAGCACCCAATACATACTCAGAATAATGAATAGCGGCCTGTCAGTGTGTAACAGCAGCAGTGGCTTCGGAAGTCCTGAAAATGTCCCATAGGAGTGCAAACGAGGCGTCAGTGGAAGAAAGCACAACAGCGGGGTTTCAGTCCAGAAACCAAGAATATAGTGCAATTAACGACAACGGAAACCTATGCAACAGGTTACATACCCAGAATATTTTCATAGTACCGTAAAATTATGGGTATAATTTAGTCATATATAATCTTTCTTTTTCGTTTTTCTTATTCTTTATAAGTGACCATAACATAAATATGTTACACATTATACGGCAAGAGAGCTATCAATCAGTAAATTCTTTAAATAGACGATAAGTGTCTACCACACGGTATATCATTAGTGACAGTAGGTGTCGTTTATAAACGTTTCATATAATGTTTTGCGAATTACCGCAACAAAAATAAATGTGGATAAAATTAGCATTTAACAGTTTATTTATGTCTACTTGCGAATAATTAAACCCCGGAAGAAATGTTTATATTAGAATTGCCATCGATGTTTTTGGGCAAGACTTCAATAGCATTTTGTGAATAAGTCCTCCAGGCATGCTCACTGACTGCTCTCTAAGGATGCATAACAGCGTATCATATTCACTTGTGATTATGTGCGATGATGTACCTGTTTGCGTCATTTTAAAAGTTTTCTAATAATCTGGATACCCTTTTCATCGTTTTAGAAATGCTAAAAATCACTCTTCCTCAGGAGAATTTGGATAATTAGGTCATGCGTTTATAGCAAGATTTAGAGACCAATGGAACCGTTTTGACGACATAGCTAAATGCAAATTTTTACGAAAAATTAAACAAAGGTGTAAAAGCTATCGACACATACAGAAAATTATATTAAGCCATATATTGAACATTGTGAAGAAAACATGGGCGTAGTTGAAGCTATAGACCAAGATAAGCGATGTTTGCAAAATCGAAAATTCAAGAAGTTATAAAACTTTGGAAACACGTAGAGTACATATAGGTATGTATTAATTGTGTATTGTAATGTTATATAAAATAACAACAACGAGGTTAGCTGACACCACCGCCAAATTCACTTCTCATCTTGGCATCCTGGTCATCTGTTTGTAGGAAGCCCGATACCTAGTGAAAGATTCCTATGTTTAGCCAAATATCTCTGGGGCGTAAAAATAAGAAAGTTAATATAAGTCCAGCCAACGACAAGCGTGGGGAAGACTTATATCTAACTACTTTTATTTATCATTCTCTTATCTTCAAATTAATGTCTAAGATTTCCACAGCAAGTTTTAGTGCATACGTATAAAATTTGTCTTTGTCAATTAAATGTCTTTCGGTCCGTATCATCTAAATTCGCAGTGTAGTTTAACGTTGTAGTGTTCCATGCGGGAAAGAGTGTCACCAAAGAACACGGAATCCCATCCTCAGTTACGTCCCTGCATCATGCTACAGCAAAAATCGTATCGGCGTATACTTAAATAATAATATATTTTCAAGGGTTAAAAAGTATCATAGGCATCTTTGGAATCAAACAATTGCCAACGTCTTAGAACAATGGTGAAAAACAATGGGAATTTTATATGTGACTTTCTGTCTAGCTGTCGACTAAGCAAGTTGTACAAAGTATTTCCTCTAAGTGTGTTAAGTAGTTTATTTGAGAAGAAAAGAGGTTTGAAGAAGGACATAAACCTAGTGTTTATGTATTATAAAGTGTTAAGATTTAAGGTTAGTGGTTATTTTTAATTTATACGTCTTAAAACGTCTATTTTCATCTGCCGAAAGAGTGTCTAGAAACATACCTGGATTCACGACCCGCAATTTATATAGAAAA
Source organism: Marronus borbonicus (assembly GCA_902655005.2). NCBI lineage: Eukaryota > Metazoa > Arthropoda > Insecta > Coleoptera > Scarabaeidae > Marronus > Marronus borbonicus. Next base: position 17,342,614 of record LR737384.1, on the reverse strand, counting down.
TTTCAAATTTCGACAAATTTCTTAAAATTAACCAAATTTAACCTAAGAAAAACATTACAGTATGTAAAACATAATTTTACTTTTCTGCTAATATTCATTCTGGGTGGGAGAAATTAATTTTTGAAATTTGGAAATTTTCTAGTATAACTCGCTAACGCTAAACGATAGAGCAAACATTTTTAGATAAAAATTGCTTTTGTAATGAGTTTTATGAATTCGGCAAAGAAAAGAAGGTTATGAACATATTGTTACATATACTTCTTAGCTAAAGTCGAAAGTGGAAGTAATGGAATTTCGTTATGCAGTACAAATGCCACCTGTTTTATAATACTACTAGAAGATGTTTTCTCTTGAGAAGAGCTTTTTTATGTACAATGAAAACATATATAACATTTGTTTTTAATTACATTTAATTTTAACAGATTGTTAAACATTCCACAGAATTAATACCAGATATTCCTTGATTTTCTAACAGACCTGCAGTGCCACAAACAGTTGCCACAAGCATTTCAAAATAGTGATAACTGCACTTTAGATCAGTTTCTACAATAATAGCCCGTTCCCGTCAAGTTTGTTGTACTCTAAAACATCTCCTAACATAAAATTTTGTATACAGAAAAATCTAATAAGCTATTCTGGATAGTCATGAAACTCCTCAAAAAAGTGTTTAGAACACAAGAATTTCTCACAACATGCACATCGTATGACGACATGGCTATCGCAAATGAAGATGCACGAAATCTTGTTGTGTGAAAGCAAAAGTGACTGAATGTTCAAATTTATTTAATCTTTGATCAATAGATCCACTTTTATACCAAGCGCAAGCAAAGACGTCGCGATATTTTGGGCCAAAAGTTGATTATGTATGAGAGCTTGCAATTTGATAATGCATGTACACCTACTTTATACATAAAAAGATTCCCAAGTGGAAAATAGTTCTAATAGTGTTTATAAAACACCTTCTTTTATTGGCCGAATTCATTACTGCTTCATAGCGAGAAATACAAACTTCAAAAACTAATTTCACCCACTCAGAGTGAACATTATCAGAAAAATTAAATTGCGTAATACATACCTACGTATGCTCTACATGTTTCCAAAGATTCACCATTTTTTGAATTTTCGGGTTTGGGATCATCCCTTGTGTGTGGTACAATGCTGCAATAGCGTCCAGTGGTAACGTAAATGGGAATTTAATGTCAGAGCTTCGATTTTCTCGTGTATTTCCGTTACATACTACAACGTACACGACAGAATAGAAACGGTACAACTGAGGTCCTATTTATGTCACCACCAGCCGCTACTCCAATGCTGTAAAGAGAATACTATTGGTTCAAAGAGTTTGTTATTCGTATATTACAGAGAATGGTTCTAAATTCCAAATTATTCTATGAAGTATCATATCACAGCAATACCAAAACACATTTTCTGATTTCACCGAAATGCTATATAATTAACTTCTAATTATAGAGAAGCACATGATTTTTATATCAAGCGAACTGTTTGGAAATTGCAAACAGAAAACCGTGCGTTGATTAGACAACCATTGGCAATGAACAAAGGCGACGGTGCTGGGTTTGATACAATGTTGAGAGGAGTATTATAAATAATTCCTTTGTACTATTATTGAAATATCTTTTATTTTAAAATTGTTCTTTCTGTAATAAAGTGGCTACAGTGTTGGCAAGTATTACATTGTCTCGATAAACCCGAATATACGAGCGTACGAGATTAAAGGATAGAAATAACTACCGTCAGGATTATTAATTCATCACTTCTGAATGCAGTACTAACCACCTTTTAAACTTAAACGTGGTAAGTCATAACTTTGTGTAATTTAACGCCCGAACTGAATGGGCACAAGGGAACTCTGAGAAAGTGCTGAAAAAGTGGTAGAATTAACTCATGTAGGTATCAAATTATACACATGTTTAGCAAATCTGCCTGCTCCGTAAAATGTGTTCATTAGAAATTACATTGTACAATTTACTTATATAACTATGTAGATGTGAGACATCCGCGTAGCTAGAAATTGAAGAGTACCCATGCGGCAACAAAGTAATAAGCTTGTTTGTGCTTCCGTTCTTTAACGCAAACAACAAGCTTTGCATAATTCGAATTGCTGGGTCGAATTCTTCGCAGTTTCAAATTAACAGCAGTATATCATGAAGTACTTGTGCGAGGCTATTTTTAAATACGCTTTGTCTAACATATGTATGCGATGTTTTCGCAAAGGTCTTTAAAGATTTTAAGTAGGAAGTAATTCATGTTCGCTTATATTTTTTATAAGAAATGTTTCGCATAGTCTTCAGAATATCCTTTCACCGTGATTAATGGCAATATCATAATCTACTTTATATTTCTCTGAATTTAAATGTATTTTTTAAATGAAATAATAGTTAGTTAAAAAATTGTAGCTCTTTTTATAGATGAAAGCATTTTTTAAGATACCAAAATGTAAAAATGCACCAAATAACAGTAGAAGAGAGGTATTTGAAAAGCCAATGCAACTAGTAAATATTTGAATGAAATTCTGTTTAAAATCATTTTGGGAGCTTCTGAATTCAACGATGTAATCTGATTTAAAAATACCTAATGAAATGCTATTTACGAACTCGAAAATGGTCATAGATTAATTTAGATGAACATGAAATTCTGCGTGGAAATTCTCTTTTTCATCCACTATGTATTCAAACTGGATTCATTCCTACAAGAGTGATTCCATTTGAAATGGGCCACGTTCTACAGTAAATGCAGTTTTGCTTGTTTTTATTCGTAATAACGGTGTAAATTGTAAAAATCCGAAACTCATCGAAATTTGAGGGCTAGCTTGCGGCTTCTAAACGTGAGACTCCGCCACAGAACAGAAAGCGGCGAACAATACTCGATGAGTCCTACAAATCTGCCAAGATTTAATCTGATTGATGATTGTCACCATGGAATATTCCTTTGTTCGACGTACTTAGCTAACATTCAAAAAGAGTATGTATTTACAAGCTTTCAGCTTACAATTAGTTGTCACTTCATAAAAGAAACTAATACGAAACAACCAGGCTTACAAAAATATTTGTACGTAATAATGTTTACTTTAAGCAAGATTATCACGTTATAGAGGACCACAATACCAATTGTAGTCGTCTTGCAGAGCTACGATAAATATATTAAAATTGATACTCTGATGAATAAAAATATTTAATAAAATATGATTTTCATGTTTGGTAATTCAAAGAGCATCCGGAATATTTCTTTATCGGTTCTTCTGCAAATTCCGATACCGCAGGATCCAGGGAATATTCCTGGATTTTGAATAGTGTGCTTTCAATTTCTTGGTGGATAATCCACATAGTTGTCACCATAAAAAATAAAACGAAGTAACCTGTTTTAAAATATATAGCGAAATAAATTAATAAATTAAAATTACTTCATGATCAGTCAAGATTTTATTATTCTGAAGAACGAGAAAATAAAGAGAAGTGAAAAATGAAATATTTAAACTTAACTATCTTATAACGTTGGAAGAAAATTGGAAAAAAATGAAATTGTCTTGTAAACGAAAGAAAAGAGGTAGTTCATCCGAATCTCTCTAAAAATGCTAAAATAATGAAAATACTGAAAATACGATGGGTAATGGTTATGTGAGACAACAAGATAATTAAAAAAATTGAAACAAAACTGACCTTTGGTTTTTTTGTATTCCAACGTCAAGGTAAAGTATACTTGATCAGGTAAATAGTCATTCGCCTAACCTTTATCTTACCCGGCAGGACGCGGATTCTTCAAGAAAACTATAGATATTGAGATAGAGACATAATACTTAAAGTGAATGAAGTGATAACTAAGAAAACATGTTATAAACTTGAGAACTGAAAGAAATAAGAATTATTAAACACAATATATTGAAGAACAATGCAAGATCTAAATAAATTGGGAAATGATGATAAATATAATAGTAATAAAAGCGAATAGTACAATTAACATCCCTTAAAGTCTAGTTTGGGCTAGAATACAAAAATATCGTTCAAAGTTGCAACTGCAAAACAGCCAATAGTTTTCAAAAGTGGTTGAATTAAAGTTGCTTGTTTAGGCGGTTGATTTTATAATAAATATAGTTACCATCGTTGCAATAAAGTCTATGTAATTCAAGCATATTTCCCGTAAGTGTTTAATTAACCCCATATTCTACGTTTAACTTTAAAAGGATCCGTCGAAATATGAAAAACAAGCTGAAAAACTAATGTGAATTCAGAACGCGCTCCCACATTTAGACAAAGAAACTGACAGCCTGTTGAAAGATGGAATTAGTTAAACATGCGTTATAAATAAACGTCTATAATACAATAGTACCGTTGCCATTGTGTAGGCCGTTTTGTAATTTGTCTTCCAATTGATCCTAGTTTTTTTTTTCTTGTCAGTTACAAATATGACAGTAGTATATATTAGCCTTTCAACGTTCCATCTATATGTTTATACTAATATTTCTAAATGGAGTGTAACTAACTAAACATGGATAATGTACACCCACTAGGTTTGCGGAATTAAGAAATATGTGCTTTATCATGAAAATCTATTTAAATAATGTTGCATGGGTGTATTCAGATGTTTAGTAAAAACAGGTGGCATCAATCATATTTTTTTATGGAAAATGTTAACTAATATATTATGATTGACGGACAGTTACATTTGTCTACTTCTGTTTATATTATTAATATAAGTCGTAAATTTTATGTTTACATGTTCCTTCAGAGTTCTTCCATGTGTATTGCAAAAATGCAGTCTGACGTATATAAGCTAATTCCGGGGTAGATGGCCATACGGAAGAGACGGCCATGTTAGGTAAATTCCATAATGGAGTTTAGGTGGCAGCAGTCATGCAGTGCTTTTATTAACTGTGCCGGTAAAGTGATCACTTCCAAGAAATAATTGAAATAAAGTAAGAAACGTGCACGTAATTTTTAAAAACATCGATAAAACTATAGTGCAACTTCATTTAATTTGCTTTGATATTATGTACAAAGGTTTTCATAATATAGTTTCATTATAAGCTATTCTAAGAATATAATTGAAGGATTCTAACCTAAAATTGTAGTTCGAGTACGTTCGCACTTTTTCATATTTGTCTTCCTTAAAATCCGGGATAGGTGGCCCACATGACCACATGGCAGATTTATTTTTTACAATCTTTCTATTAACCAGAGATGATCTAAGGTCGATTGCATAAATTTGCAGAACAGCTAAAAATATCGTTTCAATCATAAAAATGAAAAAGCTGAATACGATTGGCTTGTTCTTTTTTTGTCAAAAACTCCTGAAATAACTATTCGTAAGTCGGAGGGAGTTTTATTAGCTCGTATGAATGCTACGAACCCTAAGAAAGTTAAATATTTCAATCTCCTCCAAACAATAATGGAAGAAAATGAACTCTCCAGTAAGCCTGCAAATGTTTTTAACATTTATGAAATAGGGTTATAATTGAATAATCGACCTACTGAGGTGTTAGCCGCAAAGGGTTCAAAAGTTGGTTCTACTGTCACCTCAAAAGAAAAAGGAGGAACAGTGACGGTTATCCCCTGCTGCAATACTGAAGGCAATTTTTTCCCTCCTGCTGTGAGAATGAAAAGCAACAATAAGAAAAGGAGTGGGATGATAACCTTCCTGAAGGCTCTTTGTTATTTATGTCGGAAAAATCCACCTATATTAACACGAAAATTTTCCTTCAGTGGCTTCGCAGTCACTTCGTTCCTAGGAGATCTATGGGATACGTATTGCTGATACTGAACGACCGTTCTTCCACGTAAATTCTATTGAAATGCTAGAATTTACAGCTTCTCATGACATAGTGCTATTGTGTTTACCAAGTCATGCAACACACTTCTTACAGCCACCAGATAGAAGTTTTTTTTAGATCTTTAAAAGGAAATCTCTAAGGCTGCAGGAATAATTCCTTTCGGCCGTGACGTTGTTCCAGATTATGCGTTTACTTCAGATATAACTCCACCCCAGTCCAATGGATCTACCCAGTGTCAGAGCGGCACTCAAATTAAAATTGCTTCATCCAAGCAAACAGAAGATCTCACACAACCCAGTACATCTAATGTAGTAGGACAGGATAATGGTAATGTAGAAGAAACACCTTCTAGGCTACTAGCTGAGCTGATGCATATGAAAACGATGCATCAATTCTAATATTCCCAAAACATCTTGACATGTATAGGGAAAGAGAAGAGCAAATGAAGAACAAGAAAACGGTAAAAGTCAATATTCATAAAAATAAAAAAGAAGAAAGACTTGAGGACTTCTAGTTGTGATGATGATGGCAGAATAGAACTTGAAAGTGACGATTCCGGACCTCAATATTTGGACGAAAAGCATTGCGGAGGCTGCGCTGAAAACTAGTATGAGACGAGAAAAATGTCAATTGGATTCGATGTGCGAATTTTAGTCACTTGAAAGGTGTACAACCTACGGCAACTTGTGTCAGAAATGCGGAAAGATTAATGACAAAACTAAATAAAAATTGTCACACAATCCATGGTCATCTATCCCGGACTATTAGGAAGAGATGGCCCATAAGTATGTTTCCCGCTTTATGTTTTTTTACGAATATGGTTTCCCTTTTCTTGTTCATTATCATAACATATTTTCTGTTAAAGTTTTTTAAATTTTATAAATACTACATTATAAAGTTATGTTGAGTCTTAAGAATTTCACAAGGTTTCATTGAAACTATGGCCATCTATCCCAGATTTACCCTATAGGTTCTAATTCTACGTTTAACAAAAAAGTAAAGTACAGATTTCAAATTGTATCTTGATTTTAATTCAAATAAAAATTGTTTTCGTGGCTTAGTTGCGGTTGTTGATGAATTGGTGGTCCGTACACACATTTAGCGGTACAAAGTTAATGAACAATATCCTTTAGAATATATCATTTGTTAGTAGCAGCATACTTGCTGTAATGGTTTAGTAAAAAAATAGCTTTAATGTAGATAGAAAATCTTCTTCCTAGACGCACTTACACATTCCGCAGTACGATTTAACATCCTATTCGTCTCATTTGCAGTAGATTTTAAAAAACGCTAATTTAATATTTCAGATTAATTAAAAACATAAAAAGCATATACGTACATTCTATTCTTCAAACAAAAATGAAATTAAAATTTTATTACGAAAACATACAGTCCGTCTAGAAAGTATCCGGAAAACAAAAAGCACAGCTATAATTTTACGGAATATATTTTTATTACTTGAATAATAAAATCACAACAAATAATTCATCTCATTTACTAATACAATCTCCATTTAACTGTAAACACTTAACTGAACGTTCAGGTAATCCCGAAACGAGGTCAACGCTATACTTTTCGGTGATAGTGGTCCAGGCTTGTAAAACTGACCGAATCAAATCTTTATTTCGTGGTGCTGCTCTTTCTACTTCAATTTTCATCAGTCCACATATGTTTTCGGTTGGACTGGGGTCGATCTGGGGAAGCTGCTGGCCATGGAATTGTTGCCAAGTTTTGTTCTAGCATCCAAGCTTTAGTGTAGGCATGAGTATGGCATCTTGCATTATCCTGTTGAAAACGCCACCCTTCGGGATATACCATAAAGCACGAGCCGTTTTAAGAAGAAAGCCATTAAGAATTTCACAATATTTTGCACTATTAACGGTGCCATAAATTATACAGAGAGGTGTACCACCACGCTGAGAGATTGCTTCCCAAACCATTTTTGTGGGAAATTTGGAAATTTGAACGGTAACATTTTCTCTTGATAGGATTTTTAAATGATTTGCGCCAAGCCGAAAACAACTTTCGTCAGATATAAAAACATCACTAAAATTATTGTCTCGAAACCGTTGGCAAAAATCTATTGTTCGTTGCTTTTGTAGAGGTGTCATTGCAGGGATTTTTTTTGGTTTCCTTGATAAGTAACCTTGTCTTCTCAGTGAAATGTGGACAGTTTCTGGACACACTCTTATTTGACGTTGATTTCCAAATCTGTTAGCCAGTTTTCGAAACCCTAGGCGCGGGTTTTGTCGTCCTAAAGTCACTAAAGCGTTTAGATTGTTTCCGCTAATCTTACGCGGTCTTCCAGAAACTGGTCCATGGCTCATATCTCTGCTATTTTTTATCCTCTTTATTGTCTCATATAATGCACTTTTTTCGAGTTCAGTCAATTGCACTAACTTTTTAACGTCTTGAACACCTTTTCTATACAAGTATTCCACCAACTTTCTTCTTTCTACTTGTAACGTTATTTCACAAATATTAAGCCCATTGATAATCAACAATATTTGACGGCTAGTGTTGTTTTATGATTTTTGCCATGGCCTACAGTCGGCACAACCTACTTGATGCATTACTTTTGTCTTAGGATGTAACACAAAAGAAATATATTAAAATTAAGAAAAATAATAAATTCCGGATACTTTCTAAACGGACAATATATAGACGTATATAGTAACTATCAGTGCTTAACCTAAAAACATTTTTAATTTCACAGGATGATTACCTACAGTAAGGCGCAACTAAGATCTTTCTAACTCTACATATTAAATCATTTTTCCATTCTACATTGTACCCTGAATATGCGTATCTTCTCCATTCGAGAATAAACCACCTGCCACATTATAGTAGCATTGAAATTCAGTGCAAATATTCGAATGGTTAGATACACGTAATTTGAGCTGAATTCTGATATTAATTAAGAAATCCGAAAAGTTGGGTTGATTGTCAGCTTCTATCATTCAGAAGATAGTATGGGGGAAGGGGTACTTCAGAACCTCACTGTATATTACCCACATGTAGCTAACTACGTGCTTAAGTGGCGTTATACGCTGCAAGGTTAGACATCAATCAACCGTCAAAATTAGCAAGTGATTACTCACCAATATTATGGATACATCATCAAGCCCAAATTAATAGGTCGACTTAATTATTTCACTTTGCTATCCATCTCATTTACATGCGTAGAAGGCTGGCCAGTTCAGTATTTTCTACACCGTTAGACATATCAAAATAAACTTTGGTAGATGTTTTAAATGGAAAATGGCAACGGCCAATTATTCTCCAAACATGAATTTAGAATTTGACGTATATGGTGAGTTTTTTGCGATATTTCGAAAACTACATATCGAATCGAGAACGACGTGAATGCAATTTGTTCACCTCGAGGAAGCCTATGCACTGATACCAATCTCCATGTGGTTGACGCTGCAAGCAATTTTCAATTCTCAAATGGGAACCTAAGTTTTTCATTGCCGATTTGGATTCTATTAGAAAAAATACATAACCTGTATGCCAAACATTTTGTCAAAGAAATAATGATTGCACAAGTTATTATAAACAATTTAATGTACCTTCAATACTTTATTGAATTAAGTGAGTGGTCACATTTTTGGGCACTTAATGTGGAATAATTATTATAAACACCCAACCCGATAGTAAGTGGCGAAGGAGTTCACTTAAAGCAAGCAGCCTGATGGTGAGATGGCAGGGAACTCATCTCTAGCAAACACCGTGAGGGAACAAAAGCTTACTAACTAACTTACTAAACGTCGTTATTCCTGGGTAAGGCTAAAAGTAGTGCCTTGCAAAATGCAACACCATCTATTAGAAATCAAAAATTAAATTTCGGGCAAGCGCTACATATTTTGTAGGGTAAAATCTAATAAAATCGAGTGGCAATAAAAAATAAGGGTTTCCGTGAATTCCTTGGTATTTCCGAACTGAAGAAATATTTCAAAGGTAAGGAATCGAACCTAACATATCCCGTTTGAACAACAAGCGTGCCAACCACTACACAACAGGGACCTACCAAGAACAAATCACTTTTTATTGCTTGGGTATTACTTATCTGCTGTTATCTAACGAAAAGTATATTTTACTTGAATATCCGATTTTTGTAGAATTTCTAATAAATTAAATATAGTGTTTATGTTCATACCCAAATCTAGCCACTGTTGTGTTCACAACTGCAACGGATATGCACACAGCAGATCCAAATTGTATGTACATTGCACGTATACTAATAAATAAATATTGTTATTAATAACAAATGAATGCAACAAATCTTAGATAGGGTTCATAATAAACAAGTAAACGTTAAATAAACATTCAGTTATAAACCTCTAATATAAAAAGTGGAATTGAAGAAATTAACCATCTGTTTCTTCTTCATTGGGATTAGCTATTATTGTAGACTGCTGCTACGGAACTCGACATGAGGTTAGCCATACATTCTTCAAGAAAAACACTTCACAACAATACAATTACTTCTCGATTAATGTTTGCGTGTTTTCTCTTTTTCGATATTTGAAACAAATTTTTTCTTCAACGAAGTACTCAAGGATTGTTTGGATAATTCAACAAAATCATAAACCAAGTAGTCTGTCTGAATCACAGAATACACATTTTATAAATCCAATACTGAGAGTATTAGAATATCTACTATATGCCTACTATCGACTATGTATATATATATAATATAATGTATGCTAGCGGACTATTAAACACAAGCTCTTATGCTTTGGAATAACCATTTCCCAGGTATTATTTGCAATAATAGTAAAAAATTATTGCAAATAATTTTTAACTTGTTCATGCATTCCCTTTATTTAGAGTAACTTACACCCTCAATATTCCAAAAAAGCACGCCTTTCTTGTGAATTACAGAAGCGAGATAAAAGACAGGCAATAAATAGCTAATAATAAACCAAATACGTCAACTGATAACGTGATAGCAGACACTACAAGACTACTTGAACAGTGCAGTAGTGGCATACGATTATCTATCTATCACTCTAATGAAACCAAATTATGTACAGTGAAAATGAATCTCTGTAGTTACAGTCCGTTAAATCCCTCCCGGCGGGTGGAGGAAATTATTGCGCAGAGCGAAATGACACAACGAATCCACCACTACCGTCTCGTTTAGTTACGGAGCATCTAATCATCAACCGTCAGGAAGGATTGGATGGACTGTACATGATACTCATTTATGACCTCTAAAATAAATTCAGGTGCACCAACCTTGGTTGCGCATCTTTGAGCGCAAGTCTTGCTTCCTTTTCCAGCAGCAGTACTCGACAATGATACTCAAATTAATTGTCTTTACCCTTCGATAAATCAATGACGTAGGTAAAAACTTAAAATAGATAAAAATATGTATTTTGTTCGTTACTGTTTCTTTGTAACGCTAGTGTCTGTACAGACACTAGCAATAAACTAACTTTAAACGTAAGACGCATAAATAGTAAAAGATTAAACTTTAAGTCGGTAATTGCCCTGTAGTAACAAATATCCAAAATATAGTTTAAAGGTAACACAAAAAGATAAATTGAAAATTTGAAGCTTTTACAGATACTTCTAAAATGAACTCATATGTGGATTTTACAATTGCATACATTATATGATGCAATGGAAAATTCTGACAACAACGTAAATTGAATCATTTATTTAATTTATTGATTCCTAATATTTGCGCTACGCTACATAATATATACCTAACACAATCAGAAAAACGCTCATATTAACCCAAAATAATCTCAAAATAAGTGGAAATAAAAAAGTCTATCGAAAACAAGCGACTATAACTATACATAACCAGACCTAATAATAGCAGAACGGAGAAGTGCGTCTCTAACGATCCTCATCTGATACGTTTCGTATTGTCTAATTACAGAGTATCCCTTAACTCTATATTTTCTACCTGCCGATTCAAACGAGAATATCGAATACATCGGCAAGTAATCCGTGCATATGTACGAAATTCGCTTAACGAAATTACCCAGGAGAACAGGTCGTACTTGAAACACCCGGGCATTTTCAAAGTCCCCTTTCTTATAAATACCATATGGATAATTATCTAGTTATCCTTCTCTTCCTTCTAATTGTAAATAAATCAGTTACAGTGGAGCGTATGTTAATTTTCAAACAAAAGAATGGTAAATTAAAGCTTACAAAACATTCGATGCAATAAGCTCTAGACTACACATATAGGTTTCTTATGTAAATAGAGCTTGTGATTAATACTCCGTTGCTTAGATTCAAGAAATTCATGTACAATATACACTATCATTAGGCCGTCAACGAAAATACGGCAGAACCTTCATAAATCATTTATTAATTTTGGGTTATGTCAAATAAAATAGTAATCAATGAACGTAGGGGACCGAAAATAGTCACGCACCAGCAATTATCGATTTTACTCCGTAAGACGTGGAGATAAAACCATGTCGTAGTAGGAATTCGTAAACGCATGTAACGTGGAGAATATACATTGCAATATGTTCATATTTAGTGCGACGGAGTCGAGAAAATTTCTGAGTTGGGTATTGTTTGAGATTCCGTAATTGGTGAAATAGAATTGATTTAAAGAAGAGCATTTTCAGCAAATAGGCAGAAACTCCTTTTAAATTAAATTAGTTTAATAAATTACAAATAACTTTCACAATTTTGGAACTTTGTGCATTAATAAACTGGTCTTAGGAATTTGATTTGAAATATAACTAAAACAATTCACTACACTAACACTATACTTATGTTTCGGTAGCTAAGCTATCACTTTCAGCTGCAAAGAAAAATAAGTATATGATTGTATAGAGCAGAGAAGCGATCTTGAGCTTATTTTTGCTCACAGGATAGGAGGTGTCTATCGTTATCTTAATTATGTTTCGCTCAAGAGCTCAATATATCAAGATGCACTATATTAATAAACATTTATATGCTTGTATATTTGCAAACGTGAGTGTAGAGCGCTCTTGTTGAGAGGGTTCAACGTTATCATAAAATATGTATTCATTAACTATAATCTTGGTAATATATCTCCTCGTTATATTGATGTGGTCACGCAATGTCCCGAGAGGAAGCACTAGCCACCCGGAGTTATTAGCTATTTCTATTTCGAAGCAATCTCCTAGCGTCACCTACTGCCAAGGGATACGCGTCAGCGGTCTAGAAAGGAGCGAAAAAAACTGGTATAAATGTCTTCTCAAGCAGTTCTTAGACTGCTAACGTGTACATGCATGTAAGTGATTCCGAAGCTTCCACGATGTATCAAAAAATGCCTAGAAACAATAACCAAAATGCTTAATGACCGGGATGGATAGGAATGCTCAGAGCTCATTCGATTTTCAAATAATAATGCCACTTAATTATATGTATGACACAAGTACTCTTTATTGCCATATGATATTAGGTACTACCTGCCTCTTCTTACTTTAGTTACCAACTGACTTAGTACTACTCCACTGCACCAACTTCTACCAACCGTAGCCCCTCTTTATTAATGCTTAGTTGGTATGAATCCTTCAGCGTCTTATTATATTACTTTATTTAAATACCTACTAATGCCTTCGTGACAATATTTGTATTATTTCGGTTATTTCTGGACATTTTTCTATGTATTCATTAATAATTTCGGGTTATACAAACCAATTCTCTATTAAAGTTTCTTTTGATATTATTTTATGTTTTTATTTATCGTAAGCAATACATTAGAGTTTTGAATCAGATATGGGATGATGATTTGAAACGATACGTACATGTACACGATATTGGTGTCCTATTGTTGTGGTCTGCTTGAGGGTGAAAAACATATCGCAGCTATACGTCCCATCGTAATGGTGCATGAGTTTATTGCTGAGAATGATAGTTTAGTTTAACTACCAAAATGTGCGTCCAGAGTTAGTGAACTGTTGTGATAAACGTGATAGTAAAGTGTTTCATAGTCGAACATAGCTGGATCTGTATTTTTTTTGTAGTATTCTATTAAAGAAATATGTCGACTAACATGTCGACATAATGTGAATGGCGTTTATCTGTTTACAATAAGAATGGTTAGGTATTTTATAAAAAGGGAGTAGATTACATTCGTTTTCATTTTCCGCGTCGTGCCACATTTATAAACTTACAGCCGTCAGATAAACGGTGAGAGCTGCTATTCATTAAGAAAGATTGAATGTTTTCTGAAATGAATCTTCCAAAAATTCTAATTAAGATTTACTTCTGCATAAGTAAGAAAGTAATCCTAAGGAAGCGTTATGACGCCTGCCATGCACAAACTGGAATTATCTCTAGTTTTACTCTTAAGTATTAGACATTCTACATAGCCGATGCTTGCCAAGTTAAACTTTTTGCATGAATAGCGTTGCCAATAACTATTCTCTCTATTCATTTTGAGAATATTATGTAGCGAAGACGTGGTGTCATACACCAAACTTTTAAAATTATGCACCTATTAATCTAAATCGCCGGACTTTTGTAGAATGCATGTCAGACAGCGAACAAGTACAGCAAATTTATGGAAACGAAATGTTGAGAAAAACTCATTCACGATGAAAATGAAACCGAACTTTTTCTAACTTTTTTTAAAAATATTTTTCCTTTTGTACTTACAGACACTATTTACACGATCTTATGTCACAGCCTTTTCTTTTTCTCTATTGCTAATTTTTCACTTGTGCATAGGTTCAGTAAATATTCAGTATGTTCTTATCAATCGATGTATTTTTCCTTGCTAAACTCCTCTATTTCGTTATTTTGTTTATTTCTACTTTTATCAATACTCCCAGATATCCAAATTGTGTTATTTATTATCCTTTCTGTTTAATGTTATTACACTCGCCGATATTTCGTTTGACAATGCTTTATTTGATTTGATCAGTAAGACCATGTCATCGGCTAATACTACAAAAGTAAATAAGGAATTCGATAATTATTCTCCATGACCGAGATCTATATTGACCGCGAATGATCTCTCTCCCACTCTTAACTTACCGAATGAAGATCATTCTTACCACATTTTTTTTTATTTTTGTCGATATTCCTAATTTCCGCAACGCCTTCTGTATTTCCATTCACTAACTTGCATATAATCATTAAACATCTATGAACCAAGATTCTATTCATAGCTGTTATTTTAGATGATAGGATTTTACATACAACATTTAATTAAACTATGCTCTGCTGGAAATATGTTGTAAAGTTCTTACTTCATCAAATGGTCTTGAAGCACAAATTCTTTGCATCCTTTGGTATAATAATTTTTTTTACGCAAAGTATAAAACGCTATGGGTGAAACAAATGTTAAACATTTGAAAAACACTATTTATTCTTATTTAAGTACAAAATTAAGGTATTTTTAAAAACACGTCTTATAGCTGCACTAACTAAAAGATACAAAAAGGGAATGTTTATAATTTCTTCAAATAATTTATGGACATCGGTAATTTTAAATATTTTCAAAATAACGAATTCTATCACAGATTTAATCATTATCTTCATTTCTTGATATCTCATTGAGAATCTGTGACTCGGTTTTATTCTGTTAACTTAAATATTTAGTAAACACAATACAAACTTAGACATAAATGTATCCTAATTAAATAAATTATGACTGAGGTTCATAAAGTTCATAAACAATTGAATTTAACAAATTAGTTTGTCGATAATATATATGGGTACTTTCTCAATATATGGACATCGAAGATAGTAGCATACGCATAAATATACTTAATAATACTAAATCTATACAGTGTGTTACAAGTTCATATGATTTGTCCAACTCCTACATTTTCACTATTTTACTTATTTGGCGTTCTTTTTTTTCCATTTACGCAAAATTACGTGTGCGCGGTAGCTATTTTATTTATATTTATTTTTTATTTAAATTTTTAAGAAATTAATGTCTACAACATACACTGTTCGATAAAAAGGACTTGTAACATCCTGAATAGATTATAATTTTAACTTAAATCATTTTAAAACATTGATCGTTATGGGGGTCAACTGTGACTGGTAGACCATAGAAAAATTTCAAACAAATATTTGTTATACTCTTTACATAAAATTCGTTGGCGATCAATGTCTTAAACAATGCAATAAGCGACTAGTAACCACCTGATAGAGCAATTATGTTTTAGATTAATGAAATTGTTTTACAATCACGAAATATATTGTGAATAAATTAACGAATTTAACAAAAGTCGTTGAAGTAGTTTCTGTCTGGTTTTGCCGTATTCGTTGCACTAGTATGCTTAAGGTTTCACCGAACATATTTATTGCTCTTATGCACTTCAGAAGTTGGCGTAAGTGCAACACGGAAAATTCGGAAGATACTACTTACTCAATTGAAAATAGCTGAGAAAAGCCATACTTAACCAGTAAAACTTCATAGGTAAAAATGTCAAAATTTTTTTTTTCGTTAGAACTTATTAAAAAAAATTCTTGATGCACTTAACGTTATCTAATCCTACGTGAATATTAATAATATAATTATCATTTTTTTTAATGTTATACACGTATCAAAATAAAATATGTGTAAGAATAACATAAATCAAATCCACGTGGAACCGATACTCTGCGTAAATCGAGGAACGGTGGTTTCTGGTCCATTGTCAATTATCCGGTAGTTTATGTAGCCTCATGTTTCTCTTCTCCGCGTCCCTGGCGTTTTATTAGTGAAGTATTACTCCAGTCACCGATAAACCCGGTAAAACGACTAAATAACTCGTTTTTTACATCTTCTTCACGTCTCTAATGTTCGGCTTTAATGTAACTTTTCATCACAAAAATGTACAGAATAAATTTAATTATGTACAATATTTTCGCAAGTTAAGTATCGTTCGGTAATAAGTCGTCAAGTCATGTAGGAAATGTCCATATTTTAAGGTTACCGACTCTCTCTTGTGTATGTTTGTTAGACGATAGAACAAGAACTCCTGTGAGAGGGAGTCTACAGCTTGTAATATGATACTTTCAGAAAAAGAACATTTTATTGAAATTTAATTGAAATACCATAAAATATTGTACATTAGGGAACGTGTGTCATAATTATTGTGATTTCATAAATGCTGTCGAGAAATGTTGCTGTTTAGTGCAAGTCGTTGTTAAGTATTTCAAATAAATGGTAAATTCAAGTTTTGACTAGTCAAACGAATACGTAGTTTTAAGTACGTGACGTCTTACCATACAGAGTTCACGTAACATCGAGGTTTTCCGTCTGTCAGTTTAATTTGTATTAATTTGCAGTTTACTTACTACTATTACTACTTTACCTACTTTACTGATTAAAGGGACGTGAGTGTGATACTTTTGGTAGCGTAACGTGATGGAACTTTACATCTCCAAACATATAAAGCAGTAATACATTAACTCAGCAGTAGGCGTCAATGTACAACAGAAGTTGACACTTTTAACAATTATGGAAGTACACAAATTTTTGGGCTGGTGCTAGGATAAATACATATTACGCTTGCGTAAGTGCTTTTACTTGGATTTATTACCGACTTCGGCATCGGCCCGGTCTGCAAACAACATCTTCATTCGCAAAACTGCAGCTACGTCTCTTGTTCCATAAATAACTATTTTCAGTATGGTAGGTATCAGGAAATAAAGTTATTTACGAAAAAGTAGAAAAATCTGCCTTTACAGTAGAACTTCATTTTCCATCCTTTAGTACTTAATTAAAAAACAGATGGCTAAAAGTAAGACAAATAATAATTATGCATTTCAGGAATTAGTCGTTCTTTAGTATCGACCATTAATCAGAGTGACCAAGTAGTTAGAAAGTTCCTTTAAAACCATTTTCGCCAGTGTACATAACATAATATATTCTATGAATCGCTTTACGTATAGATAACTAGCAACTTTAGAATTTAGTGTAGGTAAGAAAACCACTTCACTTCCCTTTATATATGTAAGGTGAGAAGAAATACCTTCTCGCTTTCTGTAAATATGTTGGATACGGTAGTTCCTGCATTAAAATTGAAATCTATATATGCAGTTGCCGTAGATAAATACCTTTGCATTAAACGTTATATGCATCTTCCAAATGAATTTTTAAACATCCACCGGTCTATACAGAACATGTAGAACTTTTGTTGTGTTCCCATGGGCATAAAATTGTTTAACCTACGGTAGATGTACCCAATAAACACGTATAACGGCATATAGTACTTGGTCTACCATATAAGGAATTGCAACAGCAACAGTGTACTTCTTTTCTGCTTATTCCGCATTTTGCTAGCCCTGGCAGATGCTATAATAGACCATGCAGCTTGCGTTATCGCAGAAGCGGTACAGAGCGCGAGCGAAGCTGACAAATACTTATGAATATAGATATCCATCCCGCTTATTCCAGTTCTTCCGGAAACATTAGCGATGAATTATGTGTGATACCTTTTAATACTAAATCTCTCCAAACTGGAAAAGTTTGCTGGAAGACAACGCGAACATGTACATTCCGCATTTCAACCTGAAATGTTAACAAAGGAACTATAATAAAACGAAAGGAAAAACAGTTTCGAGAACACTACCGTTCCGCGCAACGTTGCCTTCATTTATATGCAAATGAACATTTTCCTCGCTAATTATTGTAATTCAGAGACGGCGAAATGAAAATGCGAGAAAGAGATTCCTGCACGGCTTTAATATTTTATCGATCAAAGAATCCGGCAGTTTCAATACTTCTAGCTTGCGGAACGAAAATTAAAGTAAATTACTTCAGAGTGTCTACAAGAACTGACAATGTATGTTATTGCGCCATAATTAATTTTTTGTCCTAGTTCAGATTAACGGAATTAATTTTCAAAGATCCATTCAGTTATAGAACAATAACAAATTTCTAAGAAAATGCAAAATTTTCCTGAAAATAAATTTCAGTTTAAAAGTAAAGCATGGAGTGAGGTTCTGCAGTATCGCTTTCCCCCATACTAACTTCGAAGCGACAGGAACTAATGTTTTTAGAAAAAAATAGGTCGGTTTCTATTTCCTGTGCGTATTCTGGTTTTTAATTCTTACCTATTTTGTTACTTTTGTTATTTCTTATCGAACTTCCTTTCATAAACAGTGTGCCGGTTTTTCAGTTTCTTCTGCTGTTGATTCTACATTGACGTGTTGATCATGTTACATGATCCGTGGTTCGACAAACCAGACATGGCGAACCTCGGATCACGGACCGTGTGACATGTGCAGTTTGCTCTTGCTCGCGGTTCGCCGGATGGCGATAAAATTAAGAGGAACAAAGAACACATACTTTTTAAAGAAATACTGAAACTAGTTTTACCTGTGTTAATTTCTCATGTATGATGCTACCCATCTTCCCTTTTTACGTTTGTTTAATTTCTATTACGCCACTGAATAATTTGATGTGACGAGTGTTACAGAATATTTTTCTGGAAAAAAAGGAATTTTATAGTAACGAATTAAATTAGCACTAATGATGAAAATAAGATTTATTTACATTTAAAAAGGTTCAAGACGGGAGTAGGTTGTTACCGCAGAATATGTATCACTATTTGGGTTCAAGTATTAAAAAATGGTTCTTTGAATTCCTTGAATGTGGAATTCGATTAACTTTTGCACTAATTAACAGTGGAAATTTTACAAGTTTACTCGAAACGAAATAAGTGAAAGGACATTTTACATTGGAATTTTCTCTTTGCATGAATCACATTGATTTCTAAAAGGTCAAAGCAGATATTTTTAAAATTCTCTATAACGTGTTGCATAATACAGTCTCACTATAGAGAGCACACAAAGAATCTGCTGCTACAGTTTGTTATCTTGCGCCCATAGTATCGAGGATACAACTAAACATTTCAGATTCAGAAATCATGACAGACGGTTCCGACATTTTCAATTCCCCAAACCAATGAACCTTCAATTCAACGGACCAATTCCGTTGTTTGTCGAATCACGGATCATTAATATTCCAAGAATTTGGCAAAATGGAGCATAATGAACGCTGCCCTTATACAGCCGGTAATATAACTTTGTGCTAAGTAAGACAGAATAATAATAGTCGACAGCGAACTGCTTTAAGGATCATAGGATTCAAATTATTGAATAACGTGATAATTGTCAGATTTACATAATATTAGTTAGTGTAAGTTACTGTATTTAGCATGGTTATTGCCAGAACCATCCCCAAAATTAATAACATAGTGCTGAAGAAGAGACATTGTCTACAAAAAGAAAACGACAGTAAATTTTGAAGAATCTATCGTAACTCATTAGTTGGTACAAGTTCGTTAAAGTGAATAAATAATAACGATTAATAAAACAGGAAAAACAAAATAACAATAAGAAACAGTGATATCTTATACTTTTAGAATGGAGATTTAACAGTTCGACAATTGTATGATTACAATGTTTCCCAAGCTAAAGTATAATGTACGTTGCATCGTTCGGCTACTTTTTGTTTTTATTGTTTTTCTTAACATTAATACATAGGCTATTCCAAAAATGTAACTGAACTCCCGATAGCGCTAAAAGCTAGTTCACAAAAACAATTGAAACCGACTTACATTTTCCGGTAGCTTCTGTCGTTCAAGTTACTACGAGGGCGGAATACTTTAGGATCTGACTATATACAGCGTGTCCACCGAATGCGTAGACGGAAAATAATTCCTTTCTTGAACAATTTAAAGAAAATGTCGAATAAAACATTTCGGAGACAAGCTCTATACGACATAGCATTATGCCGAGTATACATACAGGGTTTTCAGTTGCCGTTGAGCATGATATATGTTTGGTTTTCTTAATGGAAAGTCCTTTATATTATTCCATTTTTGGATGCCTCTTTTCAATTCTTATACCCACCTATCTTTGTTGTGGCAGATATCTTAAACGCTAGAGCAACGTTTGAAATTGTATAATATCTACTAAACCACAATATTGTAGCGCGCCGGCAAATTGGACCCACGGTAAACTGGCTCTATGGCGAAACGTTCTAGATCCCAGTAGACGTTCAACACCATCAGAGTAGAAGTCAGAGACACAGAGAATATTTTTCAAGTTAGGATCTATCTCAATTAAGAAAATATCACCTTTACTGGTCCAAATGATCATTTTGATCTATAGAAGCGCCACATCAAACAGGAAGTAGGAGGAAAATCGAAAGGGCTCCTACTCACAAAACACATCAGGACAAAATTAGGCGAAGGCATTCATATCAAGACAAGGCTATCGTTTAGCAAAGGGCATCTCAGATTACCGATAGGTTTAATGGCAGATCATGCGTTTCTAAGGTCCTAGATTAGTATTAGTATTGAGTAGGGCCGTCACAAACCTTTTTCAGGAACTGGGTACCCGCCCAGCACAACGGTTTCGAGTTACTCGAAAGCGAATACCTAAATACGGATACCCGTTTTTGAACAATACCATTAATATACATGTATATACATATATCTGGACTGACCAAAACCGTATTTTTTAGGAACGGGTAGAACCAGTGCTAAAAATGTCGAGCCGCCGGGTGCCCGATTTCGAGCAACAGCCTTAGTATTGAGATTCATCAAAAGCCTCCAATTATTCTAACACACACACACAAGCACCTAGTCTGGTTCATTATAACTAGAGTGAGGACGTTCGGTGCAGTTTGCTAGCGAATGTTAATCAGCCAAGCGTCGATCGGGTATATGCAGTAGCGTAGATAAATTGAAAGTTATATTTTGTTAATCGTTAAGTACGATTGTAATAGGAATTAACTATGATATATTTTTCTAAATTGTTCGTTGTGAATTGGTTTCTTTGGCCAGTGCTGCCGTCGGAACGTAACGCCAATGACAAACTGCACGCAACGTCGCCGCTCTAATTATAACACAAGGAAAGATAATAACATTATTATTTATTATTATAACTTATTAAAGTCATCTTCCAAAATAAATGGGTTTTATGTGAAAAAAGATTAAAGTTTGGAGAAATTATTGGAATTAAACCATTTTCAACTAAAAAAAAAAGTAAGCCTTTTAGTTGAGAGGTTCATTTCAAAGGTTTGCTTCTGAACATCTAAAAATAATTCCTAGCTTAAAAGAGACTTGATGTTAATTTTCAGTTTTATGTATAATTTAAAATAAATTTTGAGAATTATCATTGCGGTTGCTTAGAATAGAACAATCAATGGAATGTAATCCCATTATTAAAAAAAAGATGTAAAAATTTTATATTTGCACAGTTTTAAGAACAAGCTCTACATATCTGTCTAACAGTGCATTAGGTCTGGCGATATCCACACCACCAGGACGATCACTACATATATACGTAGACAGAATCGTGCACCAGACGAAACAATAGATAAATCGTAATTTTATTTATAATACACGAAAGAATCAAGCGAACCTGGTATATCTATCTGTGTCTGTGTACATGCCGCGTGTGTCACCGCGCTCCAGTTAACATGCACGAGCATGCTTATACGTGACACGTTTTTATATTTGGAAGTATTCCGCCCACGTAGTTCACTTCACCAATGCCACCTCCACAGCCCGCTCATCCTACTCCGGCATTACTTTCTTTCTCTCTTACTTTCTACTTTTCTTCTTTATGCTTTTCTTCTTTTTTACTTCGTTTTATTTTATTTCATTTCTTGTAGAGCATAGCAGCACGTGCGAGGTTGGATGTTTCGTTTACATTCTGCAGTCTTACCTGAAGTTTAGCATAACTCCTGTAGGAGTTTATCGATGCAAACGGGGCAGAAGGAAAGCGGTGATGGTGATATATGGCAATTTTAAAGTAGTTTACAAAGTTTTTTTCACAGGAGAGGCGATAAAGTAAGCAGTTGAGCAAAAAGTTTCGACCGTCGACCGACTTTCCGTTTAGGATAAAATCGTTCGCGAACGAGGATAAATTTTAAAGTAAAAAAATGGTAAAATAAACATTAATGAAATGGAGAAAGTTTTAATAACTAGAAGCTAGCTATGCAGTTTTGTTTAGTTTCAAAAGTGTCATGTTTAAAAATATGTTCCGTCAAAACTGAATAACTACTCATTACTGAATAGCTCTGCAACTCTTCTGAAGCAATGATGCATAATGTATAAACGCACATAAAGGCTTTGTGCTTTCTAATATTAAATAATCACAAAGTATGCTATTTTTCTGGAAAAGAACGGTATATACAAATAAATAACGGTTCACATATTCTAATGTGAAAAACACTCTAATTACACAACAAAAATTAATTTATGAAGAATTATAAATTTTCAATAACGAGTTACTATATTGTTTTTTGTTGTACAAATCACAAATAATCTCGATCAAAAATTTAAATGAAATGGAACAAAAAAGCACGTTCTAGATTAAACAATCATCTACCCCAAAATAGTCAATATTTCAGGGTAGAATGAAATTCGCAATTACGGGAAATTTTCTACACAGCGGTGGTACACAGTCTATATCAGGAACAACTAGTCTCATCAGGCACAAATCATGTGAAACTTCTCGGGGTCACAGCAAAAAGCCTGATTCATGTTGCAACCGGTCGGTCAATTTGACAAGCAAAATGTAAATAAGAATAGTTTGAGGTAAATATACGGTTTCACACCTTCCATCATTCCTTTTTTGTATCAATTACTTGGGAACTTATAGATCAATCTTTCTTTATGGAACAACCCAAATAGCACAGACGGTTGGTGCAACGTTGGCTCCCGATGACGGATAACTTGGCACATAACGACATAACGACCTGGCAACAATGTCGGCATTGCATGAAGGTGTAAACATTTTACACTTTTGGCCGAACATCGGCTCCCAATGTTATCGCATACTTACCTGATCTACTTTGGTATCCACTGACCTTTAACGAACACTCTGAAAATTGCCTCAATGTCTGTCGACCATGACGTTATATGTTTTCAACGTTTGGCAACTGATCTTCAACCGACGCTACACCGACTGAAATGGTTCTACGTCGATTTGCTTATGCCACTTAAGTGTTTACTGCCTATTTCTCGATTGCCAACCAACGCTTAACCGATTTTGTTGTCCCAAACCCAATCGATACGTAACGTTAGAAAAGTACATTTGTTTTTTTATACCTCACAAACACTCTACCGACCCTGGTTAACCGTCATGGATGTCGCGCCGACCGTAAGACGTTGTACCATTTGAAGGGCACCGTTAGCCAACCAACTGTGCTACTAAGCCATGTTGTAAATGAGATATGTTTTAACCCTAATTTTTTCTACTTTCACCGAAATAAGTAGTTTAACAAAATTTTCTGTATTTCGTTTGTCATTTACTTCATTTATGTATATTGTTGTATTCCTCTCAACACAATTCGGGTTTAAAAAAAAAACAGTTTCTGACACCAGGGCAGCTTTTATTTGTATACTCCGGAACCGAATAGAATTATAATAACATATAATCATTATAAAGATTTCTTTTAGAACAACTTTAGAATTAACATACAATTCTAATATAAACTTTCGGTAGTTAAATGGGCAGAGTAACGACTTACGCGGGAGAGTGACTTCTTAATACTCTATTGAGGCTCGAGCGCGAACCCCTTTTATATGTTTCAAATGTGCTGACTAAGATATCTGTCTACTTTGTATACTTTTGCTATTATCAAGGGTTACAACAATATACTCTAAGAATAGGTCTAAGCAAGGGGAAATTTTGGCATCCCGAAACGTGAGTAAGGCTAGAATGAATAACACACAATGAAGAACCTTTATTCTGTTGAAGTAATTTAACAATATTTTTATTCAATTTCCAATATATATGATAATCTTCAGTAGTAATCACTGGAAATATTCGTTTCTCTCAACTTTGCAATGTTTTAAACGAGAGAGAAGTTAATTTATCGAAATTAATTTTTTCATAAACACCTTTCGGCAGTAAATTAAAAATAAATAGCAAATGTTTACGCTTTTGCGAAAATTAATTTGAAAATAGGTAAACCAATCTCAAATTGTGACAATCGGAAGATTACGCGTCCTAAAAAATCCCTCGTACTTTTAAGCAATCAAAAATTGACTTTCGCTGTCTTGAAAGATGATTTAAGCACCAAACACTTCGAAGAATAATATTCTTAGCCTAAACTGAGAAATTGTAAGCGTCCCTTGACTACTTTGTTCACAATAGAGATAGTCATTCAGGATATACCTTTGGAATTACGGATTAATATTCAAAGTCAATTAACTTTCTCTGTTCTTTATTCTAAAATTACAAATTAATTATTGGATTAATTATAGATTCATGAGAGGTCCCAACTCAAAGAGTGACTCTACGATATCTTGACTCTTTGGTATTGTCAGCAATTTTTAGAATTGGAGTATGACTGACGAACTGGAATTTTTTACAAAAGGTATCTAATTTAGGAAAGATTGAATTTATACTGTGAATTATTGTAGAAAATATTCCATTAAAATTGAAGATAGGATACTAAGAAAATGGACAGAAAACAAGTTATTTGGCCATTCCCCAAGACCATCGCTATAGGGAAATGGATTTAAATGCTAATACTCCCGCGACAGGGAGAAGTGGTTATAAGCAGAGAAATAAGTCAGAGGGATTTTGTGCGTTGACTAAGTAAACATAGGTCTTGGTGATCACAGTATACGTGGCGCTAATGGCTACGTTTCATGTCCTTTACAAAGGAGTAGCGGTTACAATAATGTTATCTGAAATATTTTCTTCTATTGTTAGACGAATCTTCTAGGTCAACGGTTTTACAATTTGATGTGTTAACTGGTAATCTATTCTTACCACACCAACCCCAAAATGTTATCAAGTTTAGTCTAAAGAAAAAAGGGATCATTTGTTGTAAGATATCGATTTTTATACGTTCACATACTAAACGCTTACATTTGGTACATATCGTTAAAAATGGCACCGAAGCATTTAAAAATTAAACAGTAGTAACATACAAGATTGCAAATAGAATGTACTAAAACAAAAAGCACTTTGACTAAAGCCGAACAATTTATGTAAAATAGAACTGCTATAAGTTAAACAAAATTTATTTATCAATTATTTATCATCCGTTAATCAAACTAGCAAATCCTCAATTTTTATGTAGTTCGCAGTTTCGTGTAAAACCTTCTTTCTTACATTGTATGACAACCATATTCTGTTCGCCAAACTTTTACATTTGCATAAGATATAAAAGAGAACTAGTTTTTATATATGGGTTAACGTTATTTCTTGACCACGATAAGCAAATAAGCTTTCCTCGTCTCCTTTTATGTTCTTATATTGTTCTATCTAGTTCACGTCACGTATTGAAGCTGGTATGAAGACGCTTTATCCTAAAAGTCGAATTTAAATGGAATGAAAACTATTCTACAGCCAGAACCTTTTATTCCCGTGAACGTACTAAACGAAAGAGAAAATGAAGAACGAATTTCGACTCTATATATTTTATCGGTTTTATGTTTTTAAATAAATCTGAGCATAGTACGTAAAATAAAATATGTTTTCGAAAGAACACACAAGCGGTGACACACTCCAATGCCGACCAGTGAAAGCGGTTCCATATTCCGTTATCCGCCTCTAACTTTGCTCAATTCTTCCATCTGCTACCTACTGCCCTCTAATACTCTATGGTGGCGCTTCTTTCAGGTTATTCATTGTACTTATTACTCCATCCTTGAACTTTTTATTGATTGTATAACATTATGTGATCTTTTGCATTTCCTACATGTCTTGTGCCCATTTTCTTTCATTGTGTCTTGCTTTTTTTTAACTTCTTTGCCCATTCGCTCGTTGTTTTCTCTCATTTTTTTAATATTTTGTGCTTTGTTTAGTTTTAGGTTGATTCAAGTCGTAAAACTGCGAATTTACATCTTTTATTAAAATTGGAAGGACAGCATATTATCCCGCATATAAAATATTTTGAGCAAAAGAGCAAGGACGGAATTTATTATTAGAACTTTCCTAACAAGTTCCAATAAATACTTACTTTTATTTTGCGGAAAATTAATTAAGAAAACTATACTTACCTATATTATCGGAAAGATGTTCACTCATCTGTATCATACACTGGAAGAATAAATTGTAATTTTACTGGGAACAGAGGAAAGATTGAAGAAATACACTTCCGTGCAATTTTCTAAGAGAGTCAAATGCAATTACGAACTGTCAACACGTCATCCTTCTTACATGCTTCCGAAAACCCTCGTAAAACATAAAATATAACCCTCTATTATTAATCACAGGTGCACTCTCCAGAGACGAGGTAAGATCTTCCGACATTCTCCGGGAGAAGGAAACTTCATTTGCTTCAGCGACAGCATGATAAATAATGAAATCTGGATTTATTTATTCTTGCTCTTTCGCGCACCCAAAATACTAGACATTACGTATTCTTTCGCAACGGTTTCCATAACTATTAGCGGTGGTGATGTTTTGTTGTCGTCAGGGAACTTCTATTTATCATTTTTCCTTTTAAGTATACTGAAAGGTTACGCCCTTAACCTTTCATTACCAGGAAACATTCCGTCTTGCTAGTGAAGGTAATTTAGAAGGAAACAAGAATTCATTATAAAATGTAACTGAACTTCATTTCATTACAAAACTGGGCATTAGGAAAGTCAATGTACAATATATTTATAGCATTACCTACCCATGACGCGTAGGTAATAAAACTCAGGAATTAATTGATAATAATTAAAGACATAGGACATTTATTTTGCATCACTATTGTGAATTATGTTCACATTACTTGCATTAAAAATGTCTAACTACCGCATTAAAAATACTGAGGAAATGCGGATAGATATTGAGTACTAGCTGCCAATATCTTCATTAAGAAAATACTATAAGAGCGATAAAAAATACTAGCTAAAGAACCTAAAGAAGTTTCATTCTATTACACCTGTTATTAGGGATCACGTTGAACGTAGATAATATTTTCTGCTCTGTTACGTTATACATCTTGTGTAGCATATAGTACTTAATTGGTGTAACCAAACACAAATACCTTTCGCTCTACTGCGTCAATAATACCAACAATGCCATTATCCGTAATATCTGGTGTAGGTCCAATTGTTTTCATTTCAAAGTTCGGAGTCACAATAGGCAAGGAACATTTTTGGCATTGCACATAAAATAAATATAAGTACAGAAAGACTACATCAAGAGAATCTGGAGTTTCCTTGGTAATTGGTAATCTACGTAATCAATTGTTTGGAAAAAATCTCGTCCCGGTATGGAATTGAATCTGGCATTTGAACGAATGTGGTACTACTATACTAAAGGGCCCTTTTGCCTGGAACGTTCAGTTATTTACCTACAAATATATCGTAGAAAATTTTTATTCTTACACGTGAAATACGCTAATTATTTAATAAAATTCGGCTTCCCAAGTTCATATCGGAACTACATGTTTTTATAATATTATCACCACTACTGATTGCTTTGGTCTTGTAAGCGAATAAGTATAAAATGTGAATGCTGTTACAAATATTTTTAAGTTAATTCGAGTGAATAGCTTTGCCCGCGGAACACGTTCCATATCGACTCGGAACGAGTGCGGAACCAATTTGGGATTGTCGTAGACTGCATGGTCGATTATGATCCGTTTCATGATTTTGATTTACCCCGAACAATTTCAGCACAATCGAAAATCTCCGAACAGTCTCCTTTCTCATCTATCATCAACTTGTTATGTAGAATATTTCTAACCTATATTTTCTTTACTGTATTTTGATATTAAAGAAATGAGTAAAAGTGAATGAAGTACGTACTTACCATTTAATTTGATTATAAGAAAGAATTACTTTGAAAAATAATTAAAAAAAAATCAGTAGCTGAAAGGATGTGCTTCATGTTTTTTATTTTTATATTTATACTTTAATATTTCTTTTATTTTTAAATAAATAAATGGTCAAATGCTGTTACGCATAAAACTGCGAATGTCTCGAACTTACGGTTTTTGCTAAAGTCATAGAAGTGGTAGAACTAATTCTGAATTGATCTCGAACCGAATTTGAGTGATCCTCGAACGCAGAATATTTCAACTGCGCATGCAAATAGTCCTAAATCAGCTCTGAATCCTAACCGCGAACGAAGCTAATATACCTGTTACGTAAATCACACTGTGATTTATCAAAATGATGCTTGCATTGAAAACAAGAAATTTGTTGGTAGACTGTAGAGGATGAACGCCTACAAGTAAACATAAAACAAATAAACAATACATACAATTATTCTAGAAACTAATGAATATACAACGATATTGTAGAATGATAAAGCATGTATTTTAATTATAATATAAGTTGTGAATCAATTATTACACCCAGAAACTTTACAGTATTTCCGAATCATCCATTCTTTTTAGCGAAAATTAAACCCCCGTGCTAATCTGTAATTAATGCCATTTTATCCATAAAGTCGAACATTCTACTCAATATGAGTCTTTCAAAAAGTTTTGCTATAACAGATAATAAACTAATCAGTCGATGGCTACCAAAGTCAACTCCCCTCCACCTTTTCCTTCATAATTATGAAGGAAATATAGTACCTAATTAGGTACTATATTTTATAATGTTTTGACACTGTAAAATTTGGAAAATTCAAGGAAATTTTACGAAAATCTAAATTTTCTTCAAAAATTGCTGGTCGGAAAACCGGGAATGTCCCTAGACACTCTTTCGGCAGATGAAAAGAGACGTGTTAAGACGTAGAAATGAAAATAACTACTAACTTCAAATCTCGTGACTTTCTATTACATAAACACCAGGTTTATGTACTTCTTCGAACCTCTTTTCTTCAGTAATAGACTACTGAACACACATTAAAAACTTTTAAGTGGAAATATTTACTCAATTATTTAACTTGGAGGAAATGCTACGTACAACTTGCCTGGACGACAGCTAGACCTAAAGTCACAAATAAAATTGGCGTTGTTTTTCGCCATTGTTCAAATACGTTGGCAACTGTTTTATTCCATAGACACCTGTGATAATTTTTACCCATTGAAAATGTGCTATTATTGAAATATCTGCCGAAAGGAAAGATTTTTGCTGAAGTATGATGCAGGGACGCAACTGATGCTAGGATTCTGTGTTCTTGGATGACACTGCGAATTTAGATGATACGGACCGAAAGACGCTTAATTCACAAAGAAAACTTCTATACGACTAACGTATGCACTAGAACTTGCTGTGGAAATTTTAGACATTAGTTTGATGATAAGAGAATGACGGATAAAAGTAGTTAATATAAGTCTTCCCCACGATTGTCGTTGGCGGGACTTGTATTAATTTTCTTATTTTTACGCCCCAGAAATATTCGGCTAAACACAGGGATGTTTCTCTAGGGATCGGGCTTCCTACCAACAGATGGACGCTCATACCCGATAGGTGACATGCCAAGATGAGAAGTATATCTGGCGCTGATGACAAGTAACCTCGTTGTTGTTATTTTGTGACATTATAATATATATTATATATTGTTCCTGAATTAATTTGTATACGTTCGCAATCGTTTATGATTTGATTGGAATCTGGCATCACTACATTAATAAAATATTCCTGAAATTGGTTTTATATGTTGATTATAGTTGTTGTATCGGAACAGTTTAAATTAGTGAGTTACCACTTAACTCATTTTCGATGCGTTTTAAACTATATTCCTTCCTCTTTTCTTCTGTAGGAGAATATTCTGGTCTTAATAATCACGCTAACAGAATTTAATTACGTAGGACTATAAAGATAAATCATCACTACTAATTTGTTAATAATACTAATACTAATACAAAGCCAAGCCGTTATTACTAAGCAAAAAGATAAATACGGCAAGGCACAAAAAACAACACTGGTATTCAGAGCAATGCTTTATCTGTTGGTTGAGGATTAGTTGTTGCATTTGCGTTAGTAAGAGCCAAAGTTTTTAACTTTCTTAAATGCTATCATGCGTGAAATGTTGAATTAACTATAAAGCATTGTTGAATCATGATTTATTATGATTTCAAAAAAGGTTTAAACACCCATGAGTGCAGCTTGGAAAGCTTAGATTCAACTTTTAATTACTTTTTTAGGACCAAACGCGAAACAACTTCTGTTCAAGATTTAAGCTGTTTAGATAATCATACACGATTATCCGCATTTAAAAAAGTTGTCAGTCGTTTTGTGCACTATCAGCTTTCCGACATAAAAAGTAGAGTGTGTGAGAATTTTCCATGAAGCTTTGACTCTTTTGAAGAATGGCGCACACTAATTTATTTTCTAAAATTATATCAGGTGATAAAACGTATATTCTGTTTTTCGACGTATCCACCCGTCAGGAGAGACGCGTATCCATAAAGGCGAAGAAACACCAACAATGACAAAGAAACGACGAGCCATGCGCTATTCTTTGGAAATACGGGTCTAGTATCTGCAACAAATTTAGATGTACAAAAATCATATTCTCAATAATATCAACTTGACCCCCGTATTATCTCATTCCTAAAGTGGATGGAAGTAACCATTGGTAATATCACCGCTACTGTTAAAAAGGTGACACCATGAAGCAGATACACATATACATACTATCGCTGTAGTATTAAAATGCTTTTACTCTGTATACCTCAACTCTTCAACTCTCAAATTATGTTAGATGTTTTAAGATTAAAAATAGTGGAACAAGTTGTACATTTTTAGTACTTATTGCCTTTAATATGCTTATTAGTTCGAAACTGCACCAGTATTTTTGGAGTTAATTTATATAGGCATCTCTTACGTATAACTAATATATTAAATATTTCCTATAGACGATCGTACATACATCCCTGTTAGTTACGCACATAGAGAGAGAAAATAAACCGAATATCATAGAATATGTCGTCAACTTACATATTAATGCTACAACATGAAGCTGCAAAAAACGCAAGCAGCTATTTCTACACCATGTGACCCACAAAGTTCCAATTCCGCATACAATTCTTATCCGAAAGTCGAAGTAAGTACTGTAGTGGACCGTTCATCTGAAATGTATGCGAACCATCAGAACCGACTGATACTCGCATATTTTCAGAACACAAGCACATTAAATCCTGACACTTGCTGCGGTTGTTAAAGTTTAGTATGGTGCGCACGATACATCACGAACCAGGAACGACGAAGAGGCAAAAAAACGGAGACGTAAAAATGGGAGGAAACAGCTGAAAGTGATAGTACACAACAGCATAGGATAAAGGATGGTGAGGATTTGCTGCCGGTGTAGCTTATATTAAGCAGGCAATGGCGGATGAATAATGAATACGGAGAGCCAGTGCCGGCGTGTCTCGGTTGTAAGAATATATATGGAGGACGACATCTGCGACAAAGGCGTTTCGTATGTGCTTTTGGTCTCAGTTGTGGTAGATGGCTGCTCCGAACCCGTATATATACGCCGGCGTGCCTGTTCATCGCGTAATAAAATATTTTGAAGTGCGGAATAATTGAGAAATCGGGCCGCAAGAGTATTCCGACGTATATCTGTGAATGTTATATAGTTGAAATTCGGTTTCTATAGCTACGTGAAATTATTTTAGGCAGTCTAAAGCAAGCGTTCGCTAATATGTCCTCGCCTGGGATATAATAACTTGGCGAAGCAGTTGTATATTATAACATGTGCATTATAAAGCAAAATACTGGCAATAACCTCTAACCATAGATTACATAAAGGTAAAAGTTACGATCTCCGTGTATAGGGAGAATCGTTCCCGCGAGCTCCCAGGATTATGCCTTTGTGAATGGCGATTTTTCAAAATTGCTTTCTTCTTAGGAGATATGATTGTAGACATATTTTGTTAAACTGAAACTTACAGAATGTCTCATAAGTCTGTAGCTACCCAAAAGATTCCATTTAAAGAAATTACTTTTTAACGAGAACATATCATACCTACTTAGCACAGCGTTACGACCACCTCATTAGCAATTCATAACCACCTAAGTGGGTGTCAATTGTATCGTTTTATGCTTAATCGAAGTACCAATAATTAAACTACGGGTAGCTAGGAATTTATGAAACAATCTGTAGGTTTCCATATAATAACAATAATTTTAAGCCGTGGACACAATCCGATCTCAAAACAAGGAAAAAACTGTTTTAAAAAATGTCTTTTCACAAAGACACAATATCCCGAGCGCGCGGAGACATAAAATTCTTTGTATTGGACAGTTTGCTCGTCATCTCTATGTGTGTAAAAATGGTGCGAACGCCAAAATATTAACATGTTACACATTTGAAGACGACGTTGTTTACTTATGTTCATTAAATCATTCTCTTATACACAAACAGCCCGGCTAACGAACAATCCAGACTACAAACCAATCGGATAACGAATAATATCACCAAGGATTTTTGTATTCGAGTAACGAACACATGATCGGATAGCGAACATCGACACTTGTTATTGGTTAAATCGACGGCAATTTTTAAAAATTGAATAGTCACTTCAAGTAGACGTTAGAAATGTACCAGAAATATATCCTCAGAGAAACAAAACATTAAAGTATGTTGTCGCAGTACTCTATGTGTTTAAACGAAACACTTGTCTGCATTGTTTTATTAAGTACGAATGCAATTATTATATCTTAGCGTAATTGAATCCACAAAGGTATATGATGGTGTTCAGCACTGTCCTCGACAAGAACCACCCCCATAACGTTCGCATTTTTATTTGCAAAGTTGAATTTTATTTAAATTTAATTCGTTATAAAATCTGCAGGTTTGTTCACTATTTTATTTTCAATTCATAATGTACCGAACTTCCGGTTGATTACCTAATTTTGTTGACTTTAATTACTAAAGAACTCGCCTCTACTCAATGGTAGATTTGTAAGAGGCGCAATTACAAAGAATAAGATTCACCTACTAGATAAATATCTGCTCCTTGTTATCAAGAATTTTACCAAAGGCTACAAGAACAGAATAAAAAATAAAACCATTTTCTTTGTGAAAAAGTTAAATAAATAAATAATAAATTTTCTTGAATTTTATTGATTTGGAAATAAGAAATTATGGAAAAGTTTTGAGGAGCGATTACATTTCGGATCCGAGTTAGAAGAATCAATAGGGGAAGACTTGCAGAAAGGAGTTCATACGACATTTTAGAACTTGAAGAACCGTTGTCAGTAGCAAATATTGACATGGATTAATTAAGTAAATATTGATTTTATTGGTCAATAAACTTAAAATTGGAAAGATTTATTTTAAACAAACAAAATACGAAACTCGCACATGCAACATGAGAGAACATGAGAGAGTCATCAAAAAGGAAATTACCGAATTAATTTTTACTAACATCTAAAATACATTTAATAAATACATAAAATACATTACAAATTTTTGTATCTATAGTCATTTATTTCGAATAACTAAAGTTACTTATTTATTAAACCTGGAAATTGTAGTTTATTCAGCGAAAGCGTTGTCTTTTTATTCTTTCTAGCACGACGGACTAAATAACAAAGTAATTCCTCATATAAATATTGTATGTACTTAGCGAGTTCATGGCATATTAAAAGGCACTATTCAGACATAACAAAAACACAGCAAAATAACCGAAGTAAACGAGTCAACCTAAAATAACAAGTATGTGTTATTATAAACTGTGCGCTAGCAAACTATGAAAATGTTAAATTTCCCGAGTATTCTGTGAAAATTTTAATGTGAACGAAATTCGTTGAAATTATTTTATCCATATGTAAAGGCAAATATTTATTGCAACTTTAAGTTGAGCTTACTCCAATTTGTTCAATTGATACACCTACGTACTTGAACAAATTAAGTCTCGATATTGTCCTCAGTAACCACCAATTAAGGATACTATTCGTAATTAGTTATTGTCAGAGTAATCAACATTCCTTTGGATTAGGTGATGATTATCAATAATGTACTAAATTTCATGAATCATTGTGGAAGGTAGAGAGTTTATTGAAGTTAACGCACAAGAGCTCAAGGATCGTCCGCGTTATAATTAACTACAATTTTAAAAAAATTCTAAACTATCCAAACAACAAAAATAATAATCAGGCTGGTGTTTGGTGTCAGTAATTCAGTTATCTATTATTCTATTTCTTTGCTTACAAGTTTAGGCTGCAGTAATTTATGGTCAATTAAAACTATATTTTTTTTAACTCAATATTTCGAACTTCACCTGGAATTACTACAATGTATAAAGCGAAAGTCAAGTCTAATAAAAATTAATGTATATATTTGAATTACTTACAAACAAGAGAGAGGTATTAGCGACAGTATGTGAATAGCTAATGATTGAAAAAAACAAATCAGGAAATAAAAATACAATTTTTAACAAATACGTTTTAAACTATCCAAGGCGACAAACTGTGTCTGTGTCAAAAATAATGCAATAATGATCTTAATGACAAACAAAAAAATGTACATTTCAGGAGAAGGGTTTTATACGGATAAATTGAAAATATTTAAAAACTAGAATTGGAGAAATACAGGTAGGTTACCTCTTCATGAAATATAAAAATATAACAATAGATGCTCTACATCAGTCTTGAAATTTGCCTTATATGTTGTGACATTAACCCTTTCGTACTTGATTTAGTGTTCTCCTTAAAACAACATTTATTAATAAAATTTGATGCAAATTAACATAAGAGGACATATTTGGTGCCAAGCTCCATTATCCTGAAGTTTCAAGACGAATACAGATCTGTTACAGATTTCGAACAAAAATTACAGATGGGGCTGTACGTACATATGTTTGGTAAAAACAATGTTGTTATCGCATGCCAAACACGAACTTTGCCTTATTATTGTTATTGAATAATAGTTTATTCGTTTTTGTTTAGATCTGCTCGTCGAAATTCGGTTCACTTCGGTTCCGTTCGGCTAGCTTCAGCTATATTCAATTTTGTTCGGTTTCTTTCGACTATATTCGGCTCCGTTCAGCTATGTTAGGCTATATTTAATCCTGTTCGCTAAGCTCATCTTCAATCCGTCCCATTGATTCTGTTTGGGCTGGTTCTTTCGGCAAATTTCGATTTCGTTTAGTCTTACATGATCTTGGTGGATCCCAATAAGTGCCGTTCGGCTTTATTCGGTAATATTTCCTCTACTTCATATTTCGGTATTGAAAACCTACACTGCATCATATTTACATGTATCTGCATATGAACATTATACCACAGCACCAATTTTAGTTGAAATTAAAGCTTAAAAAGTAATATACATAATTAAAATCACACCTTGTATATCATCTTCGAGCTACAATTTAAAATTACGTCAAAACAGTTGTGTGTTTTCAAACATTATACTATGTTAAAGAATGATATTTTTCTGCTTCTAATGTTTATTTAACCAAATGGAAGGAAATCACTGGTCTAAGTAACTCACGAATCTTTAATTACCAAAAACTGCTACAGATTTCGTGGATAGTACAACATCGGGCAAATGCTACAAGTATCAGCTGCTGAACATTATTTGCCCGATATCGACTACTTATATAAGTTAGATAATTATCATACATATGAATTTTTAGTTTAAAAGCCATGTGTACTTGTTAAATTATTCAATACTGGAATTAAAATTAAAATTGCAATATTAACAAAATTATTTAGCACAAAACTGTTAGAAAGTTTAAGCTGTAAATAATTTTGTTTCACATTGAAACACATTGAAATCTTTGTACAAATAAAACTTGCAGACAAAGGACAACGTACCAACACGTTAAAATTACAATAATGTCGTCTGCTAACGATTGATAGAAAACGAAATCGTGTAATCACTTCAAAGCAATATTTGGAGATGTTTAAGTGCAATACGAGTGAACTTCTGAACTTTCTGGCTTTATGTAACTGTAGATAAGAGATGGATACATCACTACACGTTAAAAACCAAAGGTCGGTCCGCAAGTTGGATTGTTCCCGATGGAACTTCACCAAAGACGGCGAAGACCATTCTATCCGCCGGAAAACTTATGGCGACGATTTTCTGGGATTCGCAAAGCATAATAATTTAGAGAAGGGAACGGCATGGCCCAGTACGATGCTGATTTATTAAACCGATACGACGCTAAACAAAAACGAAAAAACCTAACCTAGAGAAAAAAAGTAGTTTTTCTCTAGGTTACGTTTTTTCTTGCATTGCCATTGAACTTGAATTAAATCTAAAAATTTCGACAAATATACATTAAAAAATAGAGAATTTTGAATTGTTTTCCAAAAAAAAATCGATATTAACACACTATTGGTTTGCCAATTTAACCGATTTTTTAAGACCAGCAACAAATAAAATCCTACATAATACAGACATCATCATTAAGGGAATGAATTTATAAATAAATACTTACGTAATACGTAAATATTATACGAATGCAAGCCAACATATGAAATAGTTCAGTTATTTAGAAATACAAGGAGTGTTATAAGAAGAAAAAAAATAAGAAGTGCGAAATACGAAGCAACAACTGTAACTATACGATTGTTAGAATTATTTTAGATTACAAAGGACCAAACCTTTTCTATATCGATCTTGGGAAAGCATTTGAATTTTTTAAGTTTTCCCTCAATTATGAATAGCACACTTTTTAAAGGAAATAGAAAATACAATTAAACTTAATTCGGACCTTGTTACATGTGCGCATATTTTCAATGAACACATAGGATAAACATCTAACATTAACACGTCTATTCTTAGAAAAAATAGCTATATGTACTCACCTAAACGACAGATTTTATCGTAACTACAAATTACGCGGATATTTGTGTGTAGGAAACGTTACGGGTTGTTATTTTGTATAATGTTATTGTTAAAGGTCTGGTATTCGTCAGCACTGAACAATACCACCAGTAGAACAATACACTCTGATACTAAACAGTTTGAAACGGTTAGTCGCTGTTAAACGCAAAACAATTGTCTATTGAGTAATTGAGTTATTTTTAGGTCGGGGGTCTCATATTTTAAGGCATTGGCAAGGCGTTAGCGAATAAAAAAAACGTTAAAGTGCGATCGTAACACCATGAATCGTATTGTACGCATGTGTTAAGTTTACGCCCCTCGCGAACGGTTCCTAAAACCGATGAAGTTGCTACAATTTTAGAACTGGTAAGCCGCGGTGACCTATCAATGAACACAGAGATCCAAGAAATCATAACATGTAATAAAATAGGTACTTAAGTAACGTTTATCAATCATTCGTTTTACATAGATAATTTTAATTTTTTTTTGTACCAAACCCCTATAAAACAGAACGCGTCTATGCATGAAAGGTACAGGTTCAAAATACAGTTTCGAACATTAAATTTATATTCCTGCACCAGATCCAACTTGACCAACTGCTATTTATTTAAAATATAAACATAGTAATAAAATAAAAAAGGTGAAACGGCCAATTTTGGTCCAAAGCATCTTTCAAACATAAGGTTAAAACTTCTGAGTTCGTTTCAAAGAATAAAAATCTAAGGTATCCTGAAGACTATATTTAATTTACAGGCATTATTTACAAATATCCCCAAGGATGTGGTTTTAATTAAACTAATATACCCGAAGAACTTTTTATAGATGGTACAGGTCGTCCACAACAAGGCACCAGAGCAAAGGTGAGAGGACCCCTCCTGGGGGGTAACCTCTGCCGGCCTTAATTGTTGCCCGTTTCGAATCCCAGCGATGCGTAAATACCACATTTGCGTCTCTCTACAATGTTAGCTTGTATCCAAAACTGTAGTTGGCTTTATATAAACTCACAAATATGGAAAATGGAAGGAGAGCATCTAGACCTTTCTGCAATAGCATAGGCAAGACTTCATCTTCTCTAGGTGATTTGTAGGGCTTAAACGTCATTAAAGACTATCTTATTCTCATTGTCGTAATGATTCTATTTGCTAGACTCCGTGCTTCATTCGATGGACCATTTGAATCCAATTCGAGGTGATAGTATCTGCTAGTAGAAGCAATATAGACTGAAAGATGAGTATTTAACATTACCTCCAATGCTTCTTTAGAATTTTCATTCATTTACATGTTCTCTGGCGAGGACCTTTTGCAAGCGGGCTACTGTATTATACAGAGTTAGGGCTTGTTTACACAGTTCCCATTCGTTTTCGAGCTTCGAGTTTTTGGTTCTATTGAATAGTCTTCTAGCCTTGCTTCCCAGTAGTTCGAGTTCCCTATTTCACCAAGGCCCAAGGTATCTGTGCCTTTTTTGTGTACAAGAGCAACTTTTATCAAATGCTTTGTGAATAACGTATTTCGTACAATTTTTCTGTTCGTATATAAGAACTAAACTTATCATCAACTTCATTTTGTAATGGACTGTATTAGTGTATGACGATTCCTAAGTTCTCGTAGTAACCGCGGCAGTCTGAAGGTATGTAGACGCGGCGACAATGTTGACGATAATCAATTATCATTAAGAAAAACTCATAGAATGCTGTTTATGATAATTTGTTTTAAATATTTCAATTCAGGTTATTGATAAAATGTAACAGTTGAAACACTACGCGCTTAGTACCCGCTCTTCGTTAGGTACCGTTCTGTTACTGGTTCGCCAGTTAGTTGGAACTCGTTTTTTATACTATTCAGATGCGTTTAGATAACTGTACGGTTATTCCATAAGTTGGAACAAACCTTATATTTACACAAGGACTGGTTTCGGCAATTTGCCATCATCAGCAAGAATCTAAGTTAATATATGCATCAATATATTAATCCTTAAGAGGAAAATATATAGTTTAATAGTAATGTGAAATTTGAACCGAAAAAAATGACGGTGAAATTTGAAATGGAACTATTTGAATGTAAATCTGGAATTTTCTTTATACTTCCGACGTAACTAATTATACGAAAAGATGTCA
The DNA here is from genome assembly GCA_902655005.2 of Marronus borbonicus. Taxonomy (NCBI): domain Eukaryota; kingdom Metazoa; phylum Arthropoda; class Insecta; order Coleoptera; family Scarabaeidae; genus Marronus; species Marronus borbonicus. The sequence continues at coordinate 17,303,095 of LR737384.1, read as the reverse complement.
CACTAAGGAATCGAACCTAACATCTCCCGTTTATCAGACGGGCGTGCTAACCACAACACCACCGGGACCTGTCAGGAACGTTTCCTTTTTAATACCTCGATGTTATAATAATTTACCGGCGGAAGCCAAATTTTATTATTTGAACATAAAATTTGATTGCTGGTTTGAATTAAAATGATAGAATTGAAATAGTAATATCAAATGACAGCATGTGTACGTACTGCAAGTCGAGAATGAACTGGAGAAAGAATTGGCATTGTCAAACTGATGTGACATCAGTTCTCAACAGGAGAAAAATCTCACAACATAAAAAAGATGAGGTAACTAGAAAAATGTCTATGTACTCTACTACAAAGGGTAGACTAAGAAATATTTATGTAATCGAAGAGTGGTTTATCAAAAGTTTTATTTGATCATTTACTACAACGTGTTCTGTTTTTCAATTTCAAGCATTTCTAAGAAATGTTTTATATTTTTAACATTTTGATGTCTTGTTTCAAGTTTGTTTATAAGTGTTGAAAGTAATTTGAGTTTTATGTTCTTATAATCTTTTTCGTAATTATTTACGTTTGGCCTATGTGCACAGAGTTGCAAACAGAGGAGCTAATTAAGCAAGCTCTACTTTCGTCCATCATATTTGCTTTAATTTTACAAAATTACGCAAAATGTTAATATTTGATTTATATGCGCGAACAATGTTATATCTAGAAAGCTCGTTTTTGGATTTTAGGAATGTATTATAAAAAGTTCCAATTCCCGACCTTCGGAATTTATCTTCAAAATTTTGTTTTTTTTTATTTGGGTTTCAAGGTCCGGAGAAAAGACAACAATTCCTTGCTTTAAAATGTGTTTAATACGCTACGTTTCGTCGTTTCATTTTTCGACTTTTTCAGTTTCTTCTTACCACTCAATCAGTATTCTTTGCCGTTAGCGATATTTTCGGACGATTTTCGTCTTTGTAAAAGTGGAGGTCTGTAAAATGTGTCGTTTTTCTTCTCTTTAACAAGGTGGATCTAATTTTTTAAGGATGACAATGAGGATTTTGTCTAGAATTTGTGTGGGGAAATTATTTAGTGAAGCTAAGTTATATATATATAATTTAATTCATTGATTCTTTAATGATACTGTATGAAGTCTGTTAGAATTCTCGTATATGGTAGAAAATGATGTTGGCTTTTAAATATATTATTAAAAGGTGTTATTATTGTTTGTTATAGTAACATCTGGGAAATTTATTTCATGGTTTTCTTCTATTTCAATAGTAAATTTGAGGCTTTTATTTATTTGATTAACGTGTTCGTGAAAATTACATTACATTACTTTGTTAATTTTTGGATAGTACTTCATCTCCTAATTCCAAGTATATAATATTATATCATACTAATTCCGCGGTGCCGAAAATTTCGGTGCGACATGCTCGCGGTGAACTTGTGTCCGATGTAGAGATAGTTGTCGATTTGTTCGGATTATTTGGCCGAGACAAATGCAGAATCGTTCAAACGTAATAAAAACTTTCTCGTGTCCGGCAGACCGTCCGCAAACAGCAACTTTTATGTAACACGTTCGGCTGGCGTCGATGACATCCCTTGTTCCATCACTAAGTCAGTATCACTGTGGTTAGTCGAACCTCTTATCTGTAATAAACGACTGCCTGCATCAGGGAATCTATCCGCTCGATTTGAAACATAAAGAACGATATTTGTTCAGCAGAAAAAGAATCCCGCCGATATAAATAACTAAATACCGTCCAATAGGTTTACCGTCTGTCTTCCCAAAAAATATATGAAAAAGTTATTAACAATAGATCCGTGAATTATCATACTGGTTACAATTTAATATCGTCAACACAGTTTGGTTTTACTGCGAGCAGATCTGTTACCGATGCGATATATTCAGCTCTGGATAGAATATACGATGAATTGACTGCTAGACAAAACGCTACTTGTTTATTCTTCGATATGAATAAAGCATTCGTCATGATTTCTCATTCAATCCTTCTCCATAAGTTATCGAATATCAGTGAGATCGTCAGAGATTGTATGCCAAACCTCGAATTTGGCATACAATCTCTGAGCAGTATCTGCCGGAACATCGGATAACGGCGTGCATAATACCATCAAACCATTCTTTTTGAGGATTAACCTCGCGGCAGGCGCCCCTCAGGAATAGGTATTGAGACCAATAATATTCTTAAATTACGTAAACGACCTTATCGCTACTATAGGGCCCAGGTATTTTGTTTCAGTTCGCCGACGATACAAGTTGCGTGATCGGGGATTCCTGCATTTTGGGCCTCTGGCATTCTTTTAGTGATATCATTTCCGACATAGCGGTGTACTGTGATCAGAATCATTTAACAACGTTAGCGTAAATGTCGTTAGAGTTCTGCGTGGTTGCGTAAATTTTACACTACAAAGCTGTTTTTATATCAAAAGAAGATAGTAAAATGTATTGTTGAGGCAAGTACACGGACATCATGTCGGCCGATATTTATTAAACAGTTAGGGAGTTGCAGTGTTCAGTTTACTGGAAACGGCGATATTTCTCAGAGCATGTCAACGAGGAATCGTAACGATCTGTGTGTACACAAACAGCGCACTCATATTTACAAAACGGGATATAGGGCTGTAACTTTTTGAAATAAATTACCGTCAATAATAGAACAATGCGAACCCGTTTCACGATTTAAAAATAAGTTAACGTCCTATCCGCGGACTCATTTGTTTTATACAATTGACTAGTTCTTGGATTGCTAGTCGATATATATTAGTCTCCTGTCAGTAGTTTATAACTGTTTCATTTAAACAGCCATCTTATTTATCTACGTACAAATCTTAACACTCTAATTCTAGGTTTTATGTACATGTAACGTTAGTGCTTATATAATTTGTTTTGTTGATAGATATTTTGGTATATTCTTCTGATGTTCTTGCAGAACTCATCACAAATATAAAATTAAATAATTAGTAGAGTGCAACATGTCGATTGCTTAGCAGTAGCGTCACTGCGCTGAGTTAACCCAAATAAATAACAACTTATCGAATAAGCTTAGATGGCTGAAAACAAATCCGGAAGTGAGGCCTTCCACACCTGTATCATAGCGTACGTTTCTACAGTGGTCTCTTTGAGACCCGCCCATTGCGGCGTATATATCTGATTATATGCAGAAAAAGATCGTTCTACATCTAGCGATGTAATATTCGCGTAATTAAAGTGGTCTTTGAATTTGTATACGGATCTTCCGAAACACTGTTGTTAAAAAGATGGCCTAATCTAAAAGAAGAAAACATTTTTACGTGAAACAGTATTAAATTTTTCTCTCACTTAAACACTTTTTTTTCCTCATATGTAGCCACAACAGTCCGCACGTCTGCGGACTTGGTAGTTCCCACGTTGGATTGTATTTCTTCCAAAACTGACGAAACATTGTTTGTCCGATTTTTTTCAAACGATATATTGCACGCACTTAACATCATCGTTAAATCACATATACGGTCTCCTTCCGTTTTTTTTTTAATTTGTGTGTTGCGCTGTGTTTCCTACACATATATGGTCTCCAACTTCTCGCGGTGAAACACCACTGGAAGGAAAGGGAGAATGTTGCGCTCTAATAATTAGCGACTCATTTTACTGATACATATAATCAAGAGAAAATCGGCGCAAAAACAAACGTATAGAACCACTACTTAATTTAAATTTAAAGGAACTGCTCAAAGTGCCTTCCATTATTGTCTATATACAACTAATTTCATCCTTTTAGGTTTTGCATAGAATTAAAAATTTAATAAAACTATTATTTCTTTCGTTCGAATTATCAATTTCATCCGGAATTCTTTCTCTGTGTTAATGCTTGCACTGGAATAAAAATTCGCTTTTTCTGTTAGAAGAAGCCCCATAAGAAATATTCTAGTAGCATTAAATCGGGGGTAAATGGTCCCAGCATCACCAATTCTGATGCGCGAGAAATCGATTGTGCTTGCTGTTAAATCACGTTGTATAATTAATCTCTTAAGAACTTTTACGGTAAGTAATTTACTTGTGGAACAATTGTTTCGAACGATGTTGTAGCTTGAAATTATAGAAAAATACCCCACCTACTTTATTTTGGAAAATTCTACACCATTTAATAATAATAATGTTATTAAAATTATTTAGCGAGACGTAATAATAGTAATCGTAATACTATTAATAATAATGGTAATGTTCATTGTTATAAGTTGAAAATAACATAGATATTGCCAGCATGGTAAATACAATAACATATAAATAAGAAAACATAAAATATGTGTATAAAGCAAGAGACGAATAAAAACAACTATTTACCAACAACATTTAAGCAGAATTATTGAAGCCCACCACATCAAGTACTCATCAATGCCATGATAAAATTAATATTCATTGACATAAGATCGTAATAATCTTTTAAATACGCTAAAGCTGTTAACCATTTTGTCGTAATAGAGCACTGAAGTAAACAGCACGGCCTATAATATGGTCCATATAAAGTTGTTCTGTGAACTGATACACTTATATGTCGCTATACACATTAGCGTTTCTTATAAAATGGTTTTCGTTGCGCTTATAAAATATTCTTATAAATACAGCACCCACAAAGACAAGACCTCCAACTGCTTGAATATAGGTCGGTATAAAGCTATGGAGGATGCGCCTGCCATACTCCTCAAATCTTTTTGATATATAAAGAGTTCGCTTGTACAACTAGCCGAACCCCAAAGGATTATTCCATACCTTAATCCGCGTACGAAAAATGAAACATACAACATCAAGGCTGGTTTTCAGATTTCTAATTCCATAATAAACCGAGCACAATTTACTTATAAATAAGGCATAACGTTACTCAAATCTAAGTTGACAATCCACATTCAATCCCAGAAACCCAACATACTCGACAACGAGAACAGACTTGCCGTCGTATCTAATACAGCAAATACTACTTCTCCCGAAACTGAGGCATCTGTGTCTTTGCCGCATTAGGCACCGCGCACGCATATTCTATAACACCATATTTGCGTGAACAGACCCTAAATGTACTTCAGGATCGCCAATAACCGTCAGCACATTGTGACCATAAACATGATGGCAAAAACAAATACAAGTCGTTAACATATATAACAAAGAGAGTAGGGCCAAGCATAGAGCCTTAAGGGACGCCAAGGTTAACGAAGCTCCTAAAAATCTGTGTTGCTCGGTTATTACAGACGAAATAGACATTTCTACATATAAAGTAAGTATGCACAAATCAACTGATTTGTAATTTGCAATTTTATAATTAAATTCGAGCGTTAAATACTATTGCAACTCGTAAAATATGTTAAGCGCGCGGTGTTGAACAAAGACATTCGTATAATTATACCACTACTACGCACTTTTCCAATTTCTCGTAAATGTTAAGATGTTCAAATATATTATTAAATGTGCAAAAAATTATTCAGTTCTTTTTCTTTCAAATTGCGATGGTTTTGGCGGGCGGTCTCCAGCTTGAGAGTCTCTTCTATCTAGTAAATAACGAACTTAGTAGGTGACTATTAATATAATAATATAAACACTTTAGCAAGAAATCAATCGTTTACGTATTGGAAAAGGTTTCGGTGAATCGTACAACCCACGTAAGAACATAATATCAGCACCTATTGTGTTTTAATAAATTGTTGTGTTTTTAAGTAAACATCTAAATGCTTTGCTATTACAGAAGCTATAATAATTCATAAATATCTAATTTACACAGGCACATATTTCATTTTCAAATAATAATTGCTTATTATTTCAAGCAGCAGTTTCGCTGCTTCAACGTATTAGGTTTCGGATATAAAAAGGAATGTATGTAAAAAGAAAAACAAAATACGAAAATATTTGTCTGTCTTTATGACAGCAAGCTGAATCAACTAGGAGTTTATTTTTAACGTGTTAAAAATACTCAGATTTTTCTTACACCTACGTTGCATGTGAAACAATTGCTTTTAAATGTTTATTTTGCTTTTAAATGTTTACGCAAAAAAATACAACATACGGTTAATTCGTCTCGGGAAGAATTCAAGATCTCGCACGCTGTAACCTTATTAAAAGTTTTCTAATAAAAACAAATTGAACTCTCAGTATAGAGCATACGGTATAATGGAAATATATTTTAGATATCGCATGTCGGGGACAGATTCTTCCTAAGTACTTATGATGTTCCAGGATTTTGTTATTCTCGCGAGCTTTTCTCGTACATTTTAGATACATTGTAAAGCGGAAAAATGGAACGCGTGAAGTAATGATATTGTAAAGAGTATTATAAACCATAATCGACGCTTAATGTACGTAAGAGCAGGTGATGCGGTCGAACAAGTACTTCATTTACGGTTATTTTTACAGCGGGTAGCACTTAGTGTAGTTTGGCTAAGTATACCAGATGTTCTGAAGTTATCACTGAAGCTAAATTAAAACTCTAATTAGGTATGTAAACTCTTGCTGTCGTATTAGGGTGAAATTTATTTTACAGATAAAAACGTAATTAAATTTCCATATTACGATGGTAGCCTGCCTACACCCAAGTAACATCTCTACACTATAAAAACGTTTCCGTAACTTTAAAGTAATTTCACGTGGATTCTATGCGGCAACCCTTACACATTTTTGATGTTAGTCTAAATGCGGACACAGAAGCAAATCTTATCGCCAATAATGGTTCCTCCACTTTTCTAGATACAGTGTGTCCACGGATTTAGTGCAAACTTATATAATAGTGAACCTTGATACATTTTTTAGACCGTTTTATATTTTAGCTTTTTTTTATACATATTTGTAGATATAAAATATTTAATAATATTCTGGTTAAGTAAAATAAATTCTTTATTACAAATATAAGACTTTATGAAATATTTTCTAATGTATATAAATTCGAATGTGACAAAAAAACCACAAATAATTTATTCAACGTAACCTTCACCTACTTCCACACATTTTTCGACCCTATACCTAAATTCTCTGTAAACGTTCCTAAATGTTCTTATATCAATCTCACAAATTACTGTTCGTATTTTATCTTTTAATGCATTCAAATTCACATCAAAATTATTATTTTCGTACACTCCTTGTTTAACGTGTCCCCAAAACTAAAAATCCATCGGCATTAAATCCGGCGAGCGAGCTGGCCAATGAATAGGTCCAAAACGACCGATCCATCTTTCGGGAAAGTCGTCGTCAAGCCAGTTTCTAATTAAATTAAATTAGTTGAATGCGCAGGGCATTCATCCTGCTGAAAGTGGACTGCATCTCTGTTACTATCCTCCAACGGCGGTAAAACAAAATTTGGTAACATATTCAAATAATTATGTTGATTTAAATTGTTTTCGAAAAAAAAAGGGCCAATAATTTTATTGGATAAAATTCCACAACACACATTTACTTTCTTATAACGCTGGTATAACCATTAGTGGTAAAAGTAGCTTCATCCGAAAACAAAACTTTATGATGGAAAAATTGATCCTCCATAACATTTTCTCTAATCCAAGTACTAAATTCTAATCTAAACGCATCGTCCCGGGGTTCCTGAGTATGAATAAATTTGGGTTGAATAGGTGAATCTTGTTTTCTTTAACGACCTTTTGCAGCAAGCTCTGGCTTACACTCAACTCCGCCGCTTTCTTATGTAGTGATATTCTTGGATCTTCTAATACAGTTTCCATAGGTAGAACAGTTAATGCATCATCTTCATTGTATTGTTTCTTTGTTTTCTTCTTTCTCACAACAGAGCCAGTTGCATCAAATTTCTTAACAAGCTTTTTCAAAGAATTAATAGCGATATTAATGCCGATGAATTTAACGTTAAATTGTTGATCACTTAATCAAATAAATTCGTTGTTGCAATGTTGGCATAATTGTGATCTTCGTGATTACAAATGTCGTGTCACTTAAATTTGAAACAGACAAATAATTAAATGTCAACAGAATTTTAAGGCAATACAAGGTAATCAGTGGATTTTAATATGATTTTTAATGGTTTTAAGTCAAGCAAAAACTTTCGTAAAGAATAACTTTTTTTCATAAAATGTAGAATAAAAAAGTTTTCCCCCTTGTGCATCAAATCCGCGAACACAGTGTATAACTTTGTCACAACCCACTTCGTAACCAAAGCAGAAATTTTTTTAATTCGCGGGCAATTTAAGTTAGTAGTTCCGAAAATAAAGCGAAAATATTCGCCCATTTCTTGGTACATTATATGCGAATTTGGTATGCAAATCGATTGGGTTTACTATATTAATATAGCCCTATCTCTCTGAAATATGATTGCCTAATTATACTCGGCCTTCGTACTATATGCCATTTTAACTTTAGTTAAACTAACAGTTAACATTCTTTCTTGGAGATAACCCAGACGGTGTCTAAATTCCTATCCGATATTGAAGCTTGAAAGGAAAAAATTAATTTCAAAATTATGTAGGGTCTATCCAAATTGGCATCCAATCAGAACGCGCAAAACGAAATTGAATCATTCCTGCTGGTTATCGATTTGTTTGAATCTCGAGAAATTGCTAACAGATAAAATTATACCAAACTAATTATGTTTTAATTTTTTTCATGTTAGTAAGTTTATTTATTTTCACTCAGCCGATTTATCCGTCGAACTCTGGTAAATTTAATTACATTCGATGGACGTTTAAGAATAAAATGGTAAATAATTAATAGGTTTTATTTTCATTTATCATACAAGCGTATAGCGAGTTTAGGACATTGATATAAGGTAAGTAAAGTCAGTTCTTCGCATTTTGTTGGTCAGTGAGATACCGAGTAGTCATATAAAACCTAAAACTTTTCAACAACCTTGTATACGGTACAATTAAACTCTCATTTACAAGCACATGTTGCGAAAACTTATTATTATTCAGGTTCCTTAAAATGTTGGCAATCATGTTTTGCTATATACAGTAATGAATTTTTATTTTCCTTCACATTCTCATTTATAAAATGAAATGTAAGTGCTTGCTTTTATAATTTGCATGGTGCTTTGATTGCCCATATTTGATAACAGGATAAAACTCAAGTAAAAGTAGAAGTAAAGACCTTCAACTAACTACTTCAGGAACAGAAGTTCATTTTCTTGTTCCTCATTTGCTCTATTATATTCGTTCTCATCTGGTTTTTCATTTGGTATCTCTTCATCCGCACTAATATCAATAGACCGCGATGGTTCATTTGCCGCTTTATTTCCTGATTTTCCACGTAAACGTCCGTGTGTACCGAGACCATTTCGCCTTCTCCATTCCATAATCTGTCTTTCTTACGCCTTTCACATTGTTTAAACAAATGCGGAAACTGAATTAGGGGAACAACAGTTTGTTATTAAATTTTTGCCGTATATTAAAATTGTTTCAAGTACTTTGTTACTAAAATTAAATTAAGCCGTACCTAGCCATATACAGACAGACAAATAAAACTTTTATTATCCCTAACTGCTCTAAATGTCATACATATACTTTTTTCTTTTTTGAAGGCGGTATAAACTTTTATTCACTACATTTACGGCCTTCTGCCGAAGTAAAAACCTGAACACAACACTCAAAATAAATATAACAAGTTTAATCATACAATAAATAAACCGTGTTTACACAAATCCGCCTTCATAATCATTCTTTGTTATTTTACGTTCATTTTATGAGGCATTTGAATTAATGTTTATGCCGAAAGTAAATCTTTAGTGATGAAGAATAAAACTGTTATGTTTCAGCCATGCCGCGTACTTCAGAGGGAACCAATGGTTTTATTAAAAAAGTTCGATGATAAAAACACTTCCTTAGGATGAAATGCAAATTAAGTTCGGAAACTTTCTGAACATTGGAAATCGACATGAATTACGAATCGTATTTCTATTTTTGCACATTTCAATGGATGAAAACCTCCAGTTACTATTCAGAGCGCATTAGAGAAGTTTTAGACGTCTTATTGATTTCTGCGATGTAAGCAGCAAAAAGATATTAGCTTGCCTTTCATACTATATAAATGTATTAATACCAAATTAACTTTACTTCACGTCTCTTGCAGAACAGAGCGAGAAAATGTGTGTCCCACCAAATACAATTTCAAGCGAATATTAGAATATTCCAAAATATCTCTGTATTAATAAGAGAAAGTTTCCGAGCGTTCAATTTAGGTTTTAATGAAACTAAATTCCAGAGAAATTTAAGCGACCAAAAATCTAAAAATGTGCAAAAATACATCTTATGCAGAAACACTTTGTTCTCTGTATCAGCTTGATTATGAGCTGGAGAAATGCTTAAAAAATAAAACATTTCTTCATGTCCATGTGTATTTCATGGTTTCATGCATCAATAAAGGGAAAGACATTAGGAAATATCTTCTTCAAAAAGCGAAGTTCATTGAGAAAAAGTTGTTGAAGGATATTATGAAGATTCGAAGAATTGTAAATATTTCTTTTGATATTTTTACATTGAGAATTCAGTTTAACATTCAAATAATGAATTTAAAGTTAAAAAAAATCACAATAGCCGTAGCTATAGAATTCATCAGAATCATTTCGATTAATTGGTGGTTTTGAAATTTAGAGAAATTGAAAAATTCAAAACCAAAATACTGTTCTCAGCATTTCCTGAAATACAGTACTCTTCTTCGCATCTATTATCTCGATTTTTTTCACCATACATAAAACTCAAGTCCAGTTCTTCACCTCCTTCCCTCCATCTTCCATAGTGCTTTGCAAAAAGCTCATCAATGTTTTTCAATTTTTTGTATTGACTTTTACGTAAGAATTGTCATCTAGGCTTTGTCTACCTACCTACATATCCTCGCATTATTTATATCGATTTTATTATTTGGTGCTTCTCTAACTAGAATGTGGTCCTGCGCCCGTAAACGGATTAACATCAATCATTCGAATGGCTTAATTCTGAAGCCTCAATTTTTAAAGCCTTCTTTCATTCTCGGACATGCCAATCCATATCCAATTTTGCCGTAGTGCTTAAAAATATTACTACAATATTTATTGTGTCGACTTTCTTTGCTTTTTAGGAAAGAATAATCCGTAACTAAAAAGTAATCTGTAGTTTTAGTTTTGGCCTGAACATCTATCTGTTATTAATCTAACCTCTTTAACGGTTTCAACAAAATCTATTTTAAGTATCGTAAATGGGAAGGAAAGTTCGCTAGAACTTTTAGAAGATTGCGTCGCAAGTAATGGGCATCCCAACACGTATTTTAGAATAAAATTATCTTGAACAACTATTTGGAATTGTGTAAAATATCTATGGAAATTTTCAACTTCTATAAATAATATTAAATAAAC
>LR737384.1:17230950-17291786 GCA_902655005.2 Marronus borbonicus | reverse complement strand
AGCGATAGAAGGTAGAGATAAAAAATACTCTGGAAACCACACTGATGACGCCTGGTAGACAGAAACATGTCCGTGTTTAGTGTATTTTTTTCTCTCCTTTTGTTGCGTTTGCCGTGAATTATTCCATCAATACCATGAGGAAGCTAAGCTATCTTAGCATTATATTTTTTGGTTATGGATTGCCGTCTTCATTTTCTACGGATTTTTTTAAATTATCATCAAATCATCAAAAAGATATTTCATTTTGGCGAATTTCAAAATCAATCGAAAAGTACAACCACCAAAGAAAAAAACAGAAGCATTTCCTAGCGTACCAGCAAATCTGCCAATATTGAGCGCGGTGAACACCAGTTGGGAGCAGCGAACGCTCAATATTACGTTACAAAATGATATTTACAAATAGCCTACTAGTTTTAGTAAATCTTTACAGATCCGACACATCAAGTGCCTGCTGTTAGACGATTATACAAATAATTGATATTGGTATACAAATTGTTCAAAATTATCGGGCCACTATTACTAATTTTACATTATAGCTACGATGTTTACCAAAGATGCAGTGATTTTTTCGCCAATTGCATGCTGCCTATTGCAACACCTATAAATCTGTATTCAGTTTTTCCTAAACGTGACATTATGGAGTTATTATTCAAGAAAAGAGGATTTTAAATTAAGAAATTCAGTAAAATTTTAATAAAATTCAAATGCGATTCTACCAGAGGTAGTGCAGAAAGTTAACAACAAACTTCAATATTATTCATAACGCTGAGCAATTCGAGCAGATTATCAATTGGTAGACATCTCCAATATGTGCTTTATTAAATTTTGTTGTAATTTTTCTTTGTTTCACGGCTTGTTTTTATTCAGTTAGTTCTTATAATTTAATATATTCATACGATGTTATGGAGCAACTTTGACAATTTCTTGTAACCTTAGTATGTAAATGGTCTGTGTAGTCTTGTTATTGTGTGATGAGCAGTTGAGCGTTTGCATAAATTTAAAGACTCTTAAACTAAAAAAAAGAGGTTAAAATTATTATTGGAATCATTTTGTGTTAATTCTTTAATTTGTTTTCAATTTTGTTTTTTCATTTGCCACACACCGCTGTATGTTACTCTTGAGCGATAATGTATATGACTTGCTAATTAATCGTTCTAGAACGCGGGTAACGTTCTATTTTGAAACTCGTTTGTATACGTCATGTACAAAAAAACGATATGTATGAAAAGCCATCCTGTCCTTTGCTGTAGTTTCTCTTACCTCGCAGACGACTAGTGTTATCCGTGGTGGATATCCGACACCCCATTTGTGATTTTATTTAAGTAAACTACTTTTTTCTAGATATTTCTTTATTTTCTGCGAAGAATTTTTTATTTTGTTGTAAAATTATACCATTTTGTTGTTCTATTTTGAGGATTTAATTTTGTTTGAGGGATCGAAGTTTGTTTTGTCTTGTAAATAATTGTATTTATAGTAACCTCCCTGTTTCATTTCAAGGACAATCAGCACCCCGCAGTAATATGTTAATAAACGCTAGGCATACTGCATTTTTTTTCTTTTTCACTGAGTCCGTAATTGACAAAACTAATTTTCACATACGTTTTTAATCGTATGTGAAAATTGATATTTTACAATATTATTTCTCTAAGAGTAAATAATTACCTGTAGCGCTACCGCAACCACGTATATATTTTGCTAAGGTCGTTAATACACGTTAATAGCTGACTCTGGCCGTGGAAGCCTTCGTTATTAAGAATAACTTGGAAAAAATTACATAAAGGAATTAATAATTAATCTATTTTCTTCATTTATGAAAATTATCAAAATCCAACCTTATCTGGCCCAGAGAGGAAGGGAAGCGTTACAACTGTTACCCTGATAGGACTCGAACTCAAAGCGAACTCTGTCACAATCAAAAGCAAGCCTTCATATCGCTGGGTTACGGTGACGTAGACAATGGATATTTCTCAAAAATTTTGTGGATAAATAATATTAAAAAATAATGTGATCGTTAAGAACAGAAATCGATTAACCCTAACAAAAGAAGGTGGTCATTTAAAAGAAGCTATCATTTTCACAGTAACGAAATCAGTTAGAGGAATGGCAATTTTCCAAGGCATAGAATAGGAAACAAATTACGCATTTTTTGTTTACGTCGAGTGATTCGTATCATACACTACGTTATTGCAATCCAGTACACAGAAATCTTATGCATAATATTTAAAAAACATAATTTCCAAAGTTTTAATGTTAGAGAGCGCTATGCTTGATTTTCTCCAATGTTTTACAATCATTTTGTAAATGTTTATTTCAGACTTACAAATGCATAAAATTAGATGCCTTATTTGATATCCTTTACAACTTAATTGTTACACAATTGTTGTAAACAGTCTCTTGAGACTTTCTCAGGGAAAATTAAAATATCAAATTAAATTAGTGGATTTCTGAAAAATTTGCAATTAGGTTGTCATAATAAACAAGATTTGGATGCCAAAATAGTACAGAAACTTACTGTATCAAAGAAACAATTAATCGTGTTAACACTTTCATTTTTAAGTAATCGCATAACCAAACCCTACTGGTAGTTAAACTTTAAAATTATTATATTAATGTTTTTGAACATTTTTAATTATTGCCCAAAAACGTGTGTATTTTCAACTCACAGCAATCTTTTCAAAATAAGTTTCCCGAAAGAGATCCTTTCCAAAGTAAATAATTGGTCAATCAGAAAATACCATAATTTCCATTTTAATTTAGAGTTATCTAAATAGAAATACTTGCACAAATACCTAACTCATCAAATACATTTTATTGAAAGCAATATAATCACATTACAGGATAGTAGAGCTTTGATTTACCTGATATTTGTTGTTAGCACTAACTTGCACTAGCTTGCAACTGTATGCAACAAGACAACGCTGAACTAAAAACAAATATTTGGTCACAATAAAATCACTACAATATGTTATGTGTATTTTTAAAGAAATATAACATCTTTACTAAATTGTGTGCATCTGAAACAATAATTTACCATTAACAATAATTTATTGAAATAAGAAATTCGCGTGGTACATTTCTAGCCATAACAATAATTCATATAGTAGCCCACGCTTCTAGATCTAATGAAATAGATTCTTCGGCAATATTATTAATTCACATTCTACTTAAGACCCATTAATTTCGCAATTTATTCCTCCTTTCCCGCTCTTACTTCCACTTAAATTATCCATTACCTTTTGCCGAGTTTTCTTTCGCCGCCATCTATTCGAGAAGATCTCAGCACCATCGGTAGTAGAAGACGTTAATGTAATTACTACTTTCAACCGGATTAAAAATTCCTTCTGATTCTTCTCGGTGCAAAGGACTACTTTAGACTCGAACCCTTACTAGACGGCTTCTTTAAGAGAGAAGCATTTTTAATCAAGGATAATAGATGAAGCCTGGACGAAAACAAACACTTTCTAGCACATTAAAAAAAATCTGCATGCAGTTATATTTCGTCGCCGTTATACCCTGGTCTAACCTGGACCGAGACGTGCCACGCTTGGGATCTATTTATTACCTTTATTCATGACGATGACCTATTAACCCTCCGTCGAGCGCAACCAGCCTGACAGGTACAACTAGGACGTTTTCGTTCCCCCCTCCACACTAAGGAAGTGTTTACCTGACGTTTCTAGTGCCCTTACTAAGTTGACTGGCGGAATGCGGTTATCGTCATAATGACCTCGTAGGCTCATTACGCCCGAATTCGTGACACATACAAAGGTTAGTAATACCTGCCATCTTTCAACAATTGTTTATTTACTCATTTCATTGGGCGGAAACGTGAAGACAATTTAAAATCCGAACAAGATGGTGAAAACACCGAAGATGCATACGAAACAAACCCAGGAACCAATTTTTTTTAGGAAAAGATAAAAGAACCAAGTGGGCCGAAAATTCTTCACCGAGAAATGTTCATATGCGAGTTAACAATCTTATAACTCATTTTTCTGTAGTCGTTGGAAACCAGTACGTGAAATTGCTCAAACACAAATTTTCCAGAGAACACACCCATCGAACTAAAGTTTTTTATTAGTTTGTTGTATCTAGTAGGAACTTTCAGAAAGAAGTTTGGAAGATGGCGTTAAAGATGTAGCCTTGTAAAGAACAAGATCCTGACACGTAACCTTCGTCTTAACGACTTTACTACTAGGGCACAACCAAGGTACTTCGACTGCCTTATTCCTTATTATTTGTATCCTCTTATTATTTGTGAGCGTCCGGACAATTTCTGGAAAACTGTCAGACAAGCTACAGCGTCACACGATGATGCTCACAATCGACGAAATGGTGCCAGGTTTTTGAAGAAGGTGCCCATTTCGGCAATACATACCGTCGAAACCGAACAAATATGGCATAAAATGTTTTGCTCTTGTTGATGCAAAAATGAGTTATACGCTTAACATGGAGATTTACGCTGGGAAACAGCCTAAAGGTGCTTACAGAAAGCACTTGTGCAAAAGAGCTAAACAAGTAGCGCCAATTAAATTGCCATTTATAAATAGAGGACCTATAACGCTATCTTTAATTACCCAGCCCATATACGTGTTTGCGCTACGGAATTCATTTTTCTAGGCCAGTACCTGACTATAAGATCTAACAAGGGGAAATGATAACTCTAAAATGTTACTTAAAAAATCATCGAACCGATTCACTATTTCCATCAACTTCCCGTAAATTTCCATTCGTCCGTTGCTTGGGTATTTTACAGGTGGTATACCCAATAAGGATAACAAGAACTGTAGGGTAGTATGGAAAACAACTCAAAAGTATCTGCACACTCCGCACCACACAAGCTTAATCGGTTAATCTGGGACAGCTGTTTCAAGGATCGACGCATCTTCGAAACTCGGATTGATAATAATGTGGTGCGGAGTGTACCGATACTTTTGTGTTGTCTGATATACCCACTACTTTTTAAAATTCGGCTAACAGATAACGTTGATGTTCCCACATCATTTGCAATCCGCTGTAATGACAAATTTGAATTATTTTCAATCGACACGCATACACAAATAGATATATCGGTAGATATGTTGAGTATGGTATAGCTTTTTTAATTTTTTTACCGAACCAGTACGTTAGAATTTTCTAACCAAGTAAAAAATCGTATATACCGACGGAATAGACTTATGTGGGTATTTAACGCTGAATAAACCGTGTACCTTCTAACCAAAAAATAATGCTAAGATAGCTTACCTTCCTCATGGTGTTGATGGAATAATTCACGGCAAACGCAATAAAAGGAGAGAGAAAAAAATACACTAACACATGGACATGTTTCTGCCTACCCGGCGTCATCAGCGTGGTTTCGAGAGTATTTTTCATATCTCTACCTTCTATCGCTGTTGCCTCACAGTTAATACCACAACTTTCAAAACGACAAACTCGACATTTCTTGGCGCCCTCTAGTGCCAAAGAAACGCATGCCTGCCGTTCAGGAAGCAGTGACATAAAGATTTTGTTGCGTTTGCCGTGAATTATGCCATCAATACCGTGAGGAAGTTAAGCTATCTTAGCATTATTTTTTGGTTATTGTTTCTAGGCATTTTCTGATGTGTTCGTGTACCTTCTCAATACTCTTGCCAGCATGAAGCAATGTTTCCGACAACTGTAGTTGAACATCGACAACTACCCCATCAGACCCCAATCAGACTTCATAACAAAAAAAAATATTTTAGAAAGATCTCTTCACACTTCCGAGCCGGTTGGGATGACTTACCCTGCATATTATATTATTTAGAAGTTCAAAGTTTTTTGTAAATGAATTTTGTTCTGTATATGAAACTGTGACCAGCTTTTTCGTTTTACTTATGATGGTCTGGCTGATGTCTATTTACAATTAGTTACACTATTATTCACCAGAATTGTTCTAAAAAATGTACGTAAATATCCACGGTTATGCTACTAAGTACTAAAAGGATCAGAAGTAATAAACAGAAAATAGGACAGTATTCTCTCCTTTCAATGTTCGCGTCCTCTTCACTAATACAGGTTACATCACAAAGTTTCGTTTTGGTACATAAAAGAACTTTTAATGTTTTAGTCTCAAACGAGGAGCAGTGAAACTTATTACTAAGTGTTGATGAAGCGGAGCTTTTAGCACTGTGGTATCATACACAGATAAAAATTGAGTTGTTATGTTACCAGGAAAGTGCATATTAATTTGAGTCGATGCTGTTACAATAAACGCTCCTATGCCTCTAGCGCCGTCGCTGTTACTATTTTAACTTGTGATACAAATGAGATTTTGAAGTTATGAATGTATGGACGTGTGTACGAAACAACGGCCGGAGGTCCTACAGTAGCTGTTTGCGTGCGCAATGTTTGTTTACGTTACGAAAGGCTAGAGTCCATTAAGTCGCGCATAATAAAAACGAATGTTTACACAAGCGCAACTTTAATCTTGCAGAATTATCATCCACATTAAAATGTTTTGAAACGAAAGTTTCCGATGTACAGGTCGATTGCACCAGGCGTTTGTTAGAATGATTTGCTAACAGAACGGAAATAACTTTTACATAGTATACAACATAAACCAGAACACCAAATAAAGTCCAAATACAACTCCGGTATATTTCAAGCGCCGTGTTAGTCGAATATCGTTTACAGTATACAATACGTGCAAATAGGCTATACAACATGTATAGGGTTTCACCAAAACAAAAAGTAAAATGGAAGAAATTTACAAAATGGAGTGAAGTGATTCTGTTAGGTAACGAAATCCACAATAAAGCACAAATAAGACGCAAATGAGAAGAACTCTGTATAAAAGCAGAAGGAATGAATGATCCGAACACCTAATTGCCCCAACAAGTTTAAAACGGAGACAAGAAAGGAGAATGGCTGAAACAAGTCCAAGAAGCATAGCATAGCGTATTACTGGAAACTGAAAATACTTAATATAAAATAAACGGCATCTAGGAAAACAAAATGTGATTTTATTAATAAAATTTTAATCCAAATAAATGTCGAAAGAAATATTGTCTGAGTAAAAGTTGTCCAAATTCAAGAAAAACACTACGATGAATTTAAAGATGCTCCGATGAATATTTGATATAAAATTCATTCATGGTTACAGATTTTATCATATTTACCTAGAATGGACTGCATTCTTTTTAGAAGTAATTCCTCAAAGAGTTTAGATATAATGGGCGATGACTATAAACTTCATATAAGCTTCATGTGGAGACTTAGCTGGTTTCGGTATATTACAAAGTCTAGGAACATAGATGTTTGTGTTCCGAAAGGAGCATTCTATGCTAGACAAGGTCCACAGCATAATTAATATTATTGAAAAAGCGCTGGAAGGGAGAAATGTTTCCTTTGCAATCTTCTTTGAGAAGGCATATGCGTTCGATAGATAGAAGATAAAAGCCATCCTTCCCAAAACAACGCACCGAAATCTTAAGATCCTACTTAACAGAGAGATTCTGCTACCTGCAGAATCTACCTGCTTTACACTAGTGACCTATTAGAATTAAATCATAACGCAGTAGCCACTGTCGCCGATGATGGCTATAGGTAAAGAAAGTGAAGGAACAGTTCGCAAGCAGCTAATAATAAATTCCTATAAAATGAACCTTAGCGAAACGAAATCATTTCACATCGACTGCATTATTGTATCTGTGAATGCCACAGGCTAATACAGCCACATACCTTGGCTTGATGCTTGACGTTAAGTTTCGCTGGAAAGGTGATGTGTAAAAGAAGAGGCAGGAGCTAGGTAGTAGATATCGACAAATATTTTGGTGCATAAGACGAAAGACATACAGAATTCAGGTGCGAGGTGGTTGTACCAAAGAAAGTAACAGAAATTATCTAAACTCAAGAGTAAAGTAGGAACGAATATTGTAGATACACCTTGGTGCATTAGGAATGACGACCTTCATAGGCACTTAAAAATGGGTTTGTAGATAGTGAAATAATAAAAAAAAACGAAGAAAGACAGTGATGTGAAAGGTAAGAGGAGCAAGTCTTCCGAGATAGTATAATGTAACAGTGCCAATGCTTCCTTTTTTTACATACGGTGGTACAAATGGTGACTTTAGATTGTGACATGCCCACTAACTTGATCCTAGCAGGAATCGAACGGACAACGCCTAACTCTGTCCAGTCAGACTCAGACCCTCCTACGACTAGAACACCGAGCCGTAATATAATAATAATAATAGTCGTAATACTAATAATACTAACAATGCTTATTCACCTTAGAGATAATTAGTAAAAGGAGCTTGTGCTCGTATTAGTAAACAAGAAGAGTGTGCCTGCGCAGTTGTTTGAAAAGCCTAGAGCACGCCGATAAATGTTTTGCAGTATTTTAAGAACTAAATTAATTACCTTCTGGTTTATAATACTATAGCACGAAGAAGGTTTTTAAGAACCAATAAAAATTATATACGCGTCTAAAACAATATTTTAAAATGACAAAAAACAACATGGGTACATTTGTATTTACAGATGGCCTTCCCTAAATAAATAAGAAAACAAGACATAACGATTGCTAATATTACCCGCGTCCCTTCTGAAGTTAACAGTACTATTGAGTATGCTTGTCATATGGAACATTCCAGATAAAATTCCTTTATGGTAATTTCATATATCTAAAATCGCTCACAAAAATTCGAGAAAAGAATTGATACAGGATACATACAACACTTCAATTGATGGTGAACGGTATAATGAAAACTATAAATTGAGCTGCTCAATATAATGTCTTCTACTATCACGGGAACAACCTTCATTATAAAACTATGGGAATTCCTTATTCGCGCATTTAGGAGTACACAAAACCTAAGCACTACAGAAAATAAACAACAGTTACAACTTTCTAGCATGCGACTACAATGTACCTTTTAGCTTAAACTTTTAGAAAACGTATTTTCTTTGCCGAAAGATAACAGCAAGACGACGAGGGAAATAAACAACTAAAGCATCAGTAAAGCAACACAGAACTTCGTCTTCTGGAAGCTATTGTGCGTTCATATTGTTTTGATATTTACGAGCTACTTATTTCCTTGCGTAGCCAAATATTACACTAAATTGGAGTAATAAATTATTTAGGCTTTGAACTATCCAGAAAAAAAAAATATATTTAGACCAGACAACTGCAAACGTCATTACCTATATTACAATACCTTTTATATTCAACAAAGGAATTTCGAAATCCTGATTAGTTGCATCCTATATACATATTATGTACATTTAATTATTAACATACTGCACATACGCAGGGTATAGACTTATTTGTATTTATTTATATGCTAAAATACATGCCATCATGCATCGCGGTGTATGAATAGTGATTTGGATTTTATTAATACTTTTTACCAATAATTTTCTTCGCTTTCCCCGTTGGTTTGTTGATAGAGAAGCTATTCATATTATCCAACCTTAATCAATTAATTAGTTTTGTTTTAAATAACGAAATAAATAGATAATGTTTCAGTAATTTAAGTTTAAATGAGATTAACGAATTGGGTGTTAGAAGAACGTTCGAGCCAAAACTCAAAGGATACCTCTAAACTGACGTACTTTATTAACTAGAAACTTGTTGTTATAGAATACAGGGTGAGTCAGGGTGAACAGATAAAGGGGGCGTACTGTACACGTAAAAATAATGTAAAAAAATGTTCCTATACGTTTTCCATTTGTTTTCGAGTTGTAGTGCAATTACAAATAAACAAAATTTCATATATTAACATTTTTAACAAGTGTTCAAAAATACCAGAACGTGTCTGTTTTTGAACACTTGTTTGAACTCTGGAAACACTCTTTGAACAATGGAAAGACGTTTTGTTTTATTTAGGACATATTAACTCGAATACAAACAATAATTTGGGTCATTTACAAGAACGCTAGTTCAATTTTTTTATTTTATTAAACAATAATGTTGGACTTTGTCATAAAAGGATGTGGCAAGTATAGATACAACTTCAGATATTCTTTGTACAAATGTAGCTATCCTTAAAACAATATTGTTGCATTTTTCTACATGCGTAACTAGAACAAAATAGAAATAGCACGTATTTTGTATACCATCCATCAACGGTTTACCCATTGAACTATATTGTTGCTAATAATTTTTAAACCTTCGCATATTCCTAAACTTCGATGTAATGGAACTCTTAAACGATAAAATTCTATCGGTAGGTATCCCCCTTATTTACAATGTCTACTAAAGAATCTAATCGTAAGAGCAAAATAGTTTTTGGTGGCTATGAGATAAAAAAGACAATAATACTGTAATATTCCTATCCCTAATTGATTATTTGGGGAAAGGAAACACAATCACAGGACAGTACTATGAACAAAAATGACCATTAACCCATAAAAAAACACAAAATCCTGAAATAAAACCAGTACACAAGCAATAATCTATCATATTCCAACAATGCCGAGAATATCAAGCATTGTTTCAGAATATGGCACCATTTTCACTGTCATTAACAAAAAAGAAGTGCTTTGCACCATTCGTTCTGCGAAATTAGGATTCAGGGCCAAATATACTCTTGAGCGGTACCTGAAAAATACGAGGCATATTGAATACCAAAGCAAATTGAATAATAAATTTGTAATTGATTTATGCGCAGCTTTTCTTGGTGCCAATATCCCATTAAATAAATTACAGGATCCACTTTTCCGTGGGTTCCTTAAAACATGTACCAACCAAGATAATCCCCATCCATCGACAATTGGAAAATATTATGTACCTAAGCAATTCGACAAAACAATAAATCAAATCAGCTCAAAACTAGGTGAAAATCATCTCTGGATAAGCGCAGATGAAACAACACTAAAGGAAGGTGCGTTGTTAATGTAATGGTTGGCATATTGCACACGGAAAATCATCCAATGTCATTTTTAGTAGCTACAAAAATCAGATTGCGTATCACTGCAAACGATATTACCAACATGATCATTAACAATATAAAAAATGAATGTAGCTGATGACGACTGCTTAAGACTTCTACTCTTTCTCTCAGAAGCTGCAAGTGTAATGTTAAAAACGGGTTAAAACGAGCTTAAAAACCGTTTTCGAAACGTGTTACATCTGACATGTGTTATGCATGGAATACATCGCATTGCTGAAGTTATTCGTGAAGAATTTTTAAATGAGTTAATTCATTAATTAACTCATTTAAAAAGATTTTATTGAAAGCACCAACTAGGATAAAGTTATATGGAGAAATGTACCCGAATATACCTATGCCGCCAGAACCTGTATTAACACGATGGGGTACATGGTTAGAAACCGCATTTTGTTATACCCAACACTTTCGTATTTTAAAACTTTTTGTATTAAAGTTAAAACGAGATGCTTCCAGTGTTACAGCAGTCCAAGCATTATTTAAAAAAGAAGATTTAGTCAAGCAATTAGAATTTACTAATAAGAATAAATAAAAACTCTCTAGCGTAACAAAAACGATCAAGTTTCTAGAAAACAAAAATTTCAAATTAACTGAATCCTTTCACTTAGAATCATTGTTTGCTACTTTAAAAAATATAGAGGGATCGATTGACGAAAAGATACGGAACAAAATTAATGCGGTTTTACAAAGAAATCCAGATTATGTGCTATTAAAAGAAATTTCCAATAACACTGTTACTACCCAGAATGAAAGTTTATGTTTAAAATATAAGGATTTAATTGCATACTTCCATTTGGCACTAGTTACTTCATGTGACGTAGAAAGATCTTTCTCTAGATTTAAAAATATATTAACTTACCAACGAAACTGATTTACAACGAACAATTTAGAAAAATATATGATAGTTAATTCCTATTACATTCCCATCGAAAACGTACTCGACGATTAACGAAATATAACTTTCAATTTATCTACGCTACTGCATATACCCGATCGACGCTTGGCTGACTAACACTCGCATCGAACGTCCTCACTCTATTCATTACTCAAATATATGTATATTGGGCCATAGCTCAACTGTCGGTTGGTTGGTTTGCAGTTGACGTTTTAGGTTTCACGTATTAGCTTTTTGGTAAGTCACACATCAAAATTAATAGCGTTTTCAGTTGGAACCCATTGCGCTATTTCTTGTGCAATAATTATTGAGTCATAGACCTCATTGTAATCCATCTGTGATCTTCCACAAATTGATGATACCAACCGATCGTTCACGTGGTTCACTGTAGGCAATACTAAAGTTGCGTACATACATATATTATACCAAGTTAAGACCAAGTTCTGCTTGTTAATAGAAAGAGTATACGGAAGCAGTTAGTGTTTGTCGTCAAATTGCAAGCTTATCTGTTCTCCTGTGAATTAATTTATGTCTCCACAAAATCATTAATTTTTGGCTTAAAAGTTTGAAAATAATTTCAATTTATTCATCAGAATAATCTGCTGATAAGATTTCTGTCATTGCGAAAGAGCGTCTTTTCTTATCTACTTTACTATTTTACAGCAGTTGGTGTATTTGCAAACAGAGGCAAATTACAGATAAAATGGATTATAGGCTAGGTTGTTATGATCTGTCTCACAAGTCAGATCGACTCAGAACACCCTCAGAGCGATTATGCAGCGAGCGTTCTGTTCAATTGAACATTCAATCATATTAAACATTGGCGAGAGCAAATCGTTTACGTCAATCGAAAACGAATACGAAACGTCAACTATAACCAACTGTTAAACACATATTTGGGTAATGCACGAATATTCCCTCTTCCGCTTCGATTATATCCGATCAAGGTAGGTGCGACCGTAGGACCGGCTCTTAGTCTGTGCACCCTTACGTTTAATTTACGTACTACCACAATAAATATGGCAGTAGGTGTGTACAGGTGTTATATGTAAGCCAGTTCTACAGATATCGTACGCAAAATACTATCAAATCAAATTTTATTGGTATTCGATTATTCTGTTTGATGACAATAAAATGGAGGAATAGCCATTGTACTCCAGATTACATCGATTATATTAAATAATGGCCTGTGGGGAAAAGCGGAACTTGTTGTCACATATACTCCATTAAGCCGTCGCACGTAACAATATCCACAACAAATAGAAACACATAACAATCGACGGTCAGAGTCGATTATTTCAGCACACTATACAGGCTGTAGGAAAGCTCTAAAATGAAAGTTTTTGTTCTGGTTGATGGAAATAAATTTAGTTACCCACCGGAGCTTATTTTAATCAATAGTATACCGCGGTAAAATCAAATTTGCTGAAGAAAAATTATTATGACCTCTTACTAGGCGTGATTTCATTTAGTTTATTTATGTATGTATGTTTGAAGAATACAATTTTCAATCGACTGCTGCTAAAATAGTAGTTTATCAATGTTGGGAGGGATGGGTGAATGCGGAATGAATATTTTGCGAATTATGAGCAAAAATGTGGAGCATGGTACTATAGATAATATTATATAAAACTTTATACTAATTAGCAGCTTGGTATGAAACCTTTAATAAGGTCACGTTCCTTATTTTTTGTTATTATTTCTTCAATGTGAACTATTATTGTTAATTATCATATTCCTTGGTTCGCTAGTACTAAAGTGGAGGTTTGTGACAATGGGAGACATTCTCATTTATAGAGGTTGGCGGCTTAAGTTAGTTAACAAAAATATATTGCGAAACCAGTCTGAGATTTAACGAGCATAATTTCAATCTCAGTTTTATTAATCTATTACGTGTGGCTTTAACCATCAACTTCTGGTAAAATAAAGTGGAAACTCTCAATTCTTCTCTTTAAAAATGTTCCAGTATGCATTTACAGATGGACCTAATTATGCTTATAAACCCTTATTTCCCATTTTTAGCGGAAAAAGAACCTGGGCGTATAACTAAATGTTTTTTTAACAATTTCGTCAACGTGTCAAGTAATGACTCGATCTTTAATCCGGAAAATATTGCCATATGCATATTGACATTTTATAGTGAGGTTAGATAAACGTTATTCACACAATTTCTTCAATCAAACATGTAATTTATATGCACGGTATGCAGTAACTAATTTTTCATTAATTTACGTGTCAGCATATAACATACATGTCACGAAATTTGTCCACTAAAGACCTCTACAGTTGCCAGAGATCACAAATTCTATTAACGTTCTGCCCAGAACGCGCCTTTATTGTGTTACTTGGAAAATGTAAACTTTGCCTGACGTAGATACTAGTCTACAGAGAATTATGTTGTGTTTACAGAAGAACCTTAAACAATAAGCCCTTTATTTGAATATTAACTGTATAGATAAATTTTATAAACACAATAATTTCATAGGAATCCCTAATAATTCAGAAAACGTAACAGAACTAATCTAAATTTATCTGTTAATATTTTACAATTGCTCTTATAATGCACGGAATTGCTCAGAAACATTGCATGGTTTGCTTATTAGTGGGAATTCATGACATACAATTTTAAAAACAATGTTTGCATCAAAATTGGTCCAATGAACGAGTGTCTCATTTTAATAAATGTTTGTTTATTATATTGATAAACACGTATGGATATAAGAATACATTCGTTAATATTTAGTGAAACATCCTTAAAGTTTGTTTCGCTTCTTACGAAGTAAGTTAATGAACGGATATTTATTATATTTATGAACTGGTTTCAATTTGATAAGCGCAATTCATTGTTGATAAATATTACTTAATATTTTCTTTCTGCTGCTTTAACAAAACAAATTCAACGAACACGGTTTATTTTATTCCTTCAGTATAGTATCGCGTTACACTAGTTTCGCTTCATTCTACGTGGGCGCTACCTATATCGTTGCTGAACTTATTTTTTCCGAAAATAGATAAATTTATTAAAACGGTAATTTTCGATGTGGTTTATAGTGACGTTCAGCGGCGGCAGTAGAGTGTAGCTGCGGAGCTGAATTACAAAGCTTCGTTTTCAAACCAAAGTTTCAAACATTAATTTTATACAACAATATGGTAACATTTTGTCACCATTGTTTTCCATAGTGCCTGTAGTTTGGTGTGTTAAGAGTCTTGGATTACGCATTAATACAGATTTAAACTTTAAAACACATATGTGTCAGTTATTGCGAACATTGTATATTATAATGAAGAGCTTGCTTATGTAGAGAAGAAATCGAAATATTGCTGTGATGCTGTTTGCCACTCATGTTTATTAGATATAGATGTCAAAAGAATATAAAGGTTACACTAATGTATGCGTTACATTTATGGTATACACAAATTCCAATATATCAGCCATATTGGACTGGGTGGATTGGTTGAACATGCCACGTCGTCAGGGACTCCACAGCTTGTGCTTGTTTCACAAAATAATGCTTTATCGCACACCTCTCTACCTCTATTACAAAATTAGATCCAGATGTTCACAATATTAATATTGGACGATGATGTGATATTGCTAATAAATAAATTGCTTATTAAATAGAATTCTTTAAATGCTATTTAACCTATCACACTACTGCACGCTTCGGATGACCGGTGTTTTCTTGTTGGTATATTTTTAAGTGGTGACGGCTCAACTAGGTGTGAGCCTTTTAAAGCTTGTAATAACCTCAGGAGCCATTGTGTGTGAAAAGTGTTCCATGGCTTTATCATTATCACCCTCTCACCATAAAGAGTGAAGCGCAGTTAATTGCTTCCTGTGAATAGTGACTCGAGAATGTGACGAAACCGCTAAGAAATTTTGATCCAAACGAGACTTCTATTACATATGTACTAATGCTTAATAAATGATTGGATTATATGTATATAATACTTAGTATTACATTTCGAAGCGAGATATTTAGAAATGTTTTATACTTTGTAACCCTTTACTGGCACACTGCTATAAATCTGCATTAATCTACATTTATGTTTCACAGCGTGGTAACTCATCAGAAAACTGCTACAGAAAATAACAGTTTCTTTGCTACTACAAACTGCTAACGGTAGTAGCAGCCCATCACTAACAGTCTAGTGATTAAAGTAGAAATCACGTTAATTTTGGTACAAGTATTAATATTTTGATATCTGATATCCGATGAAAGACTTCGAAAGTTTAATGCCTTTATTAAAGATAAAAAGTTTAAAACTGGCCTTTAAGGCACAACTTTGCTCCAGATTTTTCTGTGTTTTGATTTCCAGGACAGCCTATAAAAATGTGGACATTTTTTCCACATTAACACGTACTTCGTGATTATAAAATCACTTGCAATCAATATATATATTATAATCAAAGGCCATCGAGCGTCATACCTGGTATGTTATAGACAATTGAAATCGTTTAAAAAATATTTTTCAACGGTATGATTTTCCAATGAGCATTTTTATAGATACTTAGATTTACATCAGAAAATATTCATTCAAACTTGAAAGTTTATTTTCATTGAAATTATATTACGGCCATTTTGTTCGCTAATTGGCAGTTAAGGAGGAAATTCTGTTAGAATAATTATTATCGTAGCAATAACTCTTCAAGAAGCGTAACCAGAACGTGTTTAAGTTTCATCGTATCCTCTAAAAAAATGTGAAATAGTATAAGCATATGACCACGTGTTTTCCTTAGAATATATTTTCGTGGATTCGATTTCTATTTCTTCATTAATCTACATACAAGAAATGTTTATGTTTGCGTTAAATTCCTTGAAATGCTTTCGACTGAGTAACTATTGAATAGCATCGACTTTGTTTGTTTGCCCATACCAGCGAATGTATGTAATTTCTAAGTGATCAATCTGCTGAAATATTTACTGTCTTTATTTAAAATTGTGTTCATTAAAGAAGTAGATTCTTAATAAGAAATCTATTACTTGTGGTGCTATAGTCCCACACTGAAGAACCCATCCAGTTGAAGCAACCAAATTTTAATTGTTTCAACTAAATTTTACGTCTGAATACGTGCAAACAAATTTGTTTTTTTTAAACAATTTTTCAATTGTTTCAAGCATATATTTTGTTTAGTTAAAGCAACCATCTACGATAATCAAAATAGTCATAGTTTGTTGAATCAACTAAATACAGTTAAACCTTTACTAACGGACACTCTCAACAAAGAGAATATCAAAATCAACAAATTTATTTAAAACTTATCTCTGCAAAACGAATCTAAATTCTGATATTCAAACTGATAACAAAAATAGGAATAATCTTAGGACACCGCATATGTTTCGCGGCCAACCTACAATAGAAAGGTTACAGACGTTTCTAATCGTTTACCAAACATTGGAGGTGTGGTGCAAATGGGGATTTTTCAAAAAAATAAAATGTTACTATGTATATAATTCCTAGATTAGCCTTAGTGGCATAAATCATAATTTGAAAAATAGAAATCGAATAGAATAGAAAAAAAAATAGAAAAAATCGACAGACATCAGTGGGTCAATTTACAGGGAATGTTTGTTAGAGGTCGGTGTACGACAAAAGTAGATAGTTAGCCCAAAGATCAGGTAAGTATGCGAGAACTTTGCGAGTCAATATTCGGCCAAAAGTGTAAAATGTTCACACTTTCACGTAATGCGGACATCGCTGCCAACATCAAGCCAAGCGATCCATGATCGGGAACCAATGTTGCGCCAACCGTCTGTGCTGCTAGGGTTCCCATATAGAAAAATGATGGAGTGATATCATCACAAAAATGGTTGGATGACTAGGAAAATTATGACTAAATGCTTTAAGCTGTATAGATAATTTTTGTCATATTAAATAACCCTGTGTCGGTGGACCTATTTTTACAGAAATCGTGTTGATTCATATGTAATATACACCTCGGTTTCTTCTCATAAACCCATAATATGATGGGTTCTGTTCTGGGAATTTAGCTATAATTTTTTTATTTTAACTGAATACATTTATCCCAACGATAAACTAATTTTCTTAAGCCGCTCTCAAACAACTTTTTCGGCGTCTCCGCAGTCTAACCATTTATGACACTTTACATCAGTTAAACACACAAATCGAAGACCCTGCAAAGGTTTTTTTCAAAGCAATTCCCATCGTAAATCGTTCAAAATATCCTTTGTTTTTCTTGCGGTATGGAGCCTTGCGTTATCCTGTTGCAATAGCGGATACTTATACAACCTTCCAGCCCATTTTCTACCAAGTTCCTGCCGCAATGGTCCAGATAATAAATTTTTATCATATTCTGCGTTAATTGTAGTACCTTTCGGCAAATAATCCATAAAAATAGTCCCTTCGCAATCCCAGAATACAGTAAGCATTACCGTTCCAACAGACGGAACTGCAGGCGCCTTAAGTGGAGGGTCCTTCTTTTGACTTCTCTCAGGATTGAAATAAGGAATCCACGTTTTGGCAGTTGTTATTATCCGTTGCCAAAATTCATCACCGTAACGGGGTAATAGCTCTTGAGGTTGACAAGCGTCAAAACCACTGAGTTTCTGTTCCGGTCCCAACAGTCTTGGCACCCAGCAGGTTGAAACCTTGCTTACACTGCTCATGCCATCTTACAATCATGTAAGATGTCATAAACTTTTCGTGCACCTATTCTTAGAGGTACACTAATTTGACGAATAGTCATTCACCTGTCCTCTTTCAATAGGCCCTCCACAGCAGTAATGTTTCTTTCGTTTACAGACGGGAGTCTTCTAATGATGTTCTACCACTTTCAAAACGGTACTTAGATTCTGCAGACTCACCAAACACTCCTTGCAGACGTTGAATAATTTCTGCAATTTTCACATCCTCTTTCCACGAAAAGAAAATTATTGCTCTTTGAGATTTAACCGGGCGTCTATGTCAGTCGAAAACATAACTCAGACTGAAAAATATTGCACTAGATAGCTGCATAAGCATGTCAAAACTTACCTATCATCAATAGCACTGCTTTTAATGTTGCATAATTTAATTAGAGCATAATTCCCAGAACTTTGAAAACATCCCTCATACATATGGTGATCTATTAACTAGCTAGTCTGGACATGATTTAGTTGATCAGGATAGCATCTCCTCGTCCATATATCCATTCTATCAAAACTTATGGTGGAAAAGTTAACTTTTTGCTTATAGGTAACTTCGCTAATACAGCTTGAAGGTCAATTTGGAAGTTCACACATAACAAATACATAAATTGTTATTCGGTAGAAATTTCCTAGAAGTAAACATGTATTATAATATTGTGGCTTTAATCACGTTATAAATTTCGGTTATGTCAACCCCTTTATTACATTTACAGAACTTACATTAATTTTAATTACATTAGATTACTGCCATAACAATATACTGTAATTTATGTACAGCTTACCGTGCGTACGAGCACAACATATTATATACTTATGTAGGCACACAAGTGGATGGACGGTTAAAATTGCGAAAGGAATTATTTCTATAATTACAAATAAATATATTGAAATAAAACTTACTGTTATGTTGGTTTAATGTGTCTGTTTAGAGTGTTGATTTTATACAAGCTGTATATTTACCTGAAACAAAAATCAAATTAGCGAAGCGATAGATGACATGGCACAAGTACAATTTTAATATAACCCAAACACATGAAAGCTATATGAAAGTACTGATACTTAAACACCTAGATTTAGTTTTTTACTCCATACTGTATTTTTTTTTGTTTGTCGATATTCTTGTATTATGAATCATCATAAGCGACTTCATGTTTCGGCTAAATGGCTAAATAACTCGCCCTCGCACCATTTTCGCCAAGACATAAATGTTCCTTTTCAATAAACTTTTTTCTACAAATAAGTAGAAAATAAATTGTTTTATCCGAATTACATACCAAATGCAAGTTTAATTCAAGTTGGTTTATTCGCAAGAACGCGGGGTTTCCTCTTACGTCACATGGTGCTAAAGAGCGCGCGGCCAACTTTAAATATTTAAGTTAGTTTTTATTCTATAAATTAAATTTTTGTAAAGCGTTGTTATTTATTTGCTATTTATTTTTCTATTTAAACTGTCAAAAATGTCTCTAGCTGACAATGCCAGACCTAACGACCGTGAAAATCATCTTCTAATTTAGAGAAAACAATTTCGCTGGTATTAACATTACAGTATATTAGTTACAGTGGTTTAGAGACAAATGTATTTTATAAATCACTCTGTATATTGACTTGTACAGATAGCGATAAGATTTGTACTGAAAGTATCATATATCGAAGAATTGTAGCAAAAGTGACAACTTCGCATAGCAACGTTGTTTTTTCTGGTCAGGAATGCCAATGTGGATAAATAAGGATGGCATCGGTCCAACGGCTTAAGTAACGCAGTATAAGAATTATATTTTGTCGTGATTCGCTTGATTTACAGAGTTAAACTGGACAACATTCTTATATATGTTATGTCTCTCCTAAAAATACTCCATTATTTTTAAGTGATAACCTCTCGTGAGGCAATTTTTTCCGCTTTATTTCGACACGAAACGTCCTTTTTTGATTTATTACGCCATTCGGAGTTTGGATGTAAAAGAATAACGACGTAAGGAAGCGTTGAAGGCGCACGTAGGATTCGAGATAAAGTAAAACGAGAGGATCTTTGTAAACATTTTCATGCGGCTGAAGTTGTATTCATCAAAGAAAATGGATAAGTATAAGGATTGCAGCATCTCATATATTTCGCGTTAAATCTGTTCTGTAGTTATAGTCTTCACAGAAATGTTGTGAATCGGTGAGGCTTGAACGTTGTTCGCGTAAAATTCGTTCTTTTTCAAATTCAATATCTAAAAATATGAAAAACCATATGCAAAATAACCTTCCATAGAGAGCAGTTTAATTCTATTAAATGCACACGTACAGGCTCTCCTAAATAAATATTACAAGAGATTCACAGTAACAAATGTAAGAAAAAAAAAAATAAGACTCTGTAGAGCTTTCCATCTCCAGATGTTATATTCAGAATTTGACAAAACTTGGTAGGGATATAGAGTATCTTCAGATCTGCAGGAAAACCTTGTTTTGTCAGTCGGAATTCGTAAAACACCCTTTCCAGATGATTAATTTTCAGTTTTTATAATACAAACGAATTACAACGACAGTATAATATTATTTTGAATCAAATTTTAAGTAATAAACGATGTATGTTACCATAGAAGTTCCTCTATACTTATGTAGTATTTAAAAAGTATACCTGGATGACTTTTTGTAAACGTATAACATTGTTTGGAATTGTTTGCAATATTTCTTTATTGCAAGTAGACTCATCTCCCACGGCTTGTCACGTTTTCGTAATACCTTTTTGCAGTTTTTCTTGAACTTTATTGAATTACCGTATGTCGTATGTTGGCAGTACGACAGTAAAGTGGAGGCCACCCAGATCATATAGCAAAGCACGGCTTAACGATGCAGGTAACTGAAGGGGTAATTGAATCACCAGCAGCCACGCGGTAATTTAAAAGGGGAATTTACCACAATCCAGTTTTTCTGATTTGATAGCTAAAAATTACACAAAGAGAATAAAAACCTGGCTTAAATCGAGACAGGTACTCTCAACAGTCGCTGTATGGCCGTTTTTTTTTGTTTTTTTCTCCTTAAAACCGAGATTTCTTATACTTAAAAAATAAAAAATTAACAAAAACATGTTTGGATTGAGTATCTAATTGAAGAAGCCCTAATCACTGAAAATTTAGAAATGAATTGCGATATGGACATCTACAGAAGTGGAAATGCCCCACGTTCTGCGAGGATTGCAGATAATTTACGACAATTTCGAATACAGCTACTACCTTCCACAAAGGTACACTGACGAGCCATAAACGGCGAAACACGTGTCTGTGCAAGATGGATGTTAGTAATCTGTATCATTACTATAAAAATTAAAAATGTAAGAGCTGGCACAAATTCTAGCACATAGCTTAAGATTGCATTTCTTGAGTTTGTTTCTCGAAAAGTAGCTGAATACTTTTCCAATTTATCTATTCCTCTTGCGCGTCTGCTCATCGTAATTAACGCTAAACCCCCGTTACACGTTGCTGTTTTAAAATGAATCTTCCTAATTTATCTTTGCCTCTAGAGCCTGCAATAACATGATAATGAACATGAAGGAATCAGCTTGTAATTTTTAAGCAAAAAATTTCGAAACAGTAACAAAAGTGCATATTCCTTCTTTCTCAATAATACATGCTTATATTTATAAATCTATTATAAATTTAAGTTTGATTAACAGTTTTGAAGCAACTAAATCTAGGTGCATTTAGAAATCTGCTTTCAAAATGCTTTCAACGACATTGTAGTTAAAATGGTTGACAAGGAAATTGGAAAAAAGTGATATCAGCATTGTTGAATCTTTAGAAATTTTGAACAGGGTAAAAGCAACCATCTGAAATGTTTCCGAAGCTGTGGGAGAAAGAACGTCGACTAAATTTCAAAATGATAGATGCAGTTTGCCCAACCTTGCATATTTTGTTTTAAAAATCTGAATGCTACAATAGTGTTGATATAAATGTATATTTTTCTGTTGACTACATCGCACTTGAGTAGCTCGTAAACATCTACTGCGTTCGTCAGAATAACGCTTAATTAATATTTAACATATGTTAAACGTTATTCACGTTGCCAAAATTATTAAAACTTTCAGTAACATTCGACCATGGTCTGCAAATTAATTTAAAAATTTAGCAATTTCTGGGCTTGATAGATATTGACATTTATTTTACGTGAAGAAATTATTTTTCTAACAAAGGTATTATATAGAAACATGTTTATTTTTTTACATGAACGAACACAAACAAATTTATGCAAATAAAGGGATACAAGAGCTGTTTTTCGTCGCGGGGAAGCGAAAAAATTCGCATTTCTCGATGCTGGTTTGACATTTCGATGCATCCAGTATGGTTCTGCGATTATGGCGAACGGTCCGGAACAGGACGGTGGAACGGTCACATGCAGGGGTCGAAATTACGTGCTCGCCTAGGGATATAGATCTGATCCACGAATCAATACAGATAGCTTTGTTTTGGCGCACTCTCCAATTTTCCTCACTCTTGACCTCGCGGACAACTGTCCTGCTAACAGAGACCGCAGCTAGCCGACGTTGAGTCGTCGATCAGCTATTATTAATTATGTTTAAGCTGAAAAATTTGTCCATTTTTGAATGGGTGTTCCACTCCTTCAAAGTGAATTTCGGCCGATAAAAAGGCTTCTCCTGCATATCTATATAGATTATATCTCTATCAAACTTTATCAAAATCTAAATTTGCAAAGGTTTCCTTCTGAGCGAAAAACTTTAGCGACATACCTTTTGTTCGATTATTATCGAAATACACATTACATACTTTGTATCCGAGTTCGCAAAGAGAAATTCTTTTAGTTATGCTTCTGTCTCTTCCTTTAGAATTTCAAGTATTTTTAAGAGGCAAATATTTGCACGAACTATTTACCATAGGAAAAGCAAAGTATTTTCCTATGAGTTCTATTCTCCATAAATAGTGAATAACTTGTCCGACATCTATTTTGTGACAATATCTGAAGAATCCCTAGAATTTCTTATCAACATCGCTTTTTATATATCGAGCTCGTCGCTTCAAAATCAACCGATAAATTTAATTAAACTGTTTACCGACGAAACGAGGAGAAACTTCAGGGTTGGTAGCGTAAATACAAGCCACGGATTACATGGAAAATAGCAGCGAACGAAATTTGAAATATTGATTTTCACAGTATTGACTATGTCAAACATCTTCTCATTTAACTATGTTAAAGTCTTCTTAGACGCAGCAACTGGGTTTGATTGAAATCATGTATTAGAATAGTAAATTTTATGTTGAGCATTAATTTCTTAATAAGCGCTTTCGGATCCATAGCACATACAGAAATACACCTTTCGTTGGAGAAACACTTCGAGGGTATATTCAGATCAAAATAAATGAAATGGACCAATATGTTTAAACCCGATGCTTAACTATTACGGAAATAACAAAATAATAATTTAGTGTTTAAAACAGAGCCATATTTATTACAAACAAATAATAATAAATGAAAAATTATTTCCGAAAAACCACCCCCAACTTCATCGTACTTTCTTGCTCGTCTATTAATTGCCCGATTTAATTGATCGATAATTATTTCTTATGGTAACTGCAGCATTAAAACTGCGATCCCGTAGTGCATTTCTCCTGGGCTAAAATGTGGAGGGGCTCCATCGTATTGAAAGTAATGCTAAATCATCCATAATTTCATATCATATCATTTTCTTAACCAACTTATTTTCAATTTACCACCAAAATATAAATAAACCACTTAATATAAGATTTCTTTATTTTGAATGAAATATAGTTGGCGATAACAGCCATTCTATATTATTGGCTTTGCGCCTTCCACCGACGGATGTAGCTGGGAGTGTTATGAATTTTCCTTTCTGTAGGTATAAAACTTAAGTCTTGAGAAATAAATGATCCCCACGTAAAACCAGAGATAATTGCAGACTCGGTGATTAAGGGAAAAAGTAAGTGACTTAAGGTACTAATTTAAGCACGGCTTACAATTCTACCTCTGGTAGCTTCTATATTTACAGCAGCGGTGAGTATGACGTAAACGGGAGGGCACGGACAACGATTCGATTTCCTCGTGTGTTTTCGGCGCATAGCACAATGTACACAATATGTAAGGAAAAGGTTCAAAAAGAAACAGAGAAAAAAGTAATAATAGTCCTTTTATTTGCAATAACAAACTAAAATAAAATCATTTATACAATAAAGCAATATAATAAATTTACGGACGGAGATGTTTTTATGGTTATCGGACATCATTGTTTCACAAAAATCAGTTTTATGTCTACCCAAATATGTAATACTGACAAACTGCCATCTAACTTCACAAAAGTTAGTTTAAGGCCTCCCATCGCAGAATATGGATGGGGGTCCGTCAATTTTGCCAAGTCAGCCTTTAGTGTCGCCCATTTGCATCGTCCGGAGGTCCAACTTGAAGCCATTGAAGTAAAGACGAGACTATACATTTTTTCAGGGTTTATATACTCATGCTTAAGTGACCTGGTGCTTTTTGATGCGTGGCGACCTTATATGTAACGCGTACAAGTAAAACAGTTTTAAAATATATCGATGCACAAATTTCGTAATGATGGAATTTACATAAAAGCTCAACGTATTACAGCAGTATACGCAAGATACACTCTTGGTCAAAATAACCGGCTCGTATTGAATAATTAATTAATAAAAATAAAAGCTTACAAAATTGATATTTAGTTTAAAGATTGATTACAAAACAGAAATACAAAGTTATTAAATCGGACCATTAATAATAAATAGAAAAAAATAATAAAAAGAAAATCAAAGTATTTGTATAATGGTTGAAAATCGAATTGAAATATATGCCTTTTTTACTTATTTTTGACCTTTTGAAAATACCACACCCTCGAAGTACTTCTCTTTCCTTCTGAAACATCATGTATATACCGGGTACGCTAGTAGTGTACCGGTGGAGTTTAGCGTAAGATAAGGAATGCTAAATTAAATAACGACTTCCTCTGATTTAATTCGTGTCTAGGATATTTGAAAAGATCCTCAAAATCCTTTAAGAAAAATTTTTCAAATACTTTATATTTTCACTGCACCTGTATCTTGCTTGCAGTACTGAAATTAACGGAATTACGCTGTTGGCTAATATTGTATAAGAAAACATTCAATGCACCAGAATAATTATTTCTTTGTGTTCCCAAATTATTTATGGTGTTTACCAATAATTAAGGTAACCTTAATTGTTTACGTGATAGGTGTTTTTACGTGCATTAACTTATTTCTCACAACAAAATGTAAATAAGCAGATTCTACAATATACCATTAAATTAAATTATGATAAATCGCTTTGGAAATGTACATCTAGAAAGCGTTTATCTGTTTATCGTTTGAAACTTACGCTGAATATATTAATTCCAGAGTGCGAACCGCTTCTAAATATAGATTTTGCCATTTTATTTTCAAATATCGTCTGCTTGATTTACTACACATAATTAGCGAAGCTACTGGAAAGCGTAAGTCCCGCAGTATCTTGATTTTAAATGATGAATGACGTTATTTCTCAATTTTAGTATGACATCCGGGTGTCATTTGTTATTTCTGGATGCCAGAACAATTGACAAAGTTTTATGAATCCTTGTAATTAATAGGTTTTCGCTCTGTGGACGTTTGCTAAAAAATAACCCTCGGCATACTTATCTGCGAATGGTGGAAAATTAATGAATGAATTGTTTAAAGTTGTAACAATGTATTTATTACGTCAAGGTGCTTTAATGAACCTAACATCATTTTTGTAATTTCATTGGTGCTTGTAATGTTCCTACGTTTGGTGCTAAAACATACTTACAGCTGTCGCAATCGGCAATATCATTTACAGAACTATCAGCAATATTATGAATTAACAATAAGTATTGTAATGACGCGGAATTACATTATTGTACAATTTTTCATAAATTGGTACGATGTGGATACAATGAAGCGTAGCCATGTTTAATACATAAAAAATATAATGCTAAGATAGCTTAGCTTCCTCATGGTATTAATGGAATAATTCACGGCAAACGCAACAAAAAGAGAGAAAAAAATACACGGACGTGTTTCTGCCTACCTGGCGTCATCAGCGTAGTTTCGAGAGTATTTTTTATCTCTACCTTCTATCTCTGTTGCCTCACAGTTAATAATGCCACAACTTTCAAAACGACAAACTCGACATTTCTTGGCGTCCTCTAGTGCCAAAGAAACGCATGCCTGCCGTTCAGAAAACAGCGACTCCTTTTATTGCGTTTGCCGTAAATTATTCCATCAATACCACGAGGAAGCTAAGCTATCTTAGCATTATATTTTTTGGTTATTGTTTCTAGGCATTTTCTGATGTGTCTGATCTGACAATCTGCGTATTAGCACTTTGTTTAAGTAAATAAAGGAAGATGTAAGAAATAAGAAAAAGTAAGTCACATAGCAGTAGGGAGAGGTTCAGTCGCATCAAATTAACATGTATCAAATGGTTGGAAAGGGTCTGAATG
This sequence comes from Marronus borbonicus, assembly GCA_902655005.2. Classification (NCBI taxonomy): domain Eukaryota; kingdom Metazoa; phylum Arthropoda; class Insecta; order Coleoptera; family Scarabaeidae; genus Marronus; species Marronus borbonicus. The sequence continues at coordinate 17,264,846 of LR737384.1, read as the reverse complement.
TTATGCACGGCAAAACTGCCCCGCGCAGCGTATTTCTTATTTAAATGTAAGAGAGAGGTCAAGAAACAAAGATTATTCGAACTAGTGATAAGTTTACTTATTTCTGAAAGGGATAGTTAATTTTTTTATCTGAACAATTTCTCTACTTCTTGTCACGGTAACATTCTCAGGTTTCTCATGATTGTGTCCCTGTACTTACAAACCCGATCTTGTAGAATATTTCATCTCTACAAACATCAGTTTCTCTTGATATTTGGAAGAATATGCCCAGCGTACAAGAAATGCGAAGTTGCCGATGTTGTCAACAATAGGCCTATTACAATATTATTTAATTTTTCAATAGTTTTTAAAAGCAAAATATCTCTAGTAGCACAGACGTTGGCTTCCGATAACGGATCGCTTAGCTCGACGTTGGTAGCAATCTCGGCATAACGTAAAACTGTGAACATTTTACACTTTTTTCCGAACATTGGCTCACAACTTTCTTGCATACTTATCTGACCTTTAGACGAACTATCTACATTTGTCCTTTACAACGCCTGGCTTCCTCAACCGATGCTACACCGACTAAATTGGTCCAACATCGACTTGCTTATGTCACTCGAGAGTTTACTGCCTAGCGTAGCTTACTATCGTTTCCCGATTGTCGAGCAACGCTTAATTTATTTCGCTGACCTACAGCCAGTCTATACCCAACGATAGAAAAGTACCATTGGTCTTGTATACCTTACCGGCTGTGCTACTAGGGGTGTGATTGGACACAGATACATATAATGGTGTAAAATCATCCCTTTCAACCAAAGAAGACTGCTTTACCTGTAATCACTTGCGTGATAATTCTATGTCAAGAGCTATGCGAAGCATTAAACAATGGCAAACTAGTCGACGTTACCTATACAGAATTTTTCCCAAGCGTTTGATACTGTTGATCATGTTATGTTACTAATAAAATTGAATGCATTTTGCTTTAGTCAGCTATTACTGACTTTATTTACTTGATAGGAGTAACTTTGTCTAATTCTCCAACATATTTTATGTTGGACCACTACTATTTAACATTTTTATTAACTATTCCGTCCAGTAAAAGTAAAAGTTGGATTGATTGAGGAATGAGGCACATTGCCTGAACAACTGATCGATGGCATCATCAGAAGTGTGGGTAGACGAATGACAGTTGTAGGGGCTTGCGAGGGGAACACGCTGCTGAAGGAAAGGAAAAAACGCTTTAGACGATGAAACAAGTTCAAAATATATTCTGTTTAAAATCAGTATTTTGTTCGAGTTTCTTCTGCTTCAAGACAATTTTTCTGAAACAAATTCTGATTACTTCGTCTAACTTCGTACTAAGAGATTACCTTTGAAGTATTAATATATATACTACGGAGGAGATAATTAGATTTTTTGTTTGTTCTTTCAAATTTTCCGGTGTGTGTATCTGTGCTATTAATAATTATTTAGAATGTGCATTATTTATTCGCCTATTAATAGTAAACAATACCCTGGACCTGAAAAAATATTTTAAAGACGGTCTACACACATACACAGGCAAAATACTAAAAATACATCCATCACAATGAAATATTTAGAACAAACGAAAATGCGATAAAAAGATCTTCCTGTAAAATTGAAAAATTATTTTCCTCGACAGAATTATTCCGAAATGAAATATTAATTCCGCTCACTGTTCTCTCATATGTAAGCAATACTTCGAATGGAAAAACAAGTTTATGCCGTTACTGTCTTGTCTGCAGTACATCAAATTTACGACGGGAACGTTTATGACGTAGCACAAATGTTTTGCAAAGTTCCTGACAACAATCGCTCATCACTTTATCGATGGTCGTTAGTTTAGTAACGATTCATAATTCTAGGCTAGTAAATTTTTAGCAATAAATTAACGGTATGTAGGCTTGCCGGTCGTAAAACGCATTCCGTATCCCAAATGTTATTTCGGAATAGTCTGAAATGAAATTAATATTTTAACCCTCAAGTGCTATCGTGGGGTGTTTCGGAACCCCAGAGGTCATTTTTTTTAAATTTTTTCTAAAACTATTTTTGTCACATTTCTAAGGTTCCAGGTATTCGCCTATGCAAATGATATATGTAATATAGTGTAATTTATTATTTACCATATTCTACAGTTTTAGCAAAAAATAGCTTTTGGGGTGTCTCAACACCCCACGATAGCAATTACGTTTGTTTTTTTCAAAAATAGCGTAGTGTATTCTAACCAATGATTTAGAATTTTATAGTGATAATAGCCCTCGTCCTCTTTTGGGGAAATCACAGATGTTGTTGTGCATGTAAGTATAGGGGATTCACTTATATACGTTCCAATTCGGCGATTTTTATTATAGTACCTACATGTACAGGGGATTCACTCATTTATGTTCGACTTCGGTGATTTTTTACAAATCAAATAGTGGCATTTCCCCTGATTTCTGTACGGCGTATAAATATTCGACTCAAACAAATTTCTTACTCAGTTCCTCACAAACCAGAGCGTCGTCAACTTGTTCCTTATTTCCCTTCTATAATACGTGTATTGAATAGTAAAAACAATATGATAAAGTTTCTAACTGATGAACAATTAGCAAATCTTGCCGAAAACTTTTACGATGATGTTAGTGAAAGTGAATGCCCTGATGAACGTGATGATGATTTGAGTGATGCAGCAAGCGAACATAGTGATCACGACACATGTTCAGAGTTTGAAGTCGAATCTGAAAACGAAAGTGAAGAAGACTTAGGTGATGTCAGTGCAAGAACAAGTTACTTCTATGGACGAAATCGATATAAGTGGTCCAAAAATCCTCCTGCTACTTCACGTACCAGATCTTCTAATATAGTCACTCTTCGACCGGGAGCAAAGGGTCCGGCAGTAAATACTCCTCCAAGAACACCTTCTGAAGCATTTTCTCTTTTCTTTACGGAAGAAATTCTAAATGAAATACTAGAGCATACAAATGCAAAAATAACGGAAACGAGTTCTTCTTATGGACCAACGGCAAGTTATGTTGAACATGTAGACATGATTGAATTGAAAGCATTTCTGGGACTTGTAATTTTGGCAGGAGTGTTTAAATCAAACCACGAAGATACTAGAAGTCTTTTTGCAACGGATGGTACGGGACGAGATATTTTTAGAGGTGTCATGTCTAAACAACGGTTTTTGTTTCTTTTGTCAGTGCTAAGATTTGACGATCAAACAACTAGAAGGAACAGGATTGACAATGGTGATAAACTTGCTGCCATTTCAAAAATTTATGAAATTTTCAACGCAAACTGTACGAATAATTACAGTTGCAGCGAATATGCTGTTGTAGATGAAATGCTTGTTGGATTTCGCGGCCGCTGCTCTTTTCGCCAATATATCAAGAGTAAACCAAAAAAATATGGCATCAAAATTATGTGCTTATGCGATTCGAAAACGCATTATCTGATCAATTCATTTATTTATACAGGAAAGACAACCGAACCCAATCCAAACAAACTTTCAGTTCCAACACGTAGTGTACTCAAATTAATTTCTCCGATCATCAATACAAATCGAAATCTAACAGGAGATAATTGGTTTTCTTCTATAGAGCTGTTGAATGAATTGAAACGGGTTGGTATAACGTATGTTGGAACACTTCGTAAGAATAAGCGCGAAATTCCGCCAGCATTTTTACAAACTAAACAGCAACCAATAAACACCTGTAAATTTGGATTTACGCACGATAATACGTTGGTTTCCTTCATACCAAAAAAGAACAACTGTGTCTTGTTGGTTTCGTCTATGCATCACAATGGAAATGTTGAAGTAAATGCAAAACCTGAAATAATAAATTTCTACAATTGTACCAAAGGGGGAGTTGATGCTTTAGACCAGAAGTGTATGACGTACTCCTGCCAAAGACGAACCAGACGATGGCCAATGGCTATATTAGGAGCAATGGTAGACATTTCACGTGTCAACAGTTACATAATTTTCTTAGCCACTTCAGACCATACAGTTAACATGACACGAAGAGAATTTTATATTCGTCTAGGAAGAGAACTCGTCAATGACCACGTAAAAAGACGATACCAAACAAAAGAATTGTCAACTAAGCTAAACTCAATTATCAAAAATTTACTAGGCTTAGAAACACCACAACAACAGCCACAAGAAGCAGAACCTTCAAGAACCTACAAAAGGTGTCACATCTGCGGGCGAAATAGAGACAAGAAAATAAAAACCACGTGTCATAGATGTCATCAGCATGTCTGCAAGGAACATTCTGAGCAACTTGTAAAATGCGCAGAATGCTTACAAAGGTAAATTGTAAGAAATTTATAAAAATCTGATTACATGAAATAACACATTACATGTTTTTTGTCAAATAAAATGTAAGCCTCACAACGTCATTGTCAGAATTTTTATGTGAAATGCTAATGGCATTTTCTTTTACAGGGAGTAAGACCATAGTTTCCAGTAACAGAAAAAACCAAGACATCTTAACAATACAGAACACAATTTTGTAAAAAGAAAAAATTGTACGAAGAAATACTTTTTACATAATTTTTATGAATGTAACATTTCCTCCTAATTTTCTGTTTTGCTTTAAATAAAGTTTTGTTTTTCCTTACAACAATCGCAAGATAAAGGTCTAGTTATTACACTGTGGGTTTAAAAGTGAAAAAAAAAGATAACTAACAAAAAAAAGCTAAATTTAAAGAGTGGGGTGTAAAACACCCCACGATAGCAGTTGTGTTACCTGAAAACACGATAGTACTTGAGGGTTAAGAATCTACGTACCTTGCCTGCAGATTTTACATATAGTGTAATGTTCTGTTTAAGGGAAAAGAATAGAAAATAGATGATCGTTCGAAATTAATTTGTTGAATTCAAGTGGAATTTGTGGAATTTGGGAATGTTTCAAGAACACTCTTTCGGCAATTTCATTTTAAATAAAAAACAATAAATAACGAGTTTTAGAAATTGAAACAAGGAACTAACTTGATATTGTAATGATCTATATTATCAAATATATGTTGAAAAAGAGAAAGCAATAAAATTCGGCTGTAGGTAGTTACAAAAAATTATTTTCAAAGAATATATTTCTCAATCACATTTTTTATCGCAATTACAGATAAACATTAAGATCATTTTATACTCCAATCAATATATCAAAATCGTTCCAATAGACAAGTTGCATGAAATCTTATTTGCTTCAGAAGTTGTACGTAATGATTAAAAGTATATTCAAAATCTTTAAAATTCAAATTTGGACCACGTGCTTTTAAAAGCCCCACCAATTGGTGTGACGACATTGCGTCATTGCTGCTTTCTTTTCGCCACAGACATCACAACCTCCTAGATACATCTCTTTTAACAAATATGGTTTTAATGCAAAATCTTTTTTACCTCCTCCTTTCCCTTGAATAACTCATTTACCACATTGTTGCATTATTTCAGCTCAATTTAATGACAGTAGCCGAAACCACTTATTTTACTTATGTAAAATTTACCCTATATATTATTGTAACTTAAGTGTATTGCTATATTTGTTATTGATCCTTTTGATAGACCTTGAGTTGAAGACGACGGTTATTTGAATAGATAGAAGATTTTTGGAAGATTAAATCTAGGGTAGGAAATATGCTTAGGAAAGGTGCATCTTGATGATATTGATACAGTGTGATCCACAACTTGCCCAGTAATAAAAAATGTTTTTTTAAATTGCAAGCCATACACTTTTTCAGATATTCTGTTTTATTTAGGTTCAGTCATGTTATGATTTTTATTAATTGGACAACAAAGACACTCAATTTAGTCAATTCCCATGCAAAACTTTTAAATATCAATAACAGTATTGCTGCAATATGATTTTAATAAATCAAAGCACAATTAAGAAAACCAAAATTATGAACATTGAAATTATCCATCGTTAGAATTAAAATAAGGTAAAAGTAACAATAGGTAATAAATTATAAATTTTGTTCAAATTGCCGTGACACATGCTTTATACCTCCTGCAATTCTCTCGTACAAGAGACTTGCATCATTTCAGGAGTTTCTTCGACAAGCACGTTTTTTATATTTTAAATCATCAAAAACCCTTGGCGGACTAACATAAACATCTTTAACATAACCCCGAAAGAAAAAATCGGGAGGTGTCAGGTCCGGTGATTGAGCTGGACATCTTAAAGGACCTTTATTGCCAATCCAAGAATCTTGGAATGTGCGATGTAAAAAATTGCTGCACGTATATAAGCTGGCACCACATTATTGTCCTTTCTTCAAGTGAAATTTCGTCTAAAAGTGCTGGCAAGTCTTGAGTTAAAAAATTAAGATATCTTTCCCCTATAAGGGTAGCACTGCAGAAATATGTTAAAAATTATACGGCCATTCAACTGTCCACACCAAGTATTCGTATCCCATATTGTTTGAAAATTCGTTCCCCCACTTCGATTTCAATTTCGCAAGTGATTGTGAGGGGGAGTATGGTGTGACAATATATTGACATGGACTGCGGGTATTCGAGTGTACGATCGGGCGTAGTACTCACAATTACAGACTATTTTTTGTTCATAGGGTATGTTGTGCTATAGCTTGGTTTAATTCAGATACTATTTGTCTAGTTATTTCATTCATTTGTCTTATATTTAATTTTTTTTTCTTTTTCCTTTCTATTATCTGCACGCAGAGTTGTAGTTTTTAGACATTAAGTTAAGATATATTATGTCATATATATCCAGGTCTTTTTGGGAAGAGCGAGGTCAGTTTCGAGTGCCCTTGACAAAAAAAACCTTGAGATTTCCTAGAACGTTTTTCCATGTTATGTCTTTTAATTTATTATAGGATGGAAATAAATCATTATTATTATTATTATTATTCAATCGACCAACAACGCCATTGTTGTGGAAATGAGATTCATCGCTCCATAAAATTCTATCTAAGAAATCGGGTATCTCATTTATTGCATTGAAACAATAAATTCCAATCTCCTATCAAAGTTGGCGGGGCAAAGCCCATCTACTAAATACTTTGTTCCTTTGCTTCAATGTATTGAAAAACACTAGAACAAAGTACTCAACAACTTGAAAATTTCCGCTAAACTACCATTTTTCCCACATTTTCCATATACAGTAATCCAGCAACATATTCATTAGTATTGACAGTAAAATCTGGGACAACCAGTATATACCCAGAAAAACTCATTTCTCCATCTTTGGTAGTTTTCACTCTAAATTCCGCCGCCACGCTAATAGCCCACCCGATATAGTTCTTCGGTGTTGTGTTAAATTTTCGAAATCGAGAAATATAGACTCTTATATATTTAATAATACTAAAGCTACTATATCTTCCCAACAATATGGTGCACGCTCAACACTAACGAATCCAGTGACGTTGGCGCCAAGAAATGGACAATCAGGGTCAAATGGACGTAGTCCACACTCATTTTACTCGCAGACCTTTACACCATACAGACATTTAACACCATCGATCACAGGGCTTTACTCAAGAAACTTTCCACTTTTAGATTTAGCTCCGATTTACTTAAACTGCTGCACTTATACTTCAAGAACAGAAACAATCTCTTACAATTGTTTTAAATCATTAGCCATTTTCTCTCAATTCGACTGCCTCAAGACAAACTTGGAACCATCGCTATACCTCAACGACTTTCTTCCTTAATATGCTCTGTACCACGTGGCCACTTTTCACATAAATTATTATCTTTACATTCTAAATTCGTCAAAGAAACATATTATTCCCGTATTAGATTAGATTAGAGATCAGAATCTTCGTTTATGTGTTTATAGAAGTTAATAATTTATTAATCCTAATACGAATAATTATTGACTCTCAAAGAGCCAATACACATTTTTACTACCAAACTATATTGCTTGAATTTCTATTGTACGTTCTATTCAGAATACATACAATTGTTTGAGATTTAGGTTATCACTCTCTTTTGACCCAATTTTGGGTTTAACGCTATCGTGGAAATTACTTTGTACAATTCAACGAAAAACACGAGATCTCCGCACCAAAGGAGTGTGAATTTTCCCCGTCTCGTGGCAGTTGTAATAATTGCTCTGCACCGCAACGAAATTAGGCGCCCTGCGTTGTGCACAAAATTCCTCCGAAACATCACTGTCGCACGAAGTACACAACAGGTGTAAAATTGTTACGTACAGTTAACCCAATTAGTTAATCGTACAATACGGCTGCCAAAAATTCGAGGCTTGCGCAGCAGTAACCTTGCGTACTGACTCATTTCATACAAAGCGATTACTGCCCCGACCCGATGCCAAATTAACATGTGTAAATGTGTGCGCACGTATGAGCGTTTGTATCACTCAACGGTGTTATAAGTCCGTAATCGTTTTAATGTTTTAGCTCATCGGTCGCAGCCCATTTCTTCATAACGGTTTCGTTTTGCTTCTATTTTCTTTTTTCGTATGTACCCGTAAGACGGCACCAGGGCACAAGCAACACTGTACGCTCGCAACGTTTCGTTTTATTACGTTTCGTACATAGTCTTCCCTTTGACGAGCCTTGTTTCCTTTGCAGACGTTCACAGTACTTCATGCTTTATATTTAGAACAGAATGTACATGAGGATGTTTACTGCTATTTTCTAGTGGTCTTGTTGCGTCGCGGAGCGTCGTGGAAATGTATTAATTCTAAAGAATCGTACGGCTTTAGGAGCGTACATTAGCTGAATAGTCTATATGGAAATAGAATTAAAGTGGTATCTAAAGAGCATTAACGTTATACATGTATATGTGTACCTAAGTGTATACGTAGATTGGCACCGTCTATATGAATTACGGTATTGAACTGTATTATCTGTTAATGTGGAATTGATGTCTAAATAGGAGGTAATTCAAAGCCGTATCAGAAGATTAATTCTACTCATGCGATCGATGAATGGATATTGAAGGTACAATTACTCGGAAGATTTATATACAAGGTATCCCAATCCTCAGGAATTGTAGAATAGTGCATGCTGTGTAAATGATAGCACACCAAAATTTTTAGATAATATAATGCCATAAGGAACCTTCTCAAAAATATGTCCGTATATGCAGGAAAACCATGCATTTACGTTATTCTTTTAAATGACACCCTGTATATTATTATGTAGTTGGTACTGTACATTATTGCGTATATAGATTTTATATGGTCTATTTCTAACAGATTTCATCACATTTACGATTTTCCCTTCAATCACATGAATTTACATATTTGGCTCTATCTAAACATTGTACTAGAACGCCTTCGAAATATACAACGTATTCAAAGTTGAACACCAAACCATGGCAAATTCGAACACAGAAGTAGTTTTCTTTTAAGAGCGCCACATATTTTTTCTCTAAACAGAAAGAGATAAGGAAGGTGTAGTAGTAATAATGGATAAATACTCAAGCTTGATAAGCATGGGGCTACAACCTATGAAAAATCACTTTTTTATGCGCTTTACGATAGATTCCCTGAATATCTGAACATACTGCAAAACAACAATTCATCAAAGAGTCCAAGAAATATTTTTTAAATGTTAGTCCATACACTTTGGAAGAATTTGTAAGTCATGGTTAAGGCTTGCTTTCCAACATGACCAACCACTGTATTTTATTACATTATTATATTGTTATTTTTTTTTTGTATGTCAGTGCATGAAATCCAAGTATGCGATCTGTTTCTGGATAGCTAAATTAAAAATTGAGGAATTGTCCTTTATTCAGAACTTTCTCAAGGGTTAATTATAGCGGTTAAAACAACGGGGGAAATTAATGCTGAATTAAAATGTCAGCAAGAAGAATTTAACGACGAAATTGAGAAACATGACTCGGAATCAGAGGATAAAATTATCCCAAATACTGATGACGAGGAAGATGCATTTCACTGCGAACAAAATTTAGGCTCCGAAGAAATTACAGCGAACACTAATGAAAGTGTGGACAGAAATTTTCAAATTGAGAAATATGGTGAGTCGATTTGAATGGATGTCCCGCTCATTTCCGTATTTACATATACATATTTACTTATGTATCATCACGCATCTCCTCGAACCAAAGAAAGACGCGCGTGAGCTAACAGATGAAGTGAAACTGTTTTTATCACGGATGACACTGTAGGAACAATCGTACTCCATATTAGTCAATCTATTGAACCAGCAATGTATCATTGATTCTTATGGGATTCCTCCTCATGAGGTCTAGCAATTTTCCGATGTACAGTGTCAATAACCCGATTTTGCTTATTTTAGTAAACATTACATTTAATGACAAATCTACGAGGGAAGAGAGGAAACGCCAGTACAAATTTTCAGCAACTAGAGAAGTATGGTCCTAAGATCATATCACTCTACGACGCAAAAACCTTCTACTTTCTTGTAGGAATACCCTGTGTGGGTAAAGAGATGAAGAAAAAAAAGGCGACTTACCATTACCTGCACAACAGGATATATTGTGCAAGTAAGTTAACTGAATCCCTGGGAGTAATAGAAATGCCGCTGATAATTCGTTCGCCTCTTATGAGGTAGTAGAAGAACTGCACCAAAGAAAACTAACGTTTGTTGGAGCTCTGCGTAGAAATACGACAAAATGCTAGCCTGCTATACTCCCCAAAAAAAAAGTAACATGACAAGAGGCGGTGTCGATGTTCTGGACAAACTGTGCCGTGATAGGACAATCAAAAAAGAAAACGAGACGCCAGCCTCTGAAATATTTTTTTTTCGCATTGTTAACATCGGAGGAACAAACGGTTATGTATTATACGAACTAAATTCAAAGAAACATTTTCATCCTAACGAGGTGCAACTTACTTTGAATAAAACTTGCGTTGGGATTGGTAAAACCTTTTATCGAGAAGAGGTAGCAAAACAAACACCTTCCGAGGGAACTTTGCAGCTCTGTTGAATATTTGTTAAAAAAAGAGCCAGAAGAGAAGAAACCAACCGGAGAAGTATCTCGGAAAAAGGAAAAGATGCAAGTTCTGTGACGCTTCCAAAGAAGAGGAAGAGAATTCGTGCTATAAGAAATGCAATTCTCGTTTGTGTGGAGAGAATAGAATTACTGTCTACCCAAATTGTTCCAGCGACACTGACAATGAATTAGATAATATGGCGTTGTGATCATTTCGACGCTTTCTTTTATTATCATTTTTAGCTTATACTTATTATACCTTATAGCTATAATTTATTGTATTTATATTTTACTGTTCTATTTTCATTCCATGAAATTGTAGTTTCTTTTTATTTTTTACTTTATATCTAGTCTATGTGCATGATATCAAACAAAGAAAGTTTTGGGCAAAGGATGTTTGTTTTTTTTTTCTAAATTTTATAACTATTTTGAAAACATTGTAAACATTTATTTATCCATCCAGAAACAGACTGCATACTCGGATTTTCAATCATTAGTTCTTTCTCAACGACTACGGTCGAGCAGTTGCTTTCTCCTTTTTCTTTATTATTACTATTATTATTAATGGAGGGAAAAATATTAAATTGGGGGTATGTAATTTCATAAAGTATTAAAAGTGGAATTATAAATCAACCAGGGAAAGAAAATTAATTGCGTCATAACTAGTGGTCCAAACGAAGATGAAAATGTAAGAGGGTTGGAGGAATTCTATAATACATTAGAAAATATAACTGAAAAGACGAGAAATTAAATTATATTACTAGGAGACTTAAATGGAAGGGTGGATAATCAGATGATGACCCAATAATAGAAACTTGTAAAGAAGAAGATATTACAAGGTGCTCGTTGTTGGATTTTACTGTTTACTGTATTTTGATAATAAAACTAGTTGTATGTAATAGTATGACTACATTACAATGAATCTTCCTTAACCTATTTTTGCGCACTTATCTTCCCTCCCTTCCACTTACAAGTGCAATTTTTTTATAAAGATGTGTCTAACGCTCCTGCATTGGTGGCGATTAAAGTTACATGAATAAATAACTCACAACACAAGGAAAAACTCTTGTATTTTTCTATGGAAAATAGATTAATTATTACAAACACAAAGTTTTAACACATAGATACGCATAAATTCGCTAGGATTCGATCAAGCAGGAATGAAAAACAAAAAACAACAACCCTATTCAGAAGAATAAAGGACATAAAAGTTAAAAGGGGATATGAAACAGAAAGCGAACAATAACCTAGTGGAATCAAGAAAAAAAACATTGTCGCGACTGGATGTCTTGACGGTTCCAATGGATTTATCGGTGGCACGTCTCTTATTCTCTTATAACTATTAGTTACAATATATAATTGAATGAAATGGACACTCGCGAAATAAAACACTTTCGTACTTAACGCTTCATATGTTTATTAGCAAACTTACAACTAGGGAATCGTAGTGAGAATCTATCTGCTACATTGCTTGTGAAGACTACTTCTTGAATAGTACTTCTTCAATACTAATTCTTCGATACTACTTGCCTTTAAAACGGATGTATTTAAATGAGCCTTGTTCCGCCCACAATTCAGTGCTGATCGATGAAGGAGAGCAAAATGCAATTTAGCTTAAAACTAAGTTCCTGGATTATACCGTAATGACAGAAAAGTTTGTTAATAGTTGTATATCTAATATCATTTATACAATATGAAATATTTAAGCTGTAGCCGACATTACGGTTAGAGGTACTGTCCCTCGCAAGTAAAATTAGCCAGAAATTTTACTGAATATTAAAAATTCTTAATTTAAATCATCTACAATCAGATTAAAAAGTGTACAGCAATATAAATTATTAAATCTGGGTGTCATTGGAAGTTTCCAATTTCAGAAAGGTTTGGTGTAATAAATGAATAAATAAATGTGCAATAAATAGAATAAAGTAATATATCCTAAGCCTAAATTTTAGTAATTGCTAAGATATAGGATTCTATGTGTATCTGAGTCCAAACAAACACTAACAAAAATAACAAAGAGCTCAGAAGAAAATAAGAACCTTTAAGCTTAGAGAACCGGGAGTTGTAACAAAAGTATGGAAAAAATTTAGAACAAAAACTACAAAGTTTCATAATTGACATAAACGAATATGACTCAGAAATTCTGTGGGAAATATTCAAGAATAATAGTTTAGACAGTGCAAAGGAGATCTCTGTAATAACAACAATGAAAAACAATGTGGTGGTCAGAAGAGGTAAAGCAATCCACAAAAGATAAAAGAACAAGATTAGAAAAAATATTTAAATAAGAAAATAAATGAGTCATATACGGGCTGTAGGAGACACAGACATAAATAATCAGAACGATTTAAACCATAACTGTCACAGTAACAGTTCAGCTTTGTAGTTGAAATTTAAAGAAAAAAACAATTGAGTAGCTGCTATACACAAATGGTATGTTGTTGGGTTCGGTATAGTCTTCACGAAACACTATTTAACAGAAAATAATTGAAAATAATTGAAAAATATGCGCACTTGCAATTGATGAAACTTTTATCTAAAACATTTTATCCTAAAATAATAAAAAAGCAGATATTACACAGTCAATTTTGATAAGACCGGCTGATTTAACGAAAAAAAAAAAACAAAAAACAAATAACTAGTGACGCCAAAATAGACATACAGGAAACAATATAAAAATGTCTATTGCGATAGTCAATACATTATCATGTAGCGGCGTAACGTGGTTAAGCGTCTCTTAACTAAAAAAAATGGTTTGCCCAGGAAACGAAAATGATAAGCAAAATATTGACAATATAATTGTTAGTAATTTACAAAACATTTAGATTTCTCCAGGTTGCACTTCTCCAGTTATTGGTATTAATAGTTGTACATCGTGTACAGTAAATTCAACATATTTAATTAAAGGTAATACAGTTGAAATGAATTTTGCATGAACACCCTGAATTCATGAACTTTGCCATCAAACGTATTGTACGCTTTCCCTTTAAGTATCACACCATTTAAAAACCACATTTAAGCGACGTTTTAAATTGGTTCGCGCGTATTACTGAACCACATACATACATTACACAGATATCGTGCGCTCGGTTCGAGGTAAGCGAAGAAATTATCGACGTTTCCGGAGGGATAATATGCGCGCAATAAATCAGTCTGCCACCTAGACAGCTTTTGATACATTCTATCTACACATCTTTATTTATTATATCGTAAAAATGCCCCGTTACGATGATTTATTTACAGCTCGCCCGCTATAGCATCTACCTGCACCATCGCTATGGCATCCCCTTCACATAAACCTCGTGAATCCTGCTCTCGCGTTTTCCATTTCCATCCATATAATTTCCTTCTCCGGAGAGTGCCGCCCCAATTCCACATGTATTTATTATTATGCAAAAACGTTATTAATTTTCCTCTAGTCTCGGTTATTAATGGCGGCGCATCAATATGCGTTTTCGAAAGTTAATTATCTAAGCGTTCGGGTTACGAGTCATTTTCTATTTTGTTTTTCACTATAAATTTCTAAATTTTGATCATGCATAAAACCAGATCGTGTAATTTATGGCCTTCATATGCGGTCTTATTGCAAATTAAAACCCGTGTAAAATTTGATCAGCTCCACTATTCTAAGACAACTAGTTAGAAAACGGAAAAAATAAGCCGAACCTAGGACACAGACGTTATGTAAGAAAGGATAAAATTAACATGCAATAAGGACTTTTTAAAATGATGTCAGGTTCTAGACAAAGTGGCTTAGTAAGACCGACTTTATTCATCACGGTCATGGAGGATATAAAAGAAGAATCACAAGTTACATGTCTTAGATACCTTTGGAAAATTCCATGGTCAATTACCTTTTCAGCCATACAAATTAAAGCTACATCTACATACATAAACACAACCAAGATTGCATAGATATTACTGGGTTAATTCACATAATTATACAATTAGAAACTAAATAATACAAAAATATACTTTCTCATCAGGGTGTTTCTACCATATAACCCCACCTAAAATCTACCGTATTAAGAAGAAGAAGAATTTTATTGGTTTGAATGTGGAGTAATGCAGCATGCCGAAAACATGCGAATTGTTGGTTGCTTAGAGAAGTGAAATATGATTGTTGAAATAGTTCAGTTTATTGCAAAATCGCAAAGGCAAAAAAATTAAAGTGTTCGCGTTGTGCTGTACAAAGTATGTTAAAACGTTTTCAGGTAACTGTATCGTACTAAAATAGAAAGAAAACTGGCTCAAACGCATTACTGCAGGAAGAGATAAGCATTTGGAAAAAACGGGGTTGCCATATGTATTACATTATTTCTATGTGAAATATTTGAATAAATAATTACAGCTTTTCGAGCGACCTGGTAAGTACGGAGCAGTCAAACACGACGATAGTAGAGAAGATTTTGAGCTGTATATTAATGTTGGAGGTCGGAGAAGTTTGTTTCAGCGAAAGTTGTATCAATACCGTTCGCTATACAACAATGCTAATCAAGAGAACTACCGGACAATGAGCCTTACCACCGTTTCAAGGAGGTATTGCATTGGTCAGATACCCCGGTTGAACATATGTGGTCTATTACAATATATAAATACGAATAAGAGTTATTTGAAGTATTAAAAAGGAAAGTTTAATTAAATAATAAAAATTTCAGACAAAATACAAATATATTACGAGTATTAAAAAAACGTCTTAAATTATTTCTTTTTACTTTAATAACCAAGATTTATCCATTTTAAAGCTAATACTGAGTTAAAAAATTAGTCTTACTGCATCCAAATTGATGTATATGTATTTGCTGGTCCTTCTTCTTCTTCCCAGAATACAATTCAATTTAGTTTCTTTGGCTCTCCTTCTTCTCGTTGAATACAGTTTAATTCTGCTTCCCTTTTCCGAACACAGCATTTCCAAAACATTAATTAATATTAACTTCTGTTACGATAACTTGGAATACCTTTACGACAAATATTCTTTAAATTGTCGTATTGCTATTGTCCTAGTAACTAATATCTAATTTAAAATTGCTCAGATCTAAACTGCCTCAACGCAATAACTAAAAACTACCTGGTATTCATTCGCGACAATCTACCACATGTAACGCCTAAAAGAAAACAATTGACATGAGAAACTTCTTTAAATCAGGAATCATATAGATGAGATAAAAAATGAGTGCTTTTTTATTATTAGTTCTTTGCTAAACCCTAATTTATAAACAACAATTTGGTATTCTCTTCTCTACCTATTCAACGGACTAATTCGCAGCAAAACATCTGTACGTTGTATGGTTAAATCATCTGCAAAAGAAAATTTAAGAAACTCCACCACTACAATAGTCACCGGATTATCATGTAACGGATATGCTAAATGCTCACACTAGAGACCGTATCTTTCACATAGGGTCAGAATATTTAGAATAAGGCTGACAACAGAGTATATTGTGTCCCACTCTAGTATATCAATATGCGAATAAAATGCCATGCTTTCCAAAGTAGAGGTCAGATATCACTGAAAGAAATTAGAATAAATTTAACCCATCCTTTGCGGAAAATACATAAATTTCCGGTATAAATACAAGTAATTTTCCTTTAACTTGGTAAACCTTTATTATTTATTTGAAATTATGCAAATATTTAGATCGTTATCCAAATTTTACTGAAATTTTCAAAAATTCTGGAAATTTGAAAGCGTGCTTTAAAATCAAAATTCCGGTACATATAAAGATATTAAATCTCCTTTTACGTAAAATATACTTTGACGAGAGAATAAAACATCTATTCTCTACACATGCATATTTTTGTATAACGTTAGTACTTTCATTTCACATTTGGATTCAAGAACAACCAATCCATATTAATACCTAGTTAGTGTATATAGAACTTACTTATGTGCTTTGCTATAGATTCATATATATATATATATATATATTAAATCAGCGGTAATACATACATACATAATAATATAACTTCTTACTTTGGATATATTGATTAAATCAAGTTATTCCTCTGATTGTCAGTTATATGTGTACACAACAATAAAAACAATGTTAGTTTCTACATACCTATGTAGGTACTTACATACCTGGTAGTTTAATGGCGGTAGAGGATTTGCTAAAACCATATTTTGTCATTCGATTGTTCAAAAGGACGGTTAAACATAATTTTGGATCAATTTTATCGTAGCGTGCAATAAAAAAGCCTTAATATAAAGCTATCGTGTTAATGAGGATTCCATTTTCTTTCTGCTACAAATAACAATATTATCAAAGAGTTGAAAGTTTCCATAAAATAACCTTAAAAAATTAAATAAATGTGTATATTCAAAATAACTACCAAACTAAACAGAATATGTTAGTCAAGGACTATGAAATTTTATGTACAATGACACAATAAATCATAATTTTGCTACCAAATAATATACATAATAATAAAACACAACAAACAAGTTTCACAACATGGTACTTTTATTTATCGAGTTCTAGTACAAAATATAGCTGCGTGTAGTATTAAGGGATGTAAATAACTAACGAGTAATCATGGCAAACCAATTTGTTGTTTCATGAAAGTTTAAAACCATCATTCGATTTGTATTTGATGTCGATCAAATTGTACAGCTAAAGTTTACATTTATTTCGGATTTATTTGTTGCGGAAATGTTACGTATACGAGGGTGAAACTAAAACATCATTCTGCAGTTCTCATTAAGTGCACACGAATGTCAAAGTCACTGAGTTACACGGATGAAACATTGAAGTTTTAGTTTCATAGTTTGTACATAAACTTTGCAAATATTTATTGTGCTAGTAATAATGTTGGTAGGTAAAACTATAGAGGAATTTTCAGCTTTCAATTTTTACGTCGGAAAGTATGGTAAGTGATGCACTCCATCCAAATTTTTACATTGAAATTTTTTTCCAGAAATTTCATGTTGAGACAAAAATTGAGCAACAGGTAACCGGTAATTAGATTGTCGAGAAGAAGAATAAGTTATCCGCACCGGAATTCCATTTTTCAGTGCTAGTTATCGTTCGTTACCGAGTACCGGTTACTTACTACGTCTACGTAGTAAGTAACGTCTACCGACGTAGAAAAATATTTGTTAGCAGTGACAAGCAGTCGAAAAACAAGCAAACAAAAATATTACTCATGAACACCTATATTTTTGAATTCCACTTCGAAAAGAATAATATTTTATAATATTCACTAACGAATTTTCCGAAGAAAATTAAAGTAATTTTCATAAATTAAATTAAAATAAAGTAATCTTTCATAAATTTTATTTTCAGTTTTGGCATAAGATATTTATATAATAGAATATAATACAATTTATTAACAATAGTAAAAAAAGCAGACAAAATTGTAATTAATTAAATTGAATTGTATGTGCCAAAAACACTAAATCTCCTAAGGCATATATGAAGATATACGGCGTTCTACCTTTAGCTTAAATTAACCAAATAAACAAAAAAGAAAAAAAAGTTAAATTAAAGAATTAAAGAGTTACAACTGCAAAACAATGGTAACTAATATGCTTGCTTGTGTAGGTGCGGTTCGGAGAAGAAAAGAAAGTTATTACTGCTGAATTACTAATAAAAATTGTTGTATGTGGGTCTCTATTTTCTTAATCGGGGTATCTAATGGAGTAATAAGTAAGATGTAATTGCTTAAGATCTTAGATACACTATAGGTGAAACTGCGTTTGTGCACGTCACATCTGTGCTTGGAAATAGACAAAAAGTGATCGGGCCGGATGCCTCTTGAATGTGTTTGATATCTGAATTTTACCTTGTTATACAAATACAATGGAGATTTACGTTTAATAATACTAACAATAATATGCATAGTCCTTTAATTTCTATGTAACCCCGCGCATGTTGCAAACGAAGCAAGTACAACTATTTTGGAGTCGTATTCTTTGAGCATCTTGTTTTGTAATGCATTGGATGTATACAGCATAAGCACAATTAACATTAGATAAAACGATATTTGGAACTAAAAACGCATTCGAATGAATATTTCGAAAGGAGCAGTTTAAGTCGGAGATTTGGCGTCGATTAACAACTATAAATGAAACTTCATGCCAAGGCATAGCGGGAACACTGTGCTATAAATGGTGAATCGCCTGCGAAAAAAGCGAAGACGGTTCTATCGGCTAGGAAACTAATAGCGATTGTTTCTTGGGATAGTCATGGAATTAATCGACTATCTTGAAAAAAGGGAAACAATAACAGAGGTACACTACGCATCATTCTTTGACAAGCTGGAGGCTAAATTGCGGGAAAACGGCCGAATTTGAAGAAAAAAAAATATTGCATCAACACAACGCCATAGTGTCACACGCCTTTGGTTTCGATGGCAGACGTGCACGAATTAGGGTTCGAATTGATAGACCACTCACCCTGTTTACTAGAGCGACATTTTTCTGTTTCCTAGGCTCAAAGTTTCGCTCGAAGCAGCTCGTCCAATAATAAGGCCATCGCATTCGCAAACGCCTATTTGCGGAACATAATGATAACTAGTATTTGCATGAATAAAAGAGATGGGAGCATCGCTGGTAAAAGTCTATAGACTTACAAGGCGACTACGTTGAGAATTTAAATAAAAAATACTCGCTTCTGTGTCAAGCTGAAAACTTTTCAGACTACCTTCGTATGTCCAAATCTTCAAGCATAATCTCCACTACCTTTAAGATTGCATTCTGTTTTTAAATCACGAGCTGCAATGTTCCTTTTAAAAAAGTAACAAGAAAATGTAAATTAAGAGAATATAACAGCCGCGAAATTGATTGCTAGGTACCTGCATTTATACGTGTTTATGTAGAGATAGTTATACCCACGCAATTTCCTTATATAAACTAGGGGCGTTAAATTAACTGGGAGCACGGTAAACACGTAACTAGTTTTCTTTAAGTACATCGCGGAAAAACTTCATTATATGATACCATCAAAATTGGTTCACTCCGCTCTTGCACAATGTTTACTTTCGCTTCCGCTGGAGCCAAGCTCTGTCTCCCTTTCACTGTCGCCAACCCTCTCGGGACCCATTTAATTATCACATCTGCGTTCGAGCATAAAATTCCCGAAGATTACGCCACTCGGATTTATATCCAGAGGACGGAATACGTGACAAACAGTACTACCAACATTCCAGCACTACACTTCGCTAAACGCAATGACTTAATATGCACGCGAACGTGCTAGGGTGAACGCTTTCGTGTCGTATTCGCGTATTGTCTTTCGCTTTTCTATAGAAAATTAAAGTGGTTTTGTGTCTTTTATTGTCAAGAGTCAAACTTTCTACAGATATAAAGCGCGAATTAATTTTCGATGTTTAACAAATTCTTTGTACTAGAGATGTAAGATTCCGTTTTTATTTCTTTGGTACCGGTGCCTAATCGCTACTTTCCATGTTTATATCGGTTACTTTGAATTCGTTACCGACCACTCATTTGTAATGCAGTTACAGCGAGTAGTATGCATAAGTACACGACTACGGTTTTCCCCAGTTTCACAGATAAAGCAACAGGCATCCATAAACATGCACACGCAAAATTAAAGTACATGTAAAACAATTACTCTGGTTTCATTGTATTTGGTAACGTTCATGGATTGCTATCCATCAATTAATATTGAAACGTTTTAAATAAGGGAAAATTGAAGTGGCTTCTCGGAATTAATTAATTATTTTCATGATCCTGTAACGGAGATTTCATATCCAGTACTACATTAATTTATCACTACCAAATAGAATTGACTTCATTTATATATTTTACTGAACGTATTCGCTCCATGTATGTAAGTGGCTATCTTTCGTGATATTTTGCCGCTATACCCATATATGGTACGAAGTGAGTTTCGGTTGAGGTATTGATTATTTGCTCATCCGATTTATTGTGCGGCTCGTGATTGGTGCGAGATGACGACAGAAACGATATTCGGGGTAAAAGGCGCGAAATGAAAATGATATCATCAGCAGCATCATTACTAAGAAGAAAAGGTCTATACTAAGGCCATAAACGTCCAGAGCGGACAGGTGACCAATGTCCCAAGAGAAACAGCAGTTGACCGAAACAAACCCCAACTGCCGAAAAAAGAGGTAAAGGGTAGCTCTCCCCTTAATTCACCAAAGAAAAAGAAGTCACGACAATAAGTGATAAAGTAAATTGCGTGACTTACTAAAAATCAAATTGTAACAAATTGATTGAACTTCAGTTTTCACTTGCGAAAGCGTAAACAATCGCAATCGGGGCAAATTTAGAGAATCTTTACCTTTCGGAACATAATTATATAGGAACTTTCAAACAAATATTTTTATTTTTACGATAACAATATAGTGACGCAACTGAGAGATTGGTGCCACACTACTCTATGACATCTAACACAACCAACAACTGCAGACGATTAAATTTTACTAATGGACGCAATAGCTTTAACTAGAAAGATATTTAATTTACGATATTAGGATCTAAATACTGCTGATATTATCCTTTAAATTGTTGCAAGCAAATATTACATCAGAATATTATCTCCTATCTTCCCCACTCCCAGGAAGGAACCCGAAGATATAAAAGCGACTGGAAGCAAAGAAGAATGTTACACATACGCCCGATCCTTACCTACGCCAGTCCTATCTGGGTCACGGCGGCACCCACCCCATTACCTCCCTTGCGAGTGTACAAAATCACTGCTTGCGATTAGTATTACATCTTCGCTGGCTACACTGACACACCTGAGCGAGACTGAGCAGCTGGAGGAATTCCTGGCAAAGCTCAACAAAAACTTCCTCGAGACGACGTAAGAGACAAGAGTCTCGGTAGAAGAACGCCACCATCCGAAGAACCTTTTCAGGAGCGAGTCATCAGACCACCTACGATTACCTTAATAGGCTAGCGTAAGTATCACTATTCATAACGAATATGCCATACTAACGTATATCTTTCTTTTTTAGGAGCACCGCGGAGAAAGCAGTCCAGGACGAAGACTCCGAGGCCCAAACACCAAGGACAAAAGACCCCAGAAAGATTACGAAGATAATGGCACTGGAAGAAGATGGGCCCAGGTCCTGACAACTAACGACTGAAAATTGTTAGAGGAATTTTTGCGTTGAAGGAGTGAAGATAAATGGTTGCCTGAATGCACAATACGTGGCACTAAGGACGACCAAGTTAATTTTGTTGTCTAATATCTGTTTTAGGCGCTTCATGTATTTGCAAATAATTATTAATTAAATTAAAACAAGCAAAATAGAATTTCAGTTAGTATTCTTTTAATACTTTCGAAACATGCTTATTTACTTCTTTCATTAAATTAAATTAGAGAGTGGGAATAACAAATCACTAACAATTTCTTATTACCGGGAGACCAAAATCGTTCCTTTAATGAACAAGATTCATGATATTTGAGAACCTAATTCTTCTCAGTGCATTCCATTGGCTGCCCTAGAATAGAGTGAATATATACGTATCTGCTTTCATTAGAGTATACTAAAAGTAATACATATACCCACACTCTCAATTGAAGGGTAGAGGTAACAAATCGAATACCTTTTACAGGAATATTTGGTTTTAAATTATTTCATTTAAGCTTTTGCATTGGACAAATCTAAGGGAGCGTAGAAGAAAATTATTAATTTATCACTTTAAGTGCTACTTAAATTGAAGGTAGCCTTACTTTTGTTTAACTGTGGATTTAGTTTTGCAGCAACGTTTAATTTGGTTTCCAAAAGATTTATCGAAGTATAAAATCTCTTAGGTCCTATATTTTTTAAAACTCAGAAATAAAGTGTTTAATTAGAAATAATTCGGATTATTAGCTTATGCAATAATTTAGTTAATTGTATGCTATCGCTTTGTTTTTTCCTCATTCATGAATGAAATCTGCACAGATAAAAATACGGAATCGGATCTAACACCGGTGTCACAAACTTCCTTTTCGTTCCTTCTGTTCTGCGTGTTAACCTTTTTTTCCACAGTGAAAAAGTTCACCACTCCGATGTTAACATTACCTCGTTTCGGTGATACACATTTTTCTCCACGATGAAGAATTTCTCCGTTTTACAATGAAAAATGTTCCACTTTCGGTCTTATTGTTTTCCTCTGTGGACTAGAACTCATCTGGTTCGATGTTAAAATGTTTCATCCACACTGAAATATGCCTGCTTAGATATTATCACTTACCAACAAATTCGGTAAATGTTTCAGCTGCAGTGGAAAAACTCCATTTCATTTCATTTTCAAAATTTGCACAATTTAGGTAAATTTTTGTAGTTATAAAAAATACTTGAATTTAAAAGTATTCCTACACTTTATTGCTTTTATTACTTATCAGCAAAAAAAAATCCAAGGAAAATTACCAACCTTCTTTAGAGTGGTGTTCTCATCTTTGTTCTCCAGTCGAAACTAGGAACCAGAAAAATGCCCTGGAGGTCAGATCTGCGGAGGGAAGAAGGAGGGAGCTATCAATTCGAACGGGAAGTCGTAAATTTTTGCCATGGCGACTACTGAAGTGTGAGGTGGTATGTGAAGTATGGCGTTTTTCCGCAATGTTTGCCGTCAGCGTGATGCGTAATATTTATTTTTATTTTTCAAGATAGTCGATTACCACAACTCCATGACTCCATCACATTTCTGGCTGATGGAACAGTCGTTACATTTTTCGGGGCCGTTACACCCTTCGTAGTTCATTGTTTCGACTGTGTCTTACCTTACAGACAATTAACGTAAGCCTTAGCTTCAGGAATATGCTGGTTTATCCAAGTTATTGTTTCGGTTAAGCTAAGAGAATAAGTGCTCAACGCGCGGTTAACTGATTCCTGCCCAAAAGTTCAGTCAATACGTCCTTTCGAGATGCCCACAACCGTTTCTATCTTTTTAACTTTAATTTGACCTTCGTCCGGTACCATTTGGTGAACTTCTTCAATGTTTATGGCCGTCCCGGACGTTCATTCTCTGCCAAACTGATTCAATCACTTTTAGCTGCTCAAAATTGCATCGTGAAAAATAATACAGAATGCAGAATCCCAGTCCATCTCGTCTTTAGTTTGCGTAGCCTTGTTGCCTTTCAAAAGCAAGAATTTAATGACAGCTCGATATTACATTTTTTCGATATTTACAGAAATACTAACATCGACTGATACAATCGACTGTTAAACAACAACTGAGTGGCTAACATGGCTAAAATTTCCAAAAGTATCTTTCAACGCACGCAGAATATTTTTGACGAGCAAGGTGGTCTTCATGCTGTAGCTTAAAATCCTCGTACGCCGACAAATATCCGAGTATTATAATAATTCTAAATAAACTTCCATCAACATTGATGTTTTTTAATAAAGCTATTAACATAACACTACACTTATGAACCATGTTAGCATGTTAATAGGAAGAGATTCGCTTAAAAATTACGAAACCTGCTATTGACGTAGTATTTCACGTTTAATGTGATTGTGGTTTTTAAAACAAGCAAAGGCTTCTACAAACAGAACTCCTCTTCCTTTATGACACATATTAGCGCATTATTGCAGTTATTTTATAAAAAGTCTAGTATGAATCTAAAGACAAACAAACGATTCATCAACATTTGTTACTAAGCAAAATAAACGTCAATAATGTTCAACATTCCCGCATATACCATGGTTAAGCTATAAAAGATTGAAAATGATAAAAATTTTATTTAGACGAAAGTGTCTCTTATGCACAGAGTTGTAAAATTAGAGATAGATCGGATATGTTGTAAATTTTTCGCATGCTGCATCCAACGTTTCTCTTAGTTATATTTGACAATCTATTGCTATATTGCATATTAGGAATGGACGATTAACATGCGGTTAAAACTGTCGAAATAACGACCAAAGTGTTAGAAAAAAATGCAATTTCTTTTCTCACAAATACTTCGCTTTTATTTTTAAAACTTCATCAGTTTCGGCATGAAGAGTTAGCGATGTTAGAATCCCTTTCCGATAATTCATCATCCAACATCTTTCTTGGTAGTTGATGTTACTATCCAAACCAAAAACTCTTGAAATTAATGATAAATATAGGCAACCCCCACAGATATCTCGATCTTTTTGAGAACTATTCCATTTTAACTCGATTAGAAAATTGTGGTCAGTTAATTGTTGAACTAACGAATTATAAACGATACACTCGTACCGTGGGTTTAAGGCAACGTAAAAGCTTCTGTTACATTAATAAAATGTATTCGTTTTTTTTTTTATTATGCTTTGAATGGCTATTACAGATACGCGATCTGCTTACATTTAAAAAATTAATACAATAAACAAAAATGCTTGTTTTATTTAAAACAACAAAAAGATAATTACGTTAATTAAGAAATTTATTATAACAATGAACTACATTTATCAAATTGAAACCTGTTTATCAATATAATAAATATCCGTTTGAGAAGCTATAGATGTCATTTATATCAATAAATCCGTTGATTGTATGTAATGTACATACGAAAGTATGTATTGATGTAATAAACATGCATTTGTGAAGATGGTAAACTCGTTCGCTGACCGATTTTCATAAAAAAAAAGTTACATAACGTACTTTTTTAATGTATTTACGTAGTTTTTTGCTTCAGAGTAGGGTAGCAAATTTCCGATTCGAAAACATTGTATGTGACGCTAATAAACTTTTAGGTTTTTCAGTTGGTTATTTTTATTTTAAGTAGAACTAACGTAAAATTAATACAATCCCAAACTGTAAATAAAAAACTTTAGAGGGGGCGTATGCATTAATGGAGGTTTTCGATAACGGGGGCGAACGAGCGACTAATAGGGACAGACAAATGAGTATGCGTTTAGCGCTCAGAAATCGCGTGCAACTAATTTTCGTACGTGGTTACTAATAAAGGGTACAGCTCTCCATATTTTTATTTTGTGTCTAATATAGTTCTATTTACGTAATAAAAAGAAGAAAAAAGAAGAAAGAAAAAGAAAACGATGATCCGTCAGGGAAAAGCAAGATTTCCATAAATTGATAACCAAAAAGTAACACAGTTTCTTTTAAAATTATTTCTGCATGACACCAGCGCACTTTACAGCATATTTATGAACGTTTCTGGTAATTTAACAGATTTTAAAATATATTGTTGTACTGCGGTTTAGTAAAATGTTAATCAGCATTTTACTAAAACGCTGTATGCTGCAGACCTCTACACCTTTAAGATTCGGATAATCTGCTTCTTCAGTCTGACCAGATTTTACGCCTTTCTGCAAGACAGATATAGATACCAATAAAATAAGTTATTTTCAATTAACCAGTTGTGTCAACCATGTTGAAGAATGTACAATTGTGCAATGGTCCCACACAAATAAGTAACCAAGCCCGTCTTCTGTATTTAAATTCGACCACGTAAACGAAAATCTGTCGCTTGTTCGTTCTCTCGCATATTCGAATACATAGCTTAATACTACTATCAATAACATTCCTAAAATTATCAACAAATCCCTCCGATTCTTTTTCTTGTCCACATTGGATTCATTAAAGATGCTAAAACCATGGAATTGATGCCAGTTCCATATAACATTCCAAAAGGCACCTTTATAGGCCACCTATTTGATTTCCTCGCGGCTATGTGTAAATAGTAGAGGTCACAGTGGGGCGTAGCAAACCGCAGGCCACATAAATTCATCTACAAGTACTTACATATAGAAGATAAGTTGTTGAAATAGCTATTATTGTGTTTCTGAGACCATACCGCGACTTTTCAGGGTTAATAAACTAGTTGATGTTACTGTGCATCAACTTATCTTGCAAGTTAGTTAACTAGTAAGGATGTTCATTATTTGATCAAATTTCTGTATTATATTTACCAAAGTATGTATCCATTAATTTAATTAATTAACGACCTTTTATTAAAATAATAAACTTTTTCCTTGAACAAATTTCAATGAAATATAACCAAAATCTCTGATCAAAATAGTTTTCCAAAGTGTATAATTATTGTTTGGCTAAAATTGGAATTATACCGTAACTTTTATCGAATTGGCTTACTTACGTTAATAACATTTCTCTAGAGAGGTTTTCACTGAACATATGCGTAAGTAGAAAACCGATTAACGTAGAATTGATATCTAGATAAAATATAACTGTTGGTAACGATACAGAAAGTGTTATGCAGTGATCTGGTGTTACCGACTTGTTATACATCGTACTTACTTATGTATACGACATACGTATGTGTATGTATGTATGCAGTACGCACTAAGCATATAGTTGAACTAACCCTGTTTATGTAATCATAAAATTATACGAGCTTTGCAGGCAAGACACTTAGGTAATATAAAACGAGGATATTTCGTGTAAGCAGGTACGTATGTGAGCGTATATAATCTGAAGGCATTAAACTTGGTAGCAGACTTAACCTTAAACTTTATATACACAACGTTGTATAGGTATTGGTGTCATGCCGTTTCAAGACGTAAAACGTTCGGATCCCCTAGGACGAAGCGTCAAATTTACGCGGATCGGTCTCGGGAATTACACGGCTTACACGCTGACGTTCTTCCTTTTTTGCGATGGCAACTTGTCGTGTAGAAATCTGAAGATTGGATCGCATTGATAGCGAAGTGTCGTTCAAATGAAACGTCCGCCTTACTTTTAATTTTACGGGCTTTGGTAAACGATGAACGGAGCAGAAACGTAGGACGGAAGCTCAAGCACAATCAGTTAACTTCCTTTTTACCTTTGTTTTACAACAGGATCCGTTAGATAACGAATAGCTGGAGTGGTGATTTCATAATCGCTAGTTCTCTATTTACTGGGATGATTGATTATGTGCGCCGTACTCGCGTCGTGTAGGTAGAAAAGTTGAACGAGATATTCGGATGCATCATATTTTAGTATTTATTGAAAGATGTGAACGAAAATTAAGGTGTTACAGTTACAAAACTACAAAAAAATTCAGTCCCGTATCACGCAATATTCTAAATGTAATTTTTAACTGTTTAATTTATAAATGAACGAAAAATCATACATTTTGAATTATCTCGTGATTTATTAAATTAATTATAGGAAGTAATCAAGTAGAAACACAAAGCTGATTTGGCAAAATTTGACGTTAAAAGTAAATATACTTAGCGAAGTAATAGTTAATATATATTTTATTGTCATTAACCACAAAATTTTAATGTCTGGTGATGCAATTTCTTATATAATTTGAACACAATATTGCTAAGGTTTTTGCAATAGCTATCAGATCATTTGAATTGCCTTGAACAATTGAATGAAATACATTCTTGGACAAAATTAATACACCAATAAATTAAATTATAAACATCTTTTTTATTTAATAAATTAAACTAAAGGGATAACAACAAATTGCATTATTTAAGAATTTAGAAATGTATTACATGAAAAATGTCGGGATGTAAATTATGTAAATAAATGAAACCAAATCTTTTTTATGAAAATAAAAAATATTAATTAAAACAATACTTAACATGGGCGTCCCGTTACGTCTCTATGTAAGCATCGGATTTATGTACGGACTCTTTGGTCTTGATAAACGGTATTTTAACGTCATTTGGACAAACCTGTACGTCTCTAGCCATGTCTCCGGCAATAGGACCAAAAGACATTACATATTCAATTAATGTTCTCGAGATAAAAATTTTGCCGTCCAAGAACATTACAAAGGCTAGCCTCATCAAAGAATAAAACATCCATCATGTTCTCTGGTAAAAGCGCAACCTGACAACTCTACTCTTTTTGGTCCTCTACCAACCAGTTCAGTTTCTTCCAAGCTTCTTCTGACATTTGTTAACACTGAACTGGTGACTGATCTGTTTGTTAAAGCAGATTGCTTAAGAACGCGTTTATCTCTTGCACGGGTACACCGTTTTAGCTCTTGTCCTGGACCCCGACAGTAAGTTCCCATTTCATTAAAACGTATAATCACGCGACTTATTGTAACGTTGTCTATTCCAAAAAAATTGCCAATATAACGTTGAGAATATCTCTTCCGGTGTAAATTTAGACTTGCACTGCCTCATGTTCCGTCAAATTCCTGAAATGATTCACTTCCAAACTTTAAACTATCCTAATCAAATATCCAGAACACACAAACAACGATTGTTGAGTGTAGGCTTTCACGACCGTAATCCATAGTAGAAATGTCTTTCGGGTGACTTGACGTTTCGCTGACCATTCTGTCAGCTTCTTCAGAAGAAATCTTCTGAAGAAGCTGACAGAATGGTCAGCGAAACGTCAAGTAAATTATTAACTACACGACATCACCCGAAAGACATTTCTACTACAAACAACGATTACCACAATAAGTTAAACAAAAAACAATGTCCCTTTAAATTGTCAACGAAACATGATTTACCTGTAGAATTGTTAAAAAAAGGTCCAAAACGTTCTCCGCAGGCGCAGACATACGAAATGAAATATAAATTTTGGGATTTATTACATCGGTACATTAAATATTTCAGGGAGTCTATATCAATATACTATTGTTGAAAGAAGCAGAACTCTATATAATGGAGAATTCAAACCACTACACTGACCGATGCAATAAAACACATTTGAGCCCACATGCGGTATATTAAACAGTATCTTTTCAAGAAATGGTGAACAATCAATTTAGCCGTTTACAATGTTGTGTAACGTAAATAAACTATTTAGTTTTCTAGTGATAATGTGAAAAATTTTAAAATCCATATACTTCAAAAGCTTTCGGTGTACTCTTTCAAATATATCGGTATTAATGTTATATTGGAAAATCTACATGACACACTGCCATTCTTTAGTTCATAATGTGCGAATTATAAAACCTAACATTTGGCTACTGTATCTATGCACTTATGCTTCTAAGTCAAATCAAGTTACTGATTAAAGATACTTCAATAAGTGGATTATTATCTACAACACAGTGTGTAACGTTTTGTTTAAGGGAATAATTTTAAAATAGATGATTTTTCTAAATTAATCAATCAAATTTAGGGTTCCTGGAATTCAGGAATGTTCAAGAACACTCCTTCGGCAATTTAAATTCAAAATAGATAACGATAAATGACATTTAACAAAAATTTGAAACGAGAAATTAACCTTATATCGCGACGTTCTAACACTTGAAAAGCACTTTGAAATTGGAAACAACCAAACATATGTTACCTAGATATTAGACTCAGGTCAAATACCTTAATTAATAATACTCTTATAACGACACGGAATCGGATGCTCTTATTTTTAGAAATAGCGTAATGCAAACGATGCAGAGACGCAGCTAAAGCACTGATTCTATGCTATTCTATGTCGTTTTACACCACAAACAACTATACAATATTAAATTTTACTAACAAACAAGACGATTATCTGACGAACGATGAAATTACACTGAGATATGCCTAAAATAATTGTGGAGATTGTCGTAGGGAAATTTTACATTAAATCGGTTTTAGTATGTGAGGATGAAAAGTTATGCTATTCCAACACTACCGTCGTTGGCTGAACTTGTGTAATATTCCCCTAGCATCGCCGCTACTCAGATAATAGGAGATAAAAGAAAGAGTTGGAGCTTCTGAAAATGAGCCAGAGGGATTTCGATTTTGAACGAGTAAACATACTGAACTCACAATGCATAGCGCGAGTCGCAACTAATCTCGATGTTGTGAATCAAAACACTGCAATAGTTAAAATGACTTTTTTGCAAATACAATTAATTTACTCCCAGAAAGTTAACGAAAAGTTACTTCTTCGGGCAATAAACTTTGAAAAGGTTCAGTCCGGCATTCGCTAGTACCCACCGCAACTGCAGTAGGTTACAGTTTAAGAACATCCGCATATATAAAGATAAATGAAAAAATAGTATATAATTAATTGATGAAGGCTGAAATTAAATAGGAACCATGAAGTACGCCAACTCCATTTACCACAACAGCCTGACTCTTACGTACACCTCACCTCAAATTAATCCCTTCCCTATACTTACATACATACGTGCCGATCTGTCTAAATAAGCAATTCTCCATACAAACCAAGATGAATATTTTAATTTGTTAATCAATAATCTACAATCGATTTTACCGAAGGCCTTTTCAAAATTAATAAATATAACATCTACTTGTCCAGCGACTGTTATGCACGAAAACTGAATAGACAAATAAAAATTTCTCGGAGTAAAAGGGCAAGGTGTTAAATTTCTCCGTAATAATGTAAATAAATAGAAAGAAATGGCTGGAGACAGCTAAGGCGGGTAAGTGATGAAAATATTCTGATTATATACAACGAATTTTCCTTTTAACAACCCATTTACACGTCTTATATATTGGATTCTTGCCGTATTTAATACATTTATTTATTATTATAAGTGCATGTCATAATACTCACATATCTATAATGCGTTCAATTTTATTAAGGTAAATAGAGTTTTTTGTTGGCTATACACTGTTATCCAAATTAAATTTGCTTTCTATTAAATAATTCGTTATATACGCTATGTTCTACGTGAATTCACCCGTCACATATTTTTTTTCCATCACCATGTTCTTACGATAAGTTGAATATTATCAATTTCAACTATTATTATTATTTTTTGTTGCATACATTTTATTTACTGTTACCATACTTTTGTTTTGAAAGAGCTCAACTTTTTTTCATTGTTAATCGAGTAAGCCTTGAAGACGGTTTGCTGTTTTTCTTTCTAAAAATACATGGCCCCCTCTTTCTTTTTGAAAACAAAAATACTCGAAGCTTCTTCTCGCATTCTCCGCAACTATTTTTTTTTACCTTGGAACAAACATATTTTACACCGCGATGAAACTGCAACGTATAGCACATAACTGGGGAATTTGCTGCTAAATTTTAATACCTAAGTAGGTATATTTGAGTGTGGCTGCAACATTTTATCGTTGAATCGGTGCTAGTGTACAGAAGAAACCAATAAAACCGAAAGACTGAAATTTTTCACCACATGGGAAGTATTCTAACACTCATTCGGAAATTTTCCTCGCTGAACAAAACACTGAAACGGAGAAATTCTTCACCGACGAGCTAAACTTTCTAACTCCCGAATTTTTTTCATCGGAGGAAAAATATTATCACCGAAATGGCGCAATGTTAACACTGCTGTGGTGAATTCCTTCGCTGCGGAAAACAAGATTAACACCAAAACGGAGAATTACTTCATCGTGGGAGAAATTCTTCATACCAAAAGTTTTCATCGAAACGGAGCAAAAGCCGAAAGTTTTTGTTCCTATTTAACTCTGACTCCGTCCTATTTTCCTATTTAACTTGGTCTCTTAATACCTTCTCTTCACTTTGACTTTTAAAATTCCCCTTGTATACTGTCTAAAGGTAATTGAAATTGCTGTAGGGGTTTCTTATAACAGCGCCTTTTTCTATTTTCTTAGTTTTTATACACCGTATATCCACGGATAAACTCCCCAAGAATTAATTTTCGTTTGTTGATACAAGAAATAATTTCATAATTCATCTTTCAATTCAGTTGGTAATTAAACCTTTGTAGATCCACTCCAATAAACAACATACATCATAGCGGGCGTTGCGTAAGAAAAAAGAAGCATATTATTTGTGTTTCTGCTTTATTACGATTACCAAACGATTTTATAACGAGTACCTTTTCCTCGTAAAAATAACAAATACAAAACACATTTCCTCTCCCGGATGCCGTGGATACGTTGTATATAGGACGCAACAAACTTGCTAATCTCTCTCCGCTCCTTCCTACTCTGTTTATCTTTTCAAGTCTCTAATCTTTAATCTCTTATAAATTTTTCTTTCTTCCCGTCCTGCTCTACGTGGTTGTGACCGCCGTCAAAACCATTTTCGCTGTTCTGACTGAACATCCTCATTACGGAGCTTGACCATCTAATGTGTTAAATAATCGAGTTTCCTCCTCGGCTGTTATAGGTGAAGTTTTGTATATTGCCGTTATTTTCTTGTTTGTTTTTTCTTCCATCTATAGTTTACTTTTTTGCCTATCATTTCATTTAAGATCTTTTTCATACCACACGACGAATTTCGTTTCATTTGATTTGTTTTATTCATAACTCGTATCGCTGTGGTGTTTATGCCCTTCGCTTTCCTAGAAATTTGAAAATTTTCAATAAAGTTTCAGTTGAGACAAACATTGGCTTACTTCCTAATACTAACACCAACTTCCTTGTGTTTCGCAGTTGAGATATTGAGTTATTAAGTTCTTATTGATACACTTCCATTTAACAGTACGTTTACGGAGCGCGTTATTCTAACTCATTTTGAACTTTATGACGCGATTTACGTAAATCGTTTACAGCTCGGACACACAGACAAATCTACAGTAGCCGAACACCTTTGTCAAAATGGTGACCATAACATCGACTATGACAACGTAAAGGGATCAGCCAGAATCAAATATTACCACCAGAGAATGGTGCGCGAATCCTTAGAAGCTATGAAAAATCCGAACAATTTAATTTTTAAATTTAAATCCTAGTGTTCCTTCGAATTAGCAAAACTGGGATATACTTCGTATTTCAAGTATAACAAAACAACTAAACACTTTGATTCACTTGGAAAATAACACAGCTAAATATGTCTTCTCACAAAAAATATTTGAACTAAAGAGAGAAATTGTTTAGCGTTCTTTTGCTCTTTTGTTGATGACAGCATTTCTTAAATCACGGCTAATGAGAAGGCACATTTCGAAAATACAATATTTGCATTAAATTTCAATAAAATCTTGTGACTTTAAAAAAATCATACTACGGTGTGTAATATGCCATGCAAGTTCTGATTCTAAAGAATAACTTTATAATCTTAGACATTGCCGGCAACTCTTAAACCTGTACTATCGGACTTGACGACTACTTAATTTGCGATATTGTAACTAAAAAAAAAAAAGCAAATTTACCCTATGTATTCCTGTATAGAAAAATTTTACATTAATTACGAAGACTTCCGCATGAAGGAAATGGAAAGAAGACTAGTTATTTAGACCTTTTCCAGAGATAAAGGAAGATATCAAAATACTAGGGAGGCCAAGGA
>LR737384.1:17193601-17215950 GCA_902655005.2 Marronus borbonicus | reverse complement strand
TACATGTGCAGCTATGTGTTCTATCTTCTTTATAGCAAAGAGAGCGGATGATAGCTTATTGGCTAGATTTTCGAGACAAAGTCAAACAACCATCAACAAAAATACCCGCGAAAACTACGACTGCGAACTAGCTCGAATATATCGTTGAGAAGACTAGATTTTCTGTCTTGTCAATATTTATGTTTAATTTGTTTGCAGCAAACCAATCTTCAGCATCCCTCATGGTATTTATTGATTCTAGATCGCAGTAAGAGCGAAGTTACATATGTATCTCAATACTATGAAGAATACCTGGAAGATCGTTGATGTATATAACAAAAGGCAGTGGGGCCTTGGGGAACTCCACACCTCACAGTCATTCACTCCTCGAATTGTAGTCACTCTGCCAGGTAAGATCTAAATTAGGTTATGGGCTTATCTTTTACTACATAATATTCAATTTATTTAGGAAAACATTATGGTCGACAGAACCGAAAGCTTTCAACAGATTTAGCATATTCAATTTTACATACTCGCCATTAACAAAACCTGTAAATGAAATCAGCGATGCATAATATGCCAGTTGTGGTAAAACTCCCTTTTACCTGGCCAAGTTGGTAAGGCAGTTCTGGCTTTCTATTATATAACTCGCGAGTCTCCACGCAATCGCTTGCTCGAATATCTTTGACATTGCCGGTAAAATACTGACAGAGCGATTGTTCTCTAAAGCATCTCTGTCGCACCGGTATGGTACCTGCCTATTTTCAATGCGCTGGGGAACACTCCTTGTTCTATACGTTCACTAAAGGTGTTTGCTTATGGCGGACTTATTTCCCTGTGGGCTTCTTTTAGGAGTTTTATAGAAATATTGTGCATCTCTTTGGACCGCTTACTTTTCCTTTTTAATTAGTACTCCTGTTACCAAAGCATATATTCCTTATTTAGTTATACGTATTCTTCTCATTGAATAAAATGTGCCAACTTTCATTTAGGAATCATGATCCCAAATGGGTTAATGATATCAAAAATCCATAATACGAAATTCCTTTTAAAGGGAGTAATAAATCAAAAAAGGCAAAAATATTCTACTTATTTTTTATTTATTTTAACTGCTTGTGGTGCAAATAGCTTCGTATTAACTGCTCAGCGCCAGTACCTGCCCTAACTTGTTTACAAACTGTTTACGTTGCTGCATCATTACAAGTGCAACCCAGTATTGCTTCAGAAAAAGAGCCCTTTTCTTGAAATTAATGACATTAAAGTATATTAAAATTCTAATTTATAATATCTATATATAAAGTTCAATGATAGTACACTACTCATTTTCTTGAACGTTCACCTTTTTGTTGTTACAATATTTAAAGACATTATTGACTTATATCTACAAAGTTATTTCCAACATTAATCACTGTATACAACAGTATTTACATAAACGGGAGAATTTGATATATAAGAGCGTATACGTAGATACTTTCTTATACTCAAAGAGACCTTTAATCCCGAAACATTAATATTCAGAGGTAAAATGAAATTTTGCTTATAAAATTTTCGACATCCACTGTAAGGAAATTACGTTTAGTTTGTGTGGGTATATTTTCCAGACCCTTCGACAGTAAAGTCATACCTGCGACATCCCCGCATTGTTCCCTTTCTCTCTTATTAAAAATTCTGGCCATCGTAAAATCCGCGCTCCATCTTCGTTCGCGATTCGTCTTTCAGTTCCCGTTTCAAGGATTTATTTCATAAAGCTCTCTGCCAGGACGCGTCAATCACCCAGATTTATTGCCAGGGAATATAATTAATGGCGAGTAAAATGTAGCCAGTTGTCAGCGAATCGAGTTTCAACCGGATGACCTATTTTTTATTACGCCGGGAGGGATACGCAAACTAAAACTACCAAAAAGTATCACATGCATAATTACATTTTTTTTATCAAAGTAGTTAGTTGATGCGAAAAGGATGTCAAATTGTAATGGAAAAAAATTAGCTAAAATTTGAAAGATTAAGCGGAAACACATCCACACTATCCATTAATGGATTTGAAATTAATTTTGTTTTTAATCAAACAAATATGTGTGTTATAAAGAAACCTACACTGAGAAAAATATATGGTCCATATCATAATAAATATAGTGAAATATGTGACAATACAATCTTCATTAAAGCAACTTTCCTTATTGGATTAAATGAACGTCTTATAATTCTTATTGTAAATTATTATTTTTTAAATACAATAGAAATAATAAACAGATTGTTGCCCGAAGTTTTTCTACGTATAGTGAAAATGTATATATGTAGATACATATATATAAAGCGCTAGTAGACCATTTGTGCCCATCGTTGTCTTCCATTGCTTCCTGGTTCTTGCCATTTTCCTCCAGTCCTTAATTGCCATTTCTTGTAAATCCTCCATTAATGCATATCTCCGTTTTATTCTTAGTCGGCCCTTCCTTCTTTTCCTTACCCATGTTTTTCAGCCTACTTCTTTAATTAGTCTTTCATCTTCCATTCTTTGCAAATGCCTTAGCCACCAAAGCCGTCATTTTTAATTAACTTTGTTATCATCCCTTCATTGTATTGCTCATATACTTCATGATCAGTCCTTCTGATCCAACCAACTTCTTGCTTTCTTCCCTCCCATAATTGTCATAACTGTGATTAACGTACATAGAGGCGTTGTGTTTGAGCCGAACTCTGCCCTTTAATTCTGTTTAAAACGATATAGGAACTTCTAATACTTGCTGTTGTATTATTTTTAGCAGCATCAAGGTTAACTGTCGTTAGCGCCACGCACACGTCACACTCGCTCAAAGTTAAGATCCCCCAGGCGACTGTGTGATTGGTTTCGGACTTTTTTCTTCTTTTCTAGGTAGCGGGGCAGATAGGATAATAATATAAGCCCATCCAACGACGGTAGTAGTGGAACAGAATAATAACTTCTCTTCTGTTCATTTTCCTCAGCTCTTAAAACATCCAAGTTACTGTAAAATTACTCTATAACAGTCTTCTGAATAATTTTAGGCATACGGTAGCTAGAAAAAGCTAAGTTGCAGAAAGGAAGATGTAACCATAGTGTTTATGTGTTAGAATATCGTTACACAAGGTTGGTTCTTGAAACATTCACAAACTCCAAATTTAATCAATTAATTTGGAAATTCTATTTTTTTTCCTCCTACAAAACATTACAATACAGTGTTCCAAAAGTAAATATCACCACATCCGTAATTACGTCTAATAGATGAATAATTTATATTGTTCAACTATATGTTGCAAGTAATAATGTCCTTACCCTAAATAATGCTTTTGCATGTTTATTTACCACAAGACTGTAATAGACTTTATAGTTTTCTCCCACAAACCTCCTCTTGTTGTAGCAATAGATAACGATCAATTAGCAACAATGGATGGATTTATAGACAATCCTTAGTAATTAACCAAACTAGGTTTTAAGTAGGGGTTTTTGTCTGAAATTTTCGTTTTTGAAAATGAGAGCATTTTATCAACAGCTAAAGCACTGCTAATGATTCCAGTGTTAAACGATTTGTCAAAGATTACACATCTATTGGCAGTGTTTCTATTAGAAAGAGATGATGCAGCTTTCTCTTTTCAATGGCAACAAAAATATCACTGCAAAGAATATTGAAAATAACACAAAATTTTCGTCATTTTGGAAAGAAAGATGTATCTAAATATCTATCAGAAAAAAAACCACGATCATATCCGTATTACATTTATTTGATTCTGGCTTTGTAGGTAATAGTGTAATCAATGTTTAATTTAGATTGTGTACGTAACTGACAAGCTTAATTTTGTGTAAGACAGAGAATAAGATGGGTTACATACAATTTGCATGCAAATGCAAAATTCCTAGTACCTGGAGTTTCGAGTGAAGTATATTTATGCCTAGAACATAAAACACAGACAGGAAGTATTAACAGAAGAATGCGAGAGAATATTTTTCCTCTTTTAATAGCACGAATAAAGCAATTTGATTTTCAACACTTCATGAGTCACACTGGTGTGTTTATCAATGTTTAAAGTACAAACATAACATAAGCCTGAAAATATTTTCAAGTTTGAAGCTTACATTACGGTACATGTACTACGTCAAAGAACCACGCCTAAGAAATATACAGTGTACGAATGAACAATGATTCCAATTAGAACATAGAAACATGAATCAGCTTCTTTCATTTGCGTTAAGATTGATATCAATTCCAGTTGAGTTATCTCTCGAGACGCTTAGATTTCTACATCAATATGGCACGAATCTTCGCTATTATTTAAGTAAATAACAGCAATGAATTCATTCGATTATTAAAGTCTCCATTGTTATGAATTATATTGGAAGTACGGGTCGATAAAAGTCAACCTTCAATAAAACAATTTTTTCCTCTTAAGAATAATTACATTTCCTTTGTTCTATTCAAAATTTATTGAAGTTAGATGATTGTCATTGTTTCTGTTCTTCAAGTAAGTAAGCAATAGTATCACCCAATTTGATTGTACACATTGACATAGGACGGCAGATTGTTGTAATGGAAGTACTAATGTCATTATTATGTTTAATGTTCGTCAAGACTTGTAGATTTTTCATCGCATATATTATTTTCTGTAGCTCGATTATTACGTGAAACAATAAGTAACCAGTTTCTCTGGGTTGTTGAAAATTGCGGCCAAAAATTCTATGGGAAGGTTGACGACCATTAGAAAATCTCTCTTGGAGACCATTAAGGCAATATAGTTCGTGGCACTTAAATGAAAAAACGTTAATACCCTTCACCTTTTATTTTATAATTCTCTGTTCTTCTTATATGTCTGCCGATGCTTTGTGGGCAGACCTTGTAAGTACGAGTTGGAATGAGTTATTGCTATATATTAAAACGAGCACAGAACATCGATTAGTTGTCTTCTCGTTATCCTTTGGTGTTTTCGACTCAGTGAATAAAATCACATTGGACGATACACGCTACTTTAAAAATCCTTGCTGCTTAGATATCAAGTCCGCGGGAACACCCCTTAATTAGAAAAAAAAAAACGGGGCAAGCTTCTGGATTAATTATCGATTACAATGCACTACAAGTTTAGTTCCCTTGCCCTGATTTACACTCTATGAACGCATACGCAACAGTTCCCTTGAATCGGCACAAAGCATGCACTCTAATCGATTCTTAATCATGTAATAACGTGATAATCCGTTGTGATTATGTTTGACTGATTTGATACCATACACTGTCATTACCTAAGTATAGAATTCAAGCGCCTGAATAGAAGAACATATTATAGGAATAATTAACTAAAATTAGAACAGTAATACATGCAATAAGTAAATGAGAAACTGTAGAAAATATCCTGAAAAATTCCCAAAGAAACACGCAATTTTACTTAATGTAATCATACAG
This sequence comes from Marronus borbonicus, assembly GCA_902655005.2. Lineage (NCBI taxonomy): Eukaryota > Metazoa > Arthropoda > Insecta > Coleoptera > Scarabaeidae > Marronus > Marronus borbonicus. The sequence continues at coordinate 17,210,569 of LR737384.1, read as the reverse complement.
AGATTTAGAAGGTATTTGTCACGGTTTTAAGATTTCATAACAAATTTCTTCTAAATTCATCCTCCAAATTGACAATTAAATCTGATTTAATAGGCACGCTTCTAATAGGAAAATATTCTAGTGGGGCACTGGTGGTTCAAGGAGTCTTCAAAAAATCTAGGAGACGATGCCCGTAGTATTAAAAATGGTTTGTTTCTAGTAAGGATCATTAGTCACTAAACAGTTGTCAAAGCCACGATCTAAGCAAAGTATTTTTGTTTATGTAGAAAAATGGAAACAAGTCAGTTTCGAGCGGTGATTAAACACTTATATTTAAACGGCTTAAGACCGAAAGAGATCAAAACTGAGTTGGATAAAGTTCACGGCACGCGTGCTCCTGTGTTAGCAATTGTTTACAATTCGGTAAATGTGTAAAAGTGAAAGTGATTACCCTCAACATAATGACAAAATCCACGACATGGTTTTGAATAATCGACGAATCAAAGTGCGCGAAGTAGTTGGGCCGACAGGCATATCGCAAGGTACACTGTTTTCAATTTTGCACGAAAAATATGATGTGAAAATAATTTCGGCAAAATCGGTGCCGCATCTGCCCTCAGTGGAGAATAAACGCAATTGTGTGGTCGACTCTGAGGCTGTTTTAACGCTTTTCCGTCGTAATCCTAACGAGTTTCTCCGACGATACATAACTATGGACGAAACATAGATACACTGCTACACTCTGGGAACAAACGAACAGTGTCTTTGAAGGCGAACGGGCTCCGAAGAAGGCGAAGATAGTGAAATTGACCGGCAAGGAGATGGCCTGGGTTTTTTAAGTTGTACGGGGAATCATCTACACCGATTCCTTGGAAAAAGAAAAACAACTGGAAAGTATGATGCGTCATTATTGGACTGGTTGAACAAATAAATCGAGAAAAAGCGTTCATATTTGAAAAAGAAAAATATCCTCTTCCATTAAGACAATGCACGGGTGCACACCTACGCAGTTTCGATGGCCAAAATTATGGAATTAAAATTCGAACTAGTACAACATCCACCGTATTCACCGGATTTGGCCTCTGGACAACGATTCACGTCGAACGAGGAAGTCATCGCTCAAACAGATGCCTATTTTGAGGACCTTCCGAAATCTTATTTCTTGGAGAGCTTAAAATAACTGAAAAAGCGCTTGGAAAAGTATATGCAGTTAAATTAAGGATATATTGCAAATAAATAAAAACCTACAAAAAAACTTACTTTATCTATCTTTCTCTAAGGACTTATCGAACTTCTATGATATATTTCTTCTTTTAGGTATACATACACAGGGTCCCAACCTTCTTGTATTGTAAACTTGTGCCTTCTTGCACATGTAGATGATCAGTAAGTAGTGTAACGCCTTCAAAGTCCATACACCTAGCCGACTATACTCGTAAAGAAATAGGCTGCATTACCAAATTAAAACAGAGTGTTTGCAAAGATTTTAAATGGATGCCACGTAATTCATTACAATAAAATGGACTCCCCCAGTAAATTACGAAGCTGTGTGAGGAGTTTAAAGTAAAAAAGTAAAGAAACTGCACGCACAATGATCAATCTTTAATAAATTGAAACAATATGATTTGCCAAATAAAAAATATAAAATATAGAAGTAAGTATCGTAGACCGAAAGAAAGGAATTTTTCATAAAACAGATTATTTGACGAATTGTGAATAAGATGTAGCTAAGAAAAGAAGTTTACAATACATATAAATTCCATTTAGATACAGTCCTCTTCAAAGTTGTGTGGTTTTAGACCAGACCAACGAACTCTCGTGCCGACTTTTACAGACTCCCTCTAATATGCTGGGTGTCCCTTTTTAACCTTAACAGAGAAAAATATGAATCCTATGAAAAAGTTCGTCAGACCATTGTTTGTTTGTTCCATCGGAGGCATACGACAATTTGAGTTTTAACGTCTCTTAATCGACTATTATTTCTATAGATATTAAGATTAAAGTGGAACGCCCGGTATACAGTACGTGTATTATATAAAAAAAAACAACCTAAACAAATTCATATTATTAACTACAATATGTACAAGAGAATATTAAATACTGAAATTTAATTTATTCTCCACAATTATACCACAAGCATGGATGGAAAATAAATTTGAAAACGCAGGAGAAAATGATGATTGGTATCACAGAAGGAAAAAACAATTAACAAAGTATATATTTTTATTGGCACTAGCTTTTCTCCGCACCATCTGTGAGCTCTTCCCAAACATAACCATGAAATCTTCAACCTCGTCAAGCAAGTCATAGACATAAAGTAAAAACGGGAGTGGACCGAGAATAGAACCTCATAGAACTCCAAAGTGAGAATTTTTCCAATTTGATATTATTATCATCTTCGCCGAATCACTAACTGTAATTTAGAAATATGATAGTCATACGCCGATAGAGTGGCATCGCAATTCTCTACGATTAAAAACACGTGCAAAATAAATTTATTGACGATACGCTGTCGGAACATCCCTAAGGGTAAAAAGTTTTCATTAAAGATCCGTTAAACACGTACCAACCTTCTATTACATCCCCGCCTCTCTTTATCGACTTTTAATTACGTCTCGCTGGACGGTCGACTGACTCGGGAGAAGTTTTAATTTAAATTATAAATAAGAGAAGCGTAAAACGACAACCGATTCGAATTGAAAACCGAGAGAAAAGACCCAGCGCTCTAGTGCTTTTTAGAAGCTAAAAAGGCATCACATTGATTCGTAAATTACTCTCTTCGTGGTATGGCGTCCATCGAGAACTTTCCGAAAGTTAAGCATAATTTCGCAGGTACATTCGAAAGATTAATGATGCTTTTGATTCAGTAATTTAGTGATTCAATAACGACTTAGTTTGATTCATTTACCGCTGTCCTTCATGAGGCGGGACAATAGCAGAAATTAATTTGAATCTTAAATGAGTCGAATCAGTTGAAACTTTGTATAATATATAAATTAATATTGATAAATTTTATCTTTTAGAAATACGTTGGAAATGTAGAATTTGAAAACTTAAATGTTGAAATTATTTAACTTCTTTCATGGCTTCATCTACGACTTTCTTAGTTTCAGTCATACAACTAGCATGAATTCTTCCGATTGCTCGTTGTGTATTATTACGATATTATTGTTATGCATGGATTTTCTTACCACCACGGAGATGTCGGTTATCACTGGAGAGCAGGTTTTAATTTGGTAAAGCCAAATTTTCTGTTCAAAACGAAAAAAGCTAATGTTTAGCAGTTTGAAATTTCATGGCTATCTCATTTAATCTCAAAATTTATTTTTGGTTAATTAAAGCATACATCAAAATCAAAATTTAATAATAACAAATAATTTTGCAAAATTATGAAAATGCAGTACTTGGTGATTTTAACATTATTGACAATGCCATTGGCGGTGTTGCTGTACATCTGGCTAGATCTGTTAACTATCATAATTTGAAGTAATGTAATAACATATTGAACAGTAACAACAGACTACTTGATCTAATGTTAGTTAGATCTTTGACTGCAACTTGGACCATTGGACGGTTCCTTTGGTTTATGAAGATGTAAATCATCCGTTTTTGTCTGGTGAGATTAGGATACAAAGATCCTCCTTCATTAATTTCGAAATTCTTGAGATATGGAAATGTAATTTCCGACGGGTAGACTTCAGATCTGTCTACTGGGCTGTTTTTACAGGTCGGCATTTAACATAAATATTCTTCATTCTTCATGTAAATGCTTCGTGCCGTTCATTTTATTCAAAACTATATGAGTTGTACCTAACCGGAAAATTAAGCCCAAACATCCCATATGTTTCACTACTAATATTGTAACTAACATCCACCGGAAACGACATTACCTTAAAATATACAAAAGGTATAAAGTTAGTTACTACAGGGAGCGTATTCGAATCCTTCGTTCAATGATAAAAAAAGATATTCAATCCAGAACGCTGAATCTAGTATTCGTACGGAGACTCGCCAATTTTGGTCTTTTGTGAATGGAAGAAAAGGTTTATCGAGAATTCCTGGCCATATGTAGTACAACAATACGATCTTGTCGAGGCCCAAAGTCATTGTTAATGGATTATCTTTTTCCGGTACGATGTATGAAGCATGTAACTTAGATGATTCCAAGTTAGATCTGACTGGATTGAAGCAGTTTCATACAAACAAGTATCTTGTTCCTCGGAAATATCGGCGAATATGAGATCAGAAAGGCGGCAGTACCATCATTTTTTAGTGAAAGATTACATGCCATCTCTCTTAAAACGCACAACGCTATTATTAAGCAGAAAACCTTTCCGGAAATAGGGAAACAAATAAAGATAGTCCCGATATATAAATCCATGGAGTGAGCTGTAATTCAATATTACCATCCTGTTTGTGTCATATCAAACCTTGTTAAACTGTTTGAAATGATTCTTTATGATAATCTTTACCAACACGAAAATTCGCGCATTAATTGTAAACAGCATGGTTTTATGAAGGGACGCTCAACAACTTCAAATTTGTGCAAATTCCTCCAGCCGGTCTCGGAAGCGCTGGACAATAGAAAGCAGATTGATGTGGTATACACAGACTTCAGCAAAGCTTTTGGTTGCGTACAGCATAAGTTACCTTTGAATAAATAGCATTCGCTCGGATTACATTCAGACCTTTTCTCGTTGATGCAGAGTTACTACGAAGATAAAACGCAATTTGTGGAGTATGAAAGTATTCGTTCAAGAACCTTTATTACAGATAGTGGCGTAGCCTAGTGGTCCTCTTATGTTCGCTATTTGCATAAACGATGTGTGTGATGTGCTCTCGTCCCATAAGCTACTACATGCTGATGACCTGAAATTATTTCGCGTGATAGATAGTGTTAGTGACTGGGCCCTACTTCAACCTGATATCAATAGCTAGTATCTTTGTTGGCAGAATAATCTTAAATATCAATAAGTATAAGTGTAGTATTCAGTTCAATTACCAAATTGCCGACATTTTACTTGAAAAATGTATAACATACAAAGATCTATGCGTTCTGTTTGATACAAAATTGCCCTTTAATAATCACATCACAGATTTGTACTCTATGTGCTGGAAATTATTAGGTTTCATTATTCGATGATGTAAGGATTAAAAAAAAATGAGATGTAGCGTGATATTGTTTCCAATATATTACAAGTATATTTATTTACTTGAATCTGTACAGAAGCGTTTTCTGAAGTACCTTTATTAAAGAAAGCATCATCACTGTCCCGATCTACATGTTGATCTTCTGTTAGATGATTTTAATTTTAGCCTTTTGCGTAGTCAGAAAAATTGCTGCTATATTATATTTATATAAGTTAATTCACAACATTGTTGTTGATTCATTATTTTGCCGAGTTTTAATTTTAGGAATTAAATCACCTTTTTCAATAAAATAGCTACCACAAACCTTCTAATGAACTCATCTTTACATGTTACGTGCTCAACATACAACTCAGGGAATTATTTTGTAGCTATACACTATAACAGATACAATGAGTTAAGAATTAATTTGGAATAATTTTAATTTTACGATATTTGTAATAATAGAATGATATATGTTTATTTTTCTCTTTTTCTTTCCTCACTGCTAATTGTGCACGTGTTTAGGTTTAAGTACTTATTGTGTTGTAATAATCACGACTCTGCATGTGCATTTAATTCTGTTGGATTAATAAACTTTATTATTATTATTATTAATATGGCGCCGATAAGAAATAAGAAAGTTGGTAATGACCAGACCAATGCCAAATAAAAGTGCTAGAGGTGGTCATTTTCTGAAAAACTGTCGAACGTCATTTGCTACAGGGCCATGTTTTTTTCGGATTTGTAACAAATGCAAAGTATAGCAATTTTGCAAAATTTAAACCTACTGTCTATCTCTAATAATGAGTAAGGTAAGGGTCGAAAATGCCAGAATATATAGTGAAGTTTCAAAGATTGTTCCTCCTACTAACTGTTAAACGGTAGAAGTCAGCGCTTTAAGGAAAAAAAACAAGTCGATCGTTATCTTTTGCGACCTACCTTTTAATAATTCCAATTCCATTTCCGGTATCATCGGAAGTGATGCCAACCTTCTAATATTTGATAGAACACCTGTTGTGAAAGTAATTGAAATACGAATGCAATTATGCTACATACGTTATAATATTCTCAACTTCTAATGAGACATAAAATAAAAATACAATTAAAGGATTGAAACATTTATTTACCGGTGGATGAATTTTCCAATACCCTTTTGATAGAAGCTCGCTGCTAATATGTTTGAAGTTGTCCCCGCTGCGACTTGAATCTTTTTGTTGCCCCGTTGAAATTGTACAAGAAGCTGTTGGTTGAGTATTGTCATAAATCGAAACAAATCCAGAAGATAGCGTCTTCTTGTTCTGAATGACTCTCTGCAGGCACCGTAATATCAACAATACGCAATACATTTTCACATCGGCCCTAGTCCCTGGCTCCATAAACTCTAGAAACAACAGTAAAACTTAGAGTTTTGTTATGTTTACCAGAAAACCTAGAAACGATAACCATGGTCTCTATGTTGTTAAACGTTTGTTTGAATTTTTGAAATTTATTCGGATAGTTTGCGTAAATCAACTATTTGGATTGTCCTTTTGATTCTGGATTCTCGCAAAGAATCCAAGTTTCATATTTTGTCACGTTTGATTTGAAAATCTCTTCTCTCTCATCATGACATATGTGAAGGTTGATGCCATGTTGGTCCTCGGACAGCATTTTGGAAATCCGACGTGCAGAATATTTTTGCTTACCACGATCGTGTACGAAGCTGATTTTGGAACATTTGTCGCATCAAATTCACAGACAATTCACAAGTGAACCTTTGTCGTTCTCGAATCACTTGGTCAACTCGTTGAACAAGATCTTCATTAGCAAACAACTTACGTTCTTGTTGACCTCCGTCGCAAAATCGGATCGGGCATCTTTAAATTTCTTACATCATTCTTGCACAACTCCTTCCTATCTCTCGAAAACGAATGACGCTGCGCAACTCGCACTTGACGGGAGAATCAAGCATGCCGACCACGTCAAATAGCCTGCAAATGACGAGCTGAGCTCGGTGATAACAGACGTTAAGGTGGAAAAGCCGCCCAACAGGGCAATGTCCATATTCGAGTCTTATACTGCTCGGCTGGTGGGTTAGTAGCATAATCGAAGATTGAAGAAAGGTACCCCGTATTTGAAAAATATCGCAATATGCGGCAATACGGATTTCGGTAACCGGTTTTTAGTTTTATGCCAAGTTGGTTAGGAGAAAATGTCAAATTGTTTCAAAAATTGTCAATTTGATCTGAAATGTAATAGTAGCATGGAAGTTGTAGAAATTCCAATAAAACTTAAACATGAATCCAAACTATTGGTTTGCAAAGAATAAGCAACGCATTAAAAATAAGGCTTTGCTTGTGCAACTGAAGGTTAGTCTTCTTCAAAGGAGATCTTATTCAAATATAAATAATTCCATTCCATATATTTGTTTTAAGAAACAATAACGAGCGTCAGAAGAAAGATGCAGTGAGAATATGATTTTTTACATAAAAACTGCAAAAAGCACAAACCTCAAATCGTAAATATTGAAGCATTCTGAAAATGCAGTGCATTTTTCATTTTCGTTTAATCCTTTCATAGAGTGCGTCCATCGTTGCTTTTGTGTCGAATGAAACATCCACTACATTTGTAAATGCACAAGCTAATTTTTCCTGCTTGTCCATTTCAGATTACAGTAGTTTTAAATTTGCATGCACGTTAATGCTTTAATGCATTGTCTCTAAGCCCGCATAGCGTTTCCGCTGCGTCGGTATAACTTCATTAATGTGCACACTTCACCGTAGTTGAAAAACCTTAAAAGCAGAAGCGTTATCAAAAATATGAATATTTATTCTGCATTCTGCTATAAACGTTATTCACGACTGACGATATTTACGTTCAATTTAGTTTTCGACGTTACGCGGCGAGAAAGTTGGCAACGGTTTTGTTGTTTTTGTGCTTCGTAGTAAATATAGTGATGAATCAAATGATGTGTGTCGCTCGGGAAAATAGGCGAAGTATATGGAATTTATGACGACTACAAATGTGTATCGTGCCTTTGTGTATAGCCTTTTGCTTCTTAACGTGATTCCTTGAATTAATTGACTTTTAGAACGCTGCAAGTTACAAACTGTGTTTTTGATAGTTAAGCTCTAAACACATCTATCCACGACACTAGAATGTCTCGACGGTCCCGAGATGTGTACCTGCGGCACGTCCATTGTTCTGAACTTGAAAGAACCATGTAACAAATAGTTGTAATACTGGATACTCGCAAAAATTGAAAAACTGTCGTAGTATCGCTTTATATATTACTAGCAATCACAACTAACAAGGACCTAACACAACATATTATCTCTCTTTTTATTTCTACAAAAATAATTCATAACATGGACCTTCGATGGTGAGCTTTAGAAGCAAAACAAAATATTGGACATGAAGCGTTTAAAGCAACGTTTTAAGAAAATACATAGTATTGTACGCGCAAAATACCAAAGTGTATTACTCGTTCTACATGTACCGCTACGGAAGTTATTAGGTTTTATTAAGGAAATCAAGAATCATGTCACTAGTATCGGCAGAAAATGGAAGATATTGTGCATCTTTACACTCTACAACTTATAGTTACACAATTTTAATAGCTATTTCTGCAGACCAATGCTTTTTGTATTTAAGTCCATGAATAAGTTTGAACATCGAATTGTGCAATTATTGTTTAATAGTAAATAAATAAACCGGGTTAACAGATGTTTTCCCCCAGTATATGGAATCAAACAGTGATCTCTGGATTGATTCTTGGAATAGACATTGTGTTGCCGAACTTCAGAAACTAGTGCCAAAAGATAAGACATTTTAATTGTATCCAAAAAAACAATGTAATGTACAACACCTAGACGTGTTTAGTTTTATACTCCGGAAAAATTTCATTGGAACTTTTTCTGATGCAGTGATTGTTATGACGTACGACTCATTATTATTATTATTATCTGCTATGCAGCGCCACTTTCTACGTAAAAGCGACTTTATTTTTGATGAATAAACAATAGAGATATAATAAAAATGATGGATATGGGGTGCCCGGTCTCTAGGTATTTATTTTTTCCGAAATTAATTTGCTTTATCTTTGAGACTCTACACGGAAAAAAATACTTTGGTATTTTTTACTATAAAATTATATCTAAGATATTGTAGGAGTCGATGCTACAATTACACCAAATAGTGCCATGCCATTCTCCAAGTTTTTTACATGTTATTGTAGTATACATTTTATAGCAAATTCTACTGTATAGTACGGATATTATACCTTCACTTTTGTGTGCGTTCAAATATAGCACTTTTCAGTATAATAAAGTGTATAAACTTCTGTAGATTGAGGCATTATCTTGTATAGCATTATATCAACGGGTAATATTAATGAATATCATAGCGTAATTTACTCCAAAGTTTAGTACGTCAAATTACAACTACTAGCAAGAATTGCTATAATTTGTAATTCGTTTACATATCCTTTAAAGCAAAATGTACGATTTGCATTGAAACATTTTGGCAATATAATTCTGGAGTACTTACTACGCTACGTAGCAAGAATTGCGATAGTCTTTGTGTGTATTTATTTGGCAAAAAGTACTACAAACTACGCCTGGAGCCTATTGTACTATAATTTATATCACACTTTACTATAATTGCGTCAGATAATAATATATTTTTTTTTCGGTGTATAATATGATTTAAATTATGTTCTAAAAAAATTGTATCGGTAGTTTCCTAGATATTTAGAAACATTAAAAGTTTCTGAAAACCTTTGGAAAGGGGGTAGCCCAAAACACCAAGGTATTCATTCCATCTCTACACTTTAATCGAAATCTGAATTTTTGAGATCTTGGTGTTTCCTTGTTGGTGATATATTGCGTTTAAGTTGTCGGTTAGCCGAATGCTAGAAATTATTATTAGCTCAACGTTGGAAATTTGTTTTCGAGGGTGTTTGATACTGACCTGCCAAATAAAAATATTAGCAAACTCTGAATTATTTTCAGTTATACCGGAAGTGGATGTCATTTTGCTTATTTTAAATAAAACATCCTACATATTTTTTAATTTTCCGATACGCATTATTCTACATAAATTCTGTTGAGATTTCCCTATACTTGTCTTTAACCGTTTTGTAAAAAAACAGATTTTAATGAATTTTTAACGAAATGTCAATAACCGAGGTGTTTAGATTTTGAAGCTAAAATTTTGTAGTTTTGTAGTCCGTTCGTTGTACTACTGTACAGCGTTAGAAAATTGTACAATTAATGATACAAGGCGATACAAAAGTTAATGACTTGCATTAGCCAATAGAACGCAATAACCCATTTCTAATAGATCACCGTGTGCATATGATTTGTCAGATTGTTCTCTGCAGGAGTTAATGAACATTCCTTACTAGTTGATGAATTATTTTCATTTTTTCTAGTTAAAAATAAATGCAGATAATGTTGGATATAACGATTAAGCAATTAGATAAGCAAGAAAACTGAAATAGGTAGAAGTGCAGATTTTCCATTGTCAAATATTGGAGTGTGGTGATGAATAATTTGGATACTTTAAAAAGAATTTATAAATTAGAAGCAAGCTGTGAACATTTTAAACACCTAAATAAAATTTTTATTTTTAGTTTATTTCCTTATTATATTCCTTGCTTAATTCTCTATCCGAATTGGTTCCTAACACGAAAACTAGTAGAGAGGGATTTAGGGAGTATTCATTAACCTTTAGAGAGAATAAGCAGTCAAACCATGTGCGCAGATAATATATGTGGTATTCCATTTAAAGTAAGTAAGTCATTGCGTTTTATTGGTTCATATAAGTCAATAAACTTTTGTATCACCTTGTATTATTAAAGATGTTTTGTTAACTTTGTACATTAATACAACGTATTGACTACATAACCGGAGAATTTCAACCCCATAACTAGAGATGACAAAGGCAGGTGAAATTATTACTTTTTTACAGCAACTAGACAGACTCGTGTTTTGTCGACTCTCGAGGAAAGAAATATAGGTATAGGGAAATCTTTACAGAACTTAGTGTGTGCTATTAAAAAAGTAAGAATATACAGGCTGTTCTATTTAAAATAAACAATGCAGCATTTATTTTCGGTATAGCCGGAAGTAATTCAGAGTTGCAAATGTTTTTATTTGAAAGATCACTATCAAGAATCCTCGAAGACAAATTTTCAGCATTCAGTTAGTAATAATTTCCAGAATTCGGCTAACCAACCAATATAATATATGAAATGAGACAAGAACAAGAAAATCGTGAAATATCAAAAATTACATGGGATGTTTAGTTTTGGTTGGCAAACAATGTTCTTAACGGAGAAATATTCCATCTTACTGCTAATCAAGCGAGTGCCATCATAATTTCCGCTCAAATACATGTAAAACTTCTTATTTATCTCCGCGGGCATTTAATGAGCGAGCGTTTCTGCAATCTGTTGGAAGATTACTCGACTGAAATAGCCGACTGCACCTGCTACCATTGTCTGTACGCTCTCCTGGGCGCAACTGTTCGATTAGAGTTACAGTTTACAATACAAGACGGCGGCACATTTGACCGCAACTACGAAAAGCTTAATTAGATATTCGTTTTAGAACCGAACGAGTATACAGCAACGAGGCACTCAGCGATGTTATGTTTTCCCGCATTCTGCATGTGCGCTTCATAACGCCACCGCTGTTAATTTTTACGAGGGTATTGTGATAAAATTCACTTATCTGATTTTTGAGTTAATTAGCGCTCCGTCCGTACGTTGACCAAATCTCTTGTCTCTATAGCGATATAAGCGGATTTTTCTGATTCAACTTTAATGAGTAATGTAAAAGCGAGCTAATTTCGATCGTCACACATGCTTGTAAAAGTTACGAAGGGAACGAAAGAGTTTTCTAGTGATTTCGGATGGAATAGACTGAGATTCTCTCGGTTGAGATTAGTGTGGTTAAAAGAGATAAAATATATTCTGAGAACAATTTGAAATCGTAGATCAAGATATATTCACTTACAGTGCTTTGTCTCTTAAGTTAGCAATTGTTCTTTAGGTATTCTTTCATTTCGTGCCACACATTTTCGATGATAATTTATATGATTTTGTGCAAAATAGTTTTGGTTGAAGATGCGGTATGAAACAGGAGCTATCCTACCCGAAAATAAAGCCGACGCCTCTTCCATGCGATGTTTCATGAGCGTTTTGGTCTTTTATTTCTAGTCACTCCACAAACATCAAGTTTATAAGCCCGTCACTAAAAACAACTTACTTTTAATCATCAAACATCCAAATTCTCTAGGTCTACCAGTACTTTTTCCTATAATTTGGATGGTTCCAGTTTGTCAGTAGTGCTTAACAATATTTTTCATTGAAGGTTTGACCATTAGGAATAGATAAATAAATAATGTTTATTGCCCAATGAATAATTTAAAATTTTATAATAATACATAAGCAAAATGGAACTAAGATAAAACAAACGCATACAACAAAAATTTAATGTAATAATATTGGGACACGATAATTTCCTGCAATCTTTGCTAACTAGGAACATCTCCAATCATTTTAACAAATTTAATGCTATTATTTGCTTGTTCCATTTTGTTTCCCATTACTATTTAATACAATTTTCCATCGTCTCACCATTTACTTGTCCACTAAAGTCGAATATTTTTTTGAAATTTCAATAAAAAATACGATTAACAAATAAGTGTTGTCAAACATTGATGGATGTTCAGCAAGAAGTATAACCGGTTTCCAAGTATTCTAAAGCGTCTCAAAAATAGAATTTTTGGAAAAATTGTTTTACCCTCCCAATATGTAGTTGTTAGAGCTTGTATGCAGGGTTATTCACGATGATAGTCGTGTGCCTCCGAAAGTAATTAAAATATCTTCTTGACATTTTGGTGGATGTTATTATGGATGACAGTCTATCTTCCAAATATATGCTCAATTTCACAATTACCATTCAAGCAGAACCAGATATTACCCTTTCTCATATCAAATAGAACATATATGTTATGAGTTCTTTGCAAAGCGCTCGTAAATGCAAGTTAAATAAATCATAAGGCATTTTATAGTGTAGAGTGCACCAACATTGAGAATGTCAAAGAAGATATATTAATGACTAAATTGAAGTTTGCACTTCTCAGAAATGTCAGACAAAAACGAAGTTGATGCAAACTAAACTCATAATATGCTTGCTAAACTTGCATTTAAGAGGGCTAAGCAAGAAGTCTATAATATACAAGGTATTCTGTTTGAATTAAGAAACTTGGTAGCGGTTTCTGATTCTATCAGGAATGTCGTGAATTTGAAAAAATATAGTTAGGGAATAGATTTTTGTCTGTGGTCTTGTTCACCAAAATAAATCTATTCATACGTGCACTGTAATGGTTTCATCTTGAGTTCAACCTTTGTAAGGAGATAATTTAGTTTGTGTGTCAATTATTCGTCTTTACAATTTTCTTGCGTGTTGTTAGACGTCGTTTTAGGGGGTATTCCTTCGAAATCCCCTATTGTTCTTTTTAGCTCGGGCAATAAGTTTTTAAACAATCTTTATAAATTCCAATATACAAGAGAACGGGCGCGTTTAGGCGATGCACTGTTGTGTGCGGTAAGTTATATTTCCTGAACGAAAAGTGTTAACTAAGATGAGTGCCAACTGTTGGATAACATTGCCACCAAAGATATTTAGTGTTGAGTTTAGATACCACAATATTTTAACCTTACTCTTGCAAAAGAACAAACGAAATCGTTCAGCACCATGTAAAATGTTATCTGTCACCACGGGAAAAACATGTCTACAGCGCAAGTAAACAACTGCGTCGCCTGAATCCGCCCAATAATTTAGCAATAAGTGCGTTAGATGTGAATTTCTACGTAACCTATACGGAGTTCTATTTGTATATTCACTTAATTCAGAGACAGTTTATTGCACAAACGGTTAACAATTCACTGTTTGTAGTCTTTAGAAATGTTATATTTGTATCAGCCTTGACTGCATTACAGCATAAATTAAAGAAAACTACGTTCGCGAGCAGGTTGCCAACATATAGATAAAAACCGACGAGACCGAAATCACAGGCGACCAAATAGCTGCACTCTTGACAACTTTCAAATTAATCACTTGAAATATGACTTATACAGTTGGTCTATCTTACGTTTGCCGACGTTAACAAAGGCGGGCATATGGCGTTACCATGTGTGATTATTTAAAGCTGGCCCTGTTGCCGTCTGAAACGAGTCGGACAACTATAATAAACGTAGTTTGTAAATGTATTTTCTTTACAAAACCGTCTGCGGAACTAGGTCACTAGACATATCTGTACACATGTATTTTCAAATAGTTAAAGTATACATACAAGTATGTATGTATTTCATCGAAATAGCTTCCTATAAGCATTCAATAATTTTATGTGTTATAAATAGTTCTTGGCTTTTCCTAAGCCCTAGGTCCCAAGAATTGAATGAATATGTAGATATATGAATACCAAAATATACAACGGCCTTTTCTGGTTCAAAAAGTTTGCCATTTTGTAGCTTTAGAAGGACATTGAAAAATAATATAAAATACACTTTATTATAGTTTGAAGGATTTTTTTTATAGAGCAGTGACTTAATTTGTAATTATGTCTTTAGTGGTGTGCTGTTTACTTATTTTCTTATTGTTTTTGTAATTTGTACTTTCTATTTATTTATTTTCAGTTCTATAGATTCTAATTGTTTTGTTTCCTTATTTTTGTCATTTCTTTTATTTTTTTATTTCCCACAGAAACTAAAATAGTTAGTTAACAATATGCTTGAGCACAATTAATAACAAAATTATAATTCAGTCTTATCCCGTATGAATTGTTACTTTCCTTGTTTATTCTGGGTGCGCGAAGATGCAATGTTAACGTTTTATGCTCGTTTTCCACTGGTTTGAAGCGTAAAAATCAAATGTTGTGCCCCTGCTGTCTTCTAGATATTAGAGATTGAGAGTTGGTGTGGATTCAACAGTGATCGCACGAATTTATCAGTTTTTAAAAATTTTATAATATGTAATATCATTGATATGTTCTAGTAAATGAAAAATCGAATTAAATTATAATCATAAGTCTATCCTTATCCCCAACGCTTTTGTGTTTCTGTTTTGGAATTCTTCTTTTAAATCCTATTTTCCCCTTTTCAGGTTAACTTTTCTTCCAAATGCCTCTAGTTGTTTTCTTAAGCTGCACGGATTAATTTTCTTGTTTATTCTTCTCAAAATACTTCTTCAGTTACTTTGAACAGTTTTAAATTAATACGATGCTTTAATCGTTGGTTGAAATTGAATTTCCAGGTACTTTTTCGAAAAATATCTGTTGTAAAAAAATGTGCTTTCTATCTGTCCACTTGTTTATTAATGTCATTCCAATGGCTTGAGACTTTTTGTAGTTAGCGTTACGACAGGCATTTTTGATGTTACAGACTTTTGATGTTGTGAATTTAGACTGCCGGATTCTATACGAGATGGTACCCAAAAGAAACCGACCTTTTTTTAAATCTATTTATTTAATTTTTAAACAAAAAAGTTCCAGTACCCCTCAAAGGTTTTTTCTTCCTCTTAGTAACGATGCCAAAACGTTTTCCTTCCATGGCTCTTTTCTGTCGAGAAAAAATGTCGCAGGGGACAAGGTTGGATGATTATGAAGGTGGGGCACAGGGGCCATGCAATTTTTGGTGCACAAAATTGGCGCACAGACAGGACTGTGTGAGCAGGACCGTTATCGTGGTGGGAAAACCAGTGCCCAACTGCCACAAATCAAGCCTTTTCCGTCGCAAACTGTCGCGTAATCTTTTCAAAACTTCCTGGTAGAGCGCCTGATTAACTGTCTGACTTCTGGAAGAAACTCTGAAACTCGGAAAAAACAAATCAGCATTGTTTTGAGGTTTGATTTCACTTAACGAGTTTCTTGGGATGAGGAGAGCTTGCACTCTTCCACTAGCTTGATTGTTGCTTAATTTCAGCGTCGTAATCGTAGTACCATGATTCGTCACCTATGATAACCTTGAAAACATAGTTTCTATTATTTTGGAACTCTTGCTTCAAAGCAAAGCATGCTTCCACGGGACCTTGTTTTTGTTCAGCGGTCAACAGTCGAGACACGAATTTGGCCGCCACCCTTTTCATGCCCAAATCATTCGTTAAAGTTCGCAAAATTAAACTCTAAGTCACTCCCGACAGCTCCACAACTTCTTCAATGGACTGTCGTGGATCTTCCGGGATGATTTTGCGAATTCTTTCAACATTTTCATCGGTTCGAGGGACAAGCACCCAAAACAACTGCCATTAAAAAATTCACACAAGCCGAACGAAACCTTCTTTAGCGACGACTAATTTAAGAATGGTACCTCTATACGCTTCCAGTGACAGAACGCGATATTACAAAAGCTCCGCCCACCACAACATCCGCTCTGTTTCTTTTGGGTACCCCCTCGTATAATGAATGTTGTGTGAGTTTTGTGTGTTTTTACAAAATTATATGGTGTTAAACTGTAAGAATATAAAATATTGTCTACATGAAATGTATATTGTAATTGGCGGTGATTTATAATATTAAACAGAAGTTGTCAGCAACAAAAGAATAAGCGGACGCCACACTCTGCCGTTTTTAGTTCGAGTCGCCCTTGGGAAAAGACGTAATTCGCCAAGTGGTTTATTTAAAAAGTAATTTCAGCGTTGTAGTGGCAAAATTATATTTCAACACCAGTTCATGTCCTTTCATTTGAAAGGACACACATACATACATTTTTTAAACTGACAAAAGAGTATCTAGGCGATGCTTTCGAAACTACGACAGAGATGTATATTTTTTTAGTTAGATAAGACAAAACTTCAAATTCATTACATTATA
>LR737384.1:17109856-17193201 GCA_902655005.2 Marronus borbonicus | reverse complement strand
TATAACGAAAGTACTCTACGAAGAATTTCCAGCCTAACACAGAAACAAGTTTTTTTATCAAATTAGGTTTATTTCTCCATACAGTATCTCTGTAATAAATGTAGTTTTCCCAAAGATGGTCGATCTTTTTAATACATAAGCATTTTGTTCTGCAAAATAAGCACGTGATAGTCTTTTCATGAAAATCTCTCGAAACTTTGCCTGATCTGGCGAATAGAGTGGATGGTCTATCAATTTGAAACCCAATCCATGAATATTGCCATGGCGGCCACTGAAGTATAGGAACAAAACTTGCATTTCTTCAAACACGGCCGCTTCTCTCCAGTTTCTGCCCTTAGATTGCCAAGAAATGATACGTGACATGCCCCCAATACTGCTCTACCTTTTTGAAGATAGTCGATTAACAATATACTGACGTATCCAAGTTGCATCTGCATTTATTGATCGACATCAAAACTCAGATTTACTTCGCTCAAACAGCTTCAATAAGGTTTTATAAATATTTATTCGAATGCGTTTTTGGTCATGAGTGAGGAAGCGTACCACCCAATGTGCGACTGCTTTTTTATGTCTAAATCTGCAGTAGTATATAACGAACATGTTCTTTCAAGATACATTGCTTATAGCCTATGCTATCTCTTTAACAATTGTCCAGTACTATTTGGAGAACTTTTCTGATGTTTTCAGTAGAGGTTGCAGTTATTGTCTGTCCCGAACGTTCATCGTCGATCAAACTGGTACGGTCACGTTTAAATTCTTGGCCAACATTTCATTCTGGCAAATATTACTGCAGATTTGCCGTGAATAGCATTACATTACCTTTAATTTGCGTAGACGTGTTGCCTTTCAAATGCAAGAACACCTCAATATTTGATATTTTTCATTTTCCAACATGGATGAAGAGTATCTTTCAACGCATGCGCCCTTCATATTGAGGCGTGAATCTTTTCAGACTAACTTCGTATATGATACTGCCAATAAACCGGTTCATTATTATATGAAAGCATTTATAACATTAAACCAGTTTTAGATATTGCATTGTTTTCTCACAACTGTCTGCAAGTATAATATATAAAACAATAACACTTGATAACTAAGCAAATAAGCCATATCTATTATAAATAAAGTCAGAGGTAAGGTAAGGAGTAAGGAAATTTGTAGAGATATTAATCTCTGATTTATCAAATGCATTTATTTGTGAATATAAATTAGACTAGATGTTGCCAAATTATTACATTAACTGTTTGGCATGGTTCATGCATATAAAGCGAATAAGATATGATGCAAGCGTTTCACTCCAAAACACAGCAATCGGTAGCAAAAATATGAAAGCAAAGGTTTCATTAAATACATACTTGCTTTGAGAAAAAAAGAGTTTTTTTATTATCGCTGAGCAATTTTCAGGGAATTGAAGTCACTTGAAAGAGAGAATTGCTTTACTAAGTTATTATAAAACGAGTAATTCGCACAGTAGTGAACATTAAAATAATAGTTCCGCAGTACGGCTTCTTAGATAAAAGCACAAGAGTTCTATGGAAGTGCATTTGCTTTGGAAGTAATCATCAAGCACGAATTAAACGGAAATCAAAAGCTACCAGAGCGAATTATAAAAATAAATGGATTAATATAAGTAACGCATTTTTTTTACTGAGAACCGTTATACGAAAGAGAAACAAACAGCAAACAGGAAAATAACAAGCCTACCTAAATAGGCTACCTAGAGAGATTTACGCTTACATCTGGGTATATTTTCACATTTAATATTATGTACTGTTGAAAACAAATTGAAGCGTTTCATTAATTAATTTACATTTGACTTTCAAAGTTTGTTGTGTTGAAGTGTGCGGAGATTTATCTTTTATACAAAACTAAGGTGATCACATGATTGCGTTTCACACATAGCAATCTCTCACTGAAATGACGTCATTATTTTAATATACTTTCAGGAATATGTTTAACCGTTTGATTTCTTTTTAACTACGTTTCTATTTGAAAAACATGTATATAGGATGTTTCAGAAATAACTCGCAATCTTTAAAAGGTAACTATTAGGTATAGAATCTGAAAATCATAATATTGTGCAAAAATTAACCAATATTACAGTAAACTTAAATGCAAGGAGACATTATTAAAGCTCCGAAGTTCAGACGCTTTAGAAATTCCAATGGTTATTTAGTTTTTAGATGATGAGCTCTTGAACACAAACGTGGTTATACCCACAATATTTCTTTATTCGAAGTTATTTCCCCAATGCTGTAAATGTTGCGTGGATTACTTGCCTGAGAAATTTAGATAGTACTTCTTCTTCATGCGCCGTCTCCTTTAAGAAAGTTGGCTATCATCATGGCAATTTTCACTTTCGATGTTGCATCTCTAAACAATTCAACTGAACTATTCTTGTACCACTGTCTTGGTTATTCAGCCAGAATACGCACCTTCCTCCTGTACTTTTTCTGCCCAATATCTTTCCTTGAATAATGGTTTGTGAGAGTGCGTATTCCTTCCCCCGCATCACGTGGCCAAGATACTGCAATTTTCTGATTTTAATTGTGTTTACAATTTCTCTCTCCTTGTCCAATCTTCTTAATACCTCCGCATTTGTTGTTTTGTTCAACTAACTTATTCTTAGGATTCTTCTACAGCACCACATCTCAAAGGCTTCCAACTGGTCAATGTTCTTAATTCTTAATTAATAATAAAATTCTTCTTAATTGTCCAGACATCCATACCATATAAAAGCACTGGAAACACGTAGCATCTCAGCATTCTAATCTTGAGATGTCGGCTAAGGTCGTTTCTGCATAACACGTTCCTCGTTTTGTCGAAAGCTTTATTAAAATCCAGAAAGCATAAATATACAGGTTGGTTGATGTGCCTACATCTTTGAGTCAACACGTTCAATGCAAACAGCGCCTCTTTAGTTCCCATTGCGTTTCTGAAGCCAAATTGGGTTTTGCCATTTCCTAAAGATCCTCTGATGTATAATCCTCAGGAATTTCTTAAGGGTGTAATTCATTAGGCTTATCGTCCGGTGGTTCTCGCATTCCTATGCATGCACTTTCTTTGGTAGTGGGATAAATGTCGACCTGAGCCATTCCTTAGGGATGATTTCGGTGGGGTTTAAAATAACTTAGTTCTTCATTTATTCTTTCTGTTAAATGTTGTTTTATTGTTGGGTTCAATTGTGATAGTTGCAGCCGCTCTCTGTTGTTATCGGCTGCTTGTTTCTTTAGTTGGACTTCTAGTTTAACTATAACTGGATTGTGATCCGATCCCCCATTTCAGCCTGGGTAGGTTTTGGCTGACTTGATGGCATTTCGGTATTGCTTGTTTATCAATACATAGTCCATCTGATTTCTTATAATGTTGCCAACTTTATCTGCTGGAAATTTCCATGTATATAGCCCTCTTTCATGTAACTTGTAAAAGGTGTTTGCTATTTCCATATCTTGTTCTTGGCAAAACTGAGTTAGCCTGTCTCCCCTTTCATTCCTTGTTCCTAATCCAAAGTCCCCAATAACGTCTTCAACTTTCCCACCAATCTTATCATTAAAGTCACCCATAATGATCGCGATATCTCGATTTCTCACTGTATCTAGGGTCTATTGGAAGTCACCATAAAATTTCTCCACTTCTTCTTCCTTCTTATTCGACGTTGGGACATACACCTGAACCACATTAAGTATTCCTCGTGTTATCTTTATCCTAATCATAACGACTCTATATGAGACAGGCAAGAAGCCGGTTATGGTATGTTTCGAGTTCTAGCGTACCATTATCGCTACGCCATTTCAATGTCGTGGATCGCTGTTACCCGAGCAATGTATTGTCGCCTGATCAACTTGTATTTCTGCTGAATCGGGCCATCTTGTTTCGCTAGCTAACATCGGGTCGTTGCATTTCTTGAAGCACATTGTTGACTTTTCCCGCTTCATATATAGATCTAACATTCCATGTTCCCATCCTTATTACTTTCTTTCTTCTTCTTTCTTTCAGTAAAATTTCAGTATCAAATATGTGATTAAAGTACCTTCGCATCTATAGAGGTAACATATCATTTGGAGACAACACATTTATTATTCATTTTTTATTTATCATTTGGAATGTTTTCTATAAATAAGATACATAGTAATAATTTTTAGTTTTTTAATAATACATTAAAATAGTATTTTTTTTAAGATTTTTTTTTATTAATTTATTTTGAAATGAATGAACAAAATATTAGAAGAGACCACAATTTGCGCGAATAAACCTCTGGATTCGCCGAGTAAAATTATCACGCAAATGAGGGTCTGTGCCTCTCCTCAGATACGTACTGTGGCATGAAAGTTTAATCGGTGAAACTAGCGAACTGGAAAGTCATAGAACTGGTAGAACTAAGAACTAGAAAATTTCAATAAACGAACGTTAACATTTCAACTGCATATGTGAAACAGTTCAGAATCCTTACCGTGAACAAAGGTATTACTTCAGCCTATAACAGTCAACATTTGACATATTTGTTTCTGGAAATCCAGAAACTTACTCAAAGGCGATAAAAAAAAAGAAACATTAAAACATAAATATAATAAACATAAAACGCATCCCTTCAGCTACTGCTTTTGTTATTATTTTTCGAAATAATTCTGTTTTACATCCAAATTAAGTGGTACCTTTTTTTCACTGTCATTCATTTTTTTATCAAAGTACAGCAGAGATAATATAGGTTAGAAATATTTTACGTAACAAGTAGGTGATAGATAAGAAAAGGGACAGTGTAGAGTTTTCGTTTGTTCCGAAATCGTTTGTGGTAAATTAAAATCATGAGCCGGTTCATAATCGAATATGCGCTCTACGACAATCTAAAACAACAAAAGTGTTTCGTGAAGTCCAGCTCATTTCTGCAGGCTTGTAGTAAGTAGCCACTAAGTAAGTAGCCACTACTATAATCAACTATTATGTACTGTTTTGTGTTCTATGTATTGTAATTTATACTCCTGATGATAATCTGTCAATTAAACTTGATTCGTGAGAAGGCGCCTTAATTTACTCACATGAATAGAAGACGTTTTATGGCTAAATTCAATTATAAAACTAAACCTGGAATTCTATGTATGTATCATCCACGTATGTACGCTAACGGTTCTATTATAAACTTTTGCAAAGCGCCGGTATGTTTATTAGATTTCGCAGAAACATCCAGCGGGCAAGATATACCGAACGGTTTCGGAGCATCATCGGTCAGCAATTCTATAAATACGTGCGAATGCGATGTTTCCTGTTTTCTTTCGTATTAACGGAGAAAGAAAAAGGAAGAATACGTCGATTGTTTTAATGACGTTGTTGAAAATTGGAACGTATAAAACGCTAAAATAGCACACGCCGTTTCTTTAATCTAAAACGGCCATAAAAAAGAATGTTCGTTGTTGATCTCCGGCTCCTGTTTTCCACGTTTCATCGCTTTCTGCTCCTTTATGGTCATCAATTGTAGAGATTTATGGATAATAATAGTTGGGAATTTAGTACCGATATTCCTTCTTTAATTATCTCGACTACATAAATTCAAAATACAGATAGTATGAGCTCATAATTTTAAAAATGAGCTACTGTTTCCTTTACAACATTAATAAATAAATATGTGAAGCTTAGGGTCGTAATCCTGGATGTAAATTTCAGTCAGTTACCTTTTTTTCAAAAAAGCAATGAGCTGATTGCACATATTTTCACAAGTAATTCAAAAAGGGAAAAGTTAAAATATTCCAATAACTAAAGCATACTTAAATAGACAAAGTGAATATGTTATGACTTTCGGACTTTACGGAGGGAGCAAATAAAACGTTATCTTTAGACCCAAGAACCATTGACATAAACACATTTGTTCTAAGGTTTCTCGAATAACGCTGTGTTCGAAAAGAAATTTGGTAGCTCTGCTACTACTCCACAGCATTTCCCAAGCCCTCATTCGATAAAAACCGACGTCCTTTCAAGTGTTTCTTTTTTAAGTTTTGGTAGACAATAATGGTCACTGGGGGCGAGGTCGGGACTGTAAGGTGGATGTTGTAATTCCTCAAAGCCGCATTTGCTGCTTTATCGCTTGAACAATTCGTGCTTTATGCACCCTGAAGAAACAGAGTTTTTTGAGGGTAATTATGGGTTTTCTTTCGCATACATCCGCTTTCAGTAGCTATAGGTAGATTTTAATTCAAGCAAAAGATAATAACTCCGCATGATACATTTATTTTATAAATACAATACACTACACATAACTTATCTTTTGTACGAAATTCATTTATCAGTAGAGCGCAACAAGTCCATTGCCTAGCCAGTAGCGTCACTGTGCTGGATTAACCGAAATAAATGTGCGCGTTATTTAAAACAAAAAACAATAAGAGAATTTATAAAGACGCAAACATAATAGACGCAATAACATAATATAATATACGCAAACAACTTACCGAATATGCTTAGGTGGCTGAGAAGAAATCCCGAAGTGAGGCTTTCAGCACCTGTATCATAGCGTACGTCTCTACACCTGGGTCTCTTTGAGACCCGTTCGTTGCAGGCTAGCAAATAAGGGTGCGACGGTCATTGTCCGTGCTACTATCGATACTACGGAATTTTCTTTAATGTCTGTAGTTTCATCTATAGTTAGCCCCAGCCTTTTTATTGCGATTTTCACACAATTCTCAATCTTCTCGCGCACTAACGGCAAATACCTACGTAGCGTCTGCCGACTTGGTAGTTGCCATGATGGATTGCATTTTTTCCAAAATTGACGAAACATTGTTTATCCGATTTTTGGAAACGATATATTGCACGCACTTCATCATCGTTAAATCACATAGAAATTCTGTATACAGTCTGCTTCCTTTTTTTTTTAATTTGTGTGTTGCGCTATTTACATGGTTCCTACATATGTATGATTTCCAACATAATAGACATTTATCGCAAACTTCACATTTAATTTACTAAAGGAAGGCACATTTAATGCATAGGGAAATGTTTCTAAAAAAGCGTTTTAAAACAGTTATTCCGTTAATAAAATCTCTTCCTGTCGGATTCAATTATTGTTTCGCCCATAGCCACACATAAGGTATATAAGTGAGCAAAAGTGAACCGCAAGCTTTCCACGTCATACAAATTTACCTACGTACATTTTAACATAGCGGTAATTATAAGTTACAAAACAAAATTACTACGTCATGTCGATACGCTCGAATACCTAAATTGTGAATGAAAATTACCGTTGGAAATCTTATTACCGAATAATTGTTTGAACTAGTCTTCTGTGAAAATACCCTGTAATTACCGAAATTACATGGTAATCAGTTAACGTAAACGAATGGAATTTGGTAGAATATTGGATTTTGCAAAGAAGTACAAAAGCACAACGTATGTACAGATTATTTCTGGAATTAATTAACGGAGTAAAAGATAATTCACTTAGGCTCGCTTTTTTATTATTTTTCCACAAATAGAATAGAGAGACATTTCAAATAAACTTCTTAACTAAGGCCTCAAAATGAAAGAAACTTTTTTCTCAAACTTAATCAAATCTCTTTAGCAAGCGTTACTTTTTAGTTCCTTTGCAAGTCATGTTTGGCATTGTGATCACTTGGAGAATTTATTAATGAGAACAACTGCTTTTTACCTCGGGCCTTTTGATTTTATTTTACTTTTGTATTGATTGTGTTTTATATTTGTTATTATTGTCACCAAGTGATATGCTTGAGGCTTTGCATGCAATAGGAACTGCGAAAGAGCTCTGCAGTGTTACAACGAAACATCTCCGGATAGGATGCTGCCTAGTAGGACATACTACCGCTCTTTCAAGAAGTTTCAAGAGAAGGAGAACAACTTTAAAGCCACTGACGTGAAAATAGCTGCCAAAGTAGCAGTCAGTTCAAATGGTATCAAACTGAACAAGATGCGTCCTACCACTAAAATACAGTTGACTTGCGAAGAGTTGCACAAAAGAATCCATATCTTAGGTTATCTAAGAGATTTCGCATACAAGTTCGATAAGCACCACACCTATCCACATGCGGTTCTACTACCGGTACATGGTTTGCTGACAAATGGTCCAAGGGGTAGTTTGCCCACAACCCTTATACAAAAAAGATCATATCTTGAGTCGTTCAAGAGATATCACGTACAGATTCAGCACACATGACACTCAACTACGTGCGATTCTATCACTGGAATACCGTTGACTTATAAAGAATCCAAGGGGTAGTTTACCTACAACCCTTTCACAAAAAAAATTATATCTTGAGTCACATACAAATTCGACAGGACAATACCTATTTATCTGCGATTCTACCATCACGGAATACTGTTGACTTGCAAAGGGTGTGCCTACAACCCTTGCACAAAAAAATTCATATCTTGGGAAGTCCAAGAGATATCACACACAGATTTGACTCCTGCGTGCAATTCTACCACCGGAATACCGTTGACTTACAAAGGCTCCAAGGAGAACTTTACTTACAACCTTACACAAAAAATGATGTCTTTAGTCGTCCAAGAGATATCAGGTACAGATTGGACTCACACAACACTTACTCACCTGCAGTTGTCACTTTTACGGAACCAGAATTAAATAAGGCTGCCACGTATTTCGTAGCACCGCTAACAGTTACGATGATGCTCTTACGAGTGTTAACAGCTGAAGGTACTACGTTTTTAAAAAGAAAATGAAGGTAATATTGCCCAAGGTATAAAATTCATCACAATTTCAACTGCAAGGTCCAATCGACTAAATTACACAATTTGAATAATTGTATAGGATCCCTGTTTTTTGCTTGAACAATTTACTAAAGGCGTAGCGATATATAAATTGAACACCGTATATTTTTCAATTATTTATATGAGAAAACCTAAAAAATCCTATTACTGTAGCACTAAAATGAAAAACAAAACAGATAGGATTAAATTTAGATTTATTCAATAATACCTCCATATATCTATGTCGCCTGTACACAGTGTTCTTTAAGAACTCCCGCAAGGAGAATCCATTTATGATACGTCGGTAGAGCTCGTCGACCAATCCATCTATCTTTATAGGTTTCAGTTAAATCTTCTGCAGTTTGTAGGTGCACCTGCAAACTGCAGAAGAAAATATCTGTTTAAATTTTTTTCTCATAACATGTACTTGTTCTTCTTAATACGTATACTACCATAACTACTGTAAGCCTAAAAAGCATTTAAAAATAGTGAACATAACTTGAATAAACGGCTGCTCAAATTTCGCTGTAATTGATCGATTCGTAACCAATCATGACAAAAAGCAGCTGTATCCTCTAAACATAGCCAATGCTATGAGCTCTTTTTTTGAAGCAATTTCAATGCGTCACAGTAAGCCTATCGGAATCACTTACATGTTCAGACACCAAAGCACTGATGTGCTGTCATCTGGAGACTAGCAGCACAAGAGCGGCTCGAGTGTTAGTTTGGCATCTATACCCGGCTGTTTGTGGTTGTATCTCTTGGCATTGGATAGGATAGGATAGAAAGGAGATATGAGGCAGTTGGCTAGTGCTTACTATCTTTACATTGCTTTTGCCACGAGAAACTCCATCATTACAATAAGCTACCAGGTGTGTCGGTAATTCTTTTCCGGTTTTTTCGCTAAAGAAAACACGTTACTTAGAATGGATAGTTAAAATTTATTTATTCAAAGTATTGGCCATTTGATTCTATACATTTTGTCCATCTCTCAGGCAATTTATGAATGCCATTCCAAAAGAACAGTTCCTCCTTTGAGCTAAACCATTCATCGAGCCATTTTTTAACTTCTTCGAAATCGGCGAAGTGCTGCTCTGCAAGCGCGTGCCCCATCGATGCGAAAAGGTGGTAGTCGGATGGAGCCAGGTCTGGAGAGTACGGCGGGTGCGATAAAACTTCCCATCCAAGTGATTTCAACATTTCTTTGACTGGTTTTGCTGTATGAGACGGCGCGTTGTCATGTTGCAAAATCACTTTATCATGTCTTTCAGCGTATTGTGGACGTTTTTCGATCAATGCACAGTTCAAATTGATCATTTGTTGTCGGTAGCGATCACTATTAACTGTTTCTCCCGGTTTCAACAGTTCATAATATACGACACCAATCTGGTCCCACCAGACACAGAGCATGGTCTTGCGACCAAAGCGATTTGGCCTTGCAGTCGATGGGCCAGCTTCGCCAGGTGATAACCATGATTTTTTTCGCTTGGGATTTTCGAAATAAATCCATTTTTCATCACCCGTTACTATTCGATGCAGAAATGACTTCCTTTCATACCTTTGAAGCAGAATTTCACTAACGATTTTTCGATTTTCCATTTGTCTGTCATTCAATTCATGTGGCACCCATCTCCCCATCTTTTGGATCTTTCCCATAGCTTGTAATCGTTCACAAATTGCTACTCGGCCCACATTCAACTTTTCTGCTAATTGTTTTTGAGTTTGTGTTGAGTCTTCATCCAATAGCTCCTGCAATTCCGCGTCTTCAAACGTTTTCGGCCTACCAGGACGTTCTTTATCTTGAACGTTGAAATCACCACATTTGAATTGTCGAAACCACGTTTCACATGTTCTTATGGTTGGAGCATGCTCACCGTAAGTCTCTACTAGCAAACGATGACTTTCAGCGGCTTTTTTCTTTTGATGAAACAAGAAAAGTAATGCGTGCCGCAAATGCACGTTTTCAGGCACAAAACTCGACATTTTCAAAAAATTATAAATCTATAACGCTGTTATTTTGGCGGAACGTAACTTGTGTAGTTTTAAGGTTAATGTCAGTAGAATAAAATTACATATGTATCAAATCATAACATTTCATACTTATGGCCAGTGACATCTGCCGGAAAAACCGGAAAGGAATTACCGACACACCTGGTATATTAGTTACTATGGTCATTGTCCAGTTTCCCGTTGGAAAAATGAATTGTCTGCAGTTATACTTATTTGAAATAATGTAGTCATTTTTAAGACTGCAAGATGTACTATTTTGCGTAATCACACGCCGGCGCTGGCGTTATAGCTAAAGTTATAGTTTTAACACACGATAATTTTAGTAACTTCTGACTGTCGCATGAAGAACCACAAGATACACAAGTTTTTAAAATTGCGTGTGAAAAGAGCCATCTAAAAGTCTGTTGCGTACCTTCATCCTCTGCCTACACTTGCTTGGCTTTATTCAATATATTTTTTGCTATTAGAGCGAAAAAAAATTATTTAAGAGTAATTCTAGCAATGATGCATTGATATATAACCAACAGCGTTCTGTCGAGTCATACTATTTAACAAATAACATCCTTTTTATAACACAGTAACAATAATTTTTGGCTATGGGAGAGGGAGACAAGAGGGAGACAAGAGAGAGACAAGAGAAACGTTCAGAAAATGAAATCTATTAAAGCTTGCGTAGCTCATTACACAATTAATCCTTTCTGCACAGATTACTTGCCATTTCTTCCAATGCTTGAGCGCCGCGTAACTTCACAACCGTTTAATTTTAATTCCTGGTGTATTCATTGATGAAAATTGATTTATTTATTTATACGAGCATGTAAACTTGGCAAACGTGTCTGCCTTATATCAAAACGGCATACTGACGTGCACTGTTTTTATACCGCTTGGATTATTAACCCTTTTCGTCGATATTCACAGCGATAGCCAGAGCATTAGGCTGGAAAATTTCAGACGTTTAAACCCGTATATAGCTAACTATAAATTTAGAATTGCACATACACATATACGAACTTATGAGTAATCTACGCAGGTATGTAAATAATGAGACATTATACATCACGTATGTATATGTTTGCGTGTACTACTGTTTATTACAGTATAACTTATGAAGAATTTTGCCGGAATAAATCAATCGATGCTCTAACGCAGCGCTGCGCTATCCAACTGACGGCCCCTAAATTTATTTTTACGGCGCGGGAAGCAAATCACCTGTTTTTAAATAAAAATTTGAATAGTCTTATCTATGCCAAACTAAATTAATAATTAAAATGAAAAGGAACCAGTTTTGTTAAAAAAAAAACTTATAGCAGTAGCCGCTGTGATGATATGAGTCTTCTAAACTTGCCGATGCACATGCTTATTGCAAGTTTAATCACTAGTTATTAATTGCCGGTTTGAAGTTAAGCTACTTATATTGTATTATATTATGTAAGTACGTTTCTCTTATGAGATCATAAAATAATTAATATCTATAATTTAAAATGTATTTAGAAAAATATCGCTACTACCTTTCAATACACGAAGAAAGTATTCGTCGTGTTGGGTGTTATAAGAATAGCATAAACGAACTACTTATTTAAATGTTTATTAATTTAATTGTTTTAACAATGTAGCAAAATCTTAAGAATCATCAGTAGGCGCATAATTTGAGGTTTAGAAATGGCAAAAGCAAGCATGCCATTTTCGAGTGGAGGATTGATAAAAAATGTGCTGTAAAAATGTGCTGGACGGGTCTTTAATGCCGAAGAATTGTTAATCAATTTAAAACCGGTTCACTTTCTCCTGAGATTGTAAGCCAGCATGCAAGAGAAATCGACATACATATCGCTAACAAATTAGAAAACATGATCAATAATTGATGCTATTTTTCTATTGCTTTAAACGAAACTACAAACGTTTCTAATACAAGTCAAATGCTTATTTATATTTAAAAAACTTAAATGAGTTGGGTATTCGGAAGAACTTCTAAAATCACGGTCATTATACAGGTTAAGTCGGGAAGAACAGACTAAACTCCAGAACTACATTGTACACGTGAAAATAATGCAGAAAAACTCATGTTCTTATCCGATTTTCATTTGTCTCAAATTTGTATACATCAACATTTTCGTAAACATACCCTTCTTTCAATAATTGTTAAAAAATACCGTCATTGGCCTCTAAACATTTTAGGCTTTATTTACGAACAGCGCCTATTGCTCTCTTAGTTGCTTCATATTCGGAAGTTCATACGCAGGCAAAAATTTGACGGAAGCAAATACAGGGTCTCCGTTTCGGATGGAGTTTATACCGAAAAGGAGTTATATTAGCCGAAAACGGAGAATGCTTCCTCTGCTTCGAACAAAATTTCATATGAGACGAAGGTACCAGGTTTCCTTGGCTTTTTACCAACACCGGCAAGGAATAAATTACCTCATTTTTGTTTTCGCTCTCTATAACTTCGGATTTAACCTCCAAATATGAATAAACATATCTTTTTCGGATAATATTTCCTTCTTTACGGAGTCTCTTCTTTGCGGAATAAGCATTCTTATTTCCGCGAAGAAACATAACAAAGAAAGGAGAAAAGTAACACCTAAAGAGAAGAATCTTCTTCCGAGTTTTGTTAGATCCACTAAATGGATGCGCCAATCAACTACATCACTACTCCGTGACATAATTTGTTTTACTTGAAGCTGTGTAATTTGTGGTCGAGCTAATGGATATGACAGACGTTGAAAACTTACATTTATTCGTAACAGTTAAATATGGGAATCCTAATATTGCTGGCTGTAATATTTATTGATCAAAGCAGGTGTAGATAAGGCGGATAAGTAATTTATATATAATTATTTCACACACCAAAATCAAAATAAATTGCTGTTTTGTTTTGTACAGGATTTGTATTGTGTATAGCATTCACCGTCGAAAATCGAAATAGCCCTGCTGACGATATTCTGCGTTCAAACTGACTGTAAACAACGCCACAAATGCCATAATAGCGTTAATGCATCTTCCACCGCATACAGCAAAAGACAATACTAACTAAATGAAGGGTATATATCCGAGACAGCAGACACACTCATCGTAATTCATATCGCGAGGAATGTACTTCCCCAGTGGTAAATTGCCTAACTAAAAATTCACATGTTTTTAGATACCTGCAAAGATTGAAGACAAGTTTCCAACTGTACCTATTCAGCCACATTTGTTCACAATTGACTCGTCTGAACGAAGTATCGAGGAATATACATATTTTTAGACAATAACTCATAATACATCCATAAATTCCAAAGGTGCATTAGGAGCATTTGATGAATTACTTCATACTCATTCGTGTTTAAAGCAAGGTACATATTATTATTAAAATCTTTGTGGCTCTATATAGAAATCGATATTTAGCGTATTTTGGTCTTACCTTCAAATAGTAGAAAGTAGCAGTAAATGTTCTTGTTTTAGATGTGGCAAAGAAATATTATTTATTGAGTTTTTCAGTGATCCTATGTATAATAATTGTATAGTCTAAACAAGATTATTTTATTATTTCTGTTCAAACGTTACACCATATATGTATATTTGCATATGTAGATCATATACTTAATAATACTAATAAGTATTATATAAATATGTACACTGCCGTTCAGTGAAGTTCGGTCATACAATAAAAAGCTATTATATCACACTGTATACAATTATTAATACATAAAATTAGAAAAATAAGCATACACTCTTTTCTAAGGGATTACAACCATAAATTATTATGTAAAGTAGAAATATTGCGACAACCACAATAAAGTCTCTTTTATTATCATTCGAAGAATTTTCTCGGAAGTACGGATCTTTTGAAACGGGTCGTTTGGAAATTATTAACGAACAATACATTTAGGAAATATACCGCAGCATCATTCTTGTTTATTTATCACAGACGTAAAGATATAAATTTGCTTCATTTTACTGTTAAACGTGTGTTGGTGTGCACCTGTCGTTTTTTTCGAGAAAGTTTTAAGAAAATTTACTTCAAAATGGCACGTGGCAAGCCTACCAGTGTAGAAAAACGTTCACGCATTATTACGCTGTTGAAGAAGGATATTCGGGGCGACAAATTGCTGAAAAAATAAATATGAGAAGTTCAACAGTAAATGACATCATAAAGCGATATCGGACAACTGGAACTATAGAAAATCGTGTTCGTCCTGGAGCATCTAGGAAAACAACAAAAGCTGAAGATTTGAGAATTGTATTATTAAGCAAACGCAATAGAAAATTAACAGCGCCACAAATAGCAGCCGAAGTCAACCACGGCCGTGAAGAAACAGTTTCGGCGAGTACGATAAAACGTCGACTTCAATAAGCGGACCTTCATGGACGCATTGCCATTCGAAAACCCTTATTACGTCGGGGCAACAGAGCTAAACGGCTACAGTAGGCCCGTTCTCATCTAGATTGGTCGTTAGATGATTGGAAACACGTGCTTTGGAGTGACGAGTCAATGTTTGAGGTTTTTGGGAAAAATCGACGAGTTTATGTCCGAAGATCTAAAACCGAAAAGTGTTCCCGAACTACATTGTGCCTACAGTGAAGCAAGGGCGTAGTTCTGTGTTAGTGTGGGGATGTTTCTCCTTTGCTGGGACGGGAGATGCAGAGTGCAGGGTGTAATGAGGAAGGAAAATTATTTTGCAATACTCCAGAATCATGCAGTGCCATCAGGATTGCGAATAATAGGCCGTAACTTTACATTCATGCATGACAACGACCCAAAACACACTACGTTAACCTTTTAACAAAACTTATCGAAAGAATGCCTAGAATAGTTCGAGCGGTGATTAACAGCAAAGGAGGTTTTTTCGACGAAAAAAAAAATAATGTTCAGTATGTTATATTAGGCCAGAATAACTTGTTATTTATTTATTTTTGTCTTTTTTACCTGTACATACAATAAAATTGCATTTTGTTTCTAGTTTCGTTTGTTTCTGCCTTTCTACTTTCTTTTCTACCTTTTCATGTTTTTTACTAACCGACCGAACTTCGAAAATAAAATTAATTACAAATCTGATATATGTACATGTTCAACATTGTAATTTTAATGTAAATACTCACAATTCTCTCCGATAGCTTTACAATTTCTAGAGGTGATAATTTTAAAATGTTAGCCTTTATGTTTAAGTTGTACCTAATGCATCGTGCCTAAGTACTGGCCCTCACTTACTCATGATTGCGAATGTTATTTTTATCTATCAAATAAGTAATTATTCATATGCAGAATGAAGAATGTAAGATCCGAAAGGTGCACAATATAGCTCTACTGAGGTGTTAAACTCCTCCTTTGTGATGGCAATTACATCGGTCACCTTGCAGACGAAGTAAAACCTTTCTTTAACGGATGTAATTAACTCCGTAGCCGTGGTAAACACTTCCCGTATCCCTCCACAACGGGAGAAATTCCTTCCAAAACGTAATTAGAATGTTTCGATTGCACAAATAAAAATCTACTACTACGGTTGACGTTTCATCGGTTCAGGAATACAAAATTTTACTCCAGAATGGATCCTATAACGAGTTGCGAGGAAGCATCAGAAAAGGATATAAACCGGTGTTAAATCCAATAAAAATAATTGTATGGACATAAAAGAAACTGTTACCCAATAATTAGGTCCATTGAAATTTTACATATATTTTTGTTACATTTTTTTTAACTTTATTTTAATGTTTTCTTCATATAAATATACTAATTATCAACGTGGCATTAATTTACTTTTCGATTATCTAGCTTTTTTTTCGATCGAAATATTTGCAAAAGAAAAAAATTCCCCGCGGATTAAGGGAAGTTGGGCAGCGCTAGCCTAACAGTTTAGAGATATTGGGAAATATTAGATACGTTATTATCTAAACTAAACAAACAGTACTAAAATCTAATCGTAAAACGTTCCTTTAACAGTCCTATTAGAACTCTGCGTACTGTGCAGTACAGTAAACTTCGGTTATAACAAACATTCAGAGGAGGATACAAAGAAAGAGAGTTCGTTGGTAAACGGACAAAAGAAGAATAAGTTATAACGCAAGCTACACCAGAAATGAGGCAGAATGAGAAGTTTTAGAATAGGTATCAGAATTTCGGTGATATATTTACTCTGCATCAGTGTAAGTTAAACATTTATTAACTCAAAGCAATAATTTCTCGATCTCTTCACTCTGCTTGTGTAATAGTTGTCGCTTTTGTTAGTTCTTTAATTCAATTCGTCACAAAATTCTATCTAACTCACATTTATTTTAATTAAACGTGTTTACAACATTGTAGATTACTACACTAGATTTGGCGAGCAGACGCAGTAGCAACATGATTAACTTAATAAAATGATTAAATTAATGATATCTTTCAGTTTGGTTTGCTATCGCTCTTAAGCTTCATATTTTAACATGATCTTTTCACTCAAATATTGGTTTCAATTTACGTTCTTTATTGTTGTCTGTGTTTCTGTAGCATGTTTTACTGCCGTTCTCACTTATATTCGATATAAAGGGATATATAAAACTAATGTCTTATGAAAAAACAATACGTTGATGTGTAGATTATCTACATTAAAACAACATAAGAATTATTCAAATCTTATAGACCTTGTTGAAGAAGAATGAAATTTCGCAAGCGTAAAAACTAAAGAAAAACTTGAACAGAACACACAACTATATATATTATCTAAAAACCTGTCTATCAATTAACTGGTGTAGGTCTAAAATATAATACTACTTAAACAATCTTTCTTGTCCTTAGCAATGGACCCTGCTGAATTTGCCAGAAAACTATAATACGATACAGTTTTATTACACGAGCTAAACGAACGAATTAGTTAGATTAATACGGATAACATTTAGGTTAATAGTACTTATAGACTAGAAAGTCCATCGAGATATATAAATCCGCTACTATATAATATACATTTATATATCGATGATACGCTATAGAGCCCAACGCAGTTGTTGCCAAATTTCGGGCTCAATAACGTCATAAAATTCGATCAGGGCGCCCCCTACATGGTCATTCTCGGAACTATTTTGTTTATTTATATATAAGAATAGTACACCATGGAGCCCCCCGCGAAATTTGTAGCTTTAGGGTCTACTGATTATTTCTAGGCATTTAAAGCTGAGATACGCCTCGATACGTTGTTGAGCCCGGGGTTGGGCACAACAACGTCATTTTGGGCTCCACAATGACAGATTATATTTTCAACGGGTTCATCCATAACTCTTTATATGCCATGTTATTAGATGACATTAAAATTCAAACGCATGCCTAGTTTCTAGTTGTAGGTTAAAAATAAACGTTTAATAAGGAGAAGAACTTAATAAAATTTCCAGCTAAAGCATATTTCAGTGTATTATATCGCAATACAAGTTCTGCAATGGTAGAACGGAGAAGAAACAGTAATGGAGTGTTTACATGTTACAGTTTTGATGTGATTGGTACATAATTATTGCAATAGTACTAGACATGTTTGAAGTTCCCAACATACACTTATTTCTCGAACCTCAAACCTTGGTTTAATTCAAATACTCAACAGTAGTAGACTTTGTGTCGTTTCTGAACGAATAATTCTTTCACACAACCCTCCCCTTAGCACAGAGTAAGGGAAAATAGAAATTCCATGACATACTTTTTTATTGTTTCCTACTTCTACTACATTCTTTAATATTAAACAGTTGCATTAGTAAAACAATTACCTAAAAGCCGCTTAACTTACAGTTGTTCGTTAGCAAAACCACATTAGGCCTTTTAGTAGAAAAATAGTTTGATATAAATACCTAATTACATAATACATCAATTCTACGAAGATATATTGATAAGAAGACGTTCCTGATATGAGCAAAATTATAATTTCCTCAATAAGTAATTTCAGTATAATAATAGTTACATACATCCTGACCTAGAGATCATTTATTAAAATATCCTGTTGTATGGATAAAAGTATAAATTAGTATGCAATGCATGTCTCTAAATTTTCCTCAAAGAATATTACTTGTTATCTTAGAGTGCTCTTAAAAGTTGGAATTAAACATATAAACGAAGTGATAAATTGCTCTTGGTGAAACATTTCGTACACTCAATCAACGAAAAAACGGTGTACCTAATTTAGTTTTAAGAGAAAAGAAAACCTTAACCATCGAAGGATTTGCCAAACGGATGTCAATCCTTCGATTGTTAAGAAAGTTTTCATTTTCTCTTAAAACTAAATTACGTACACCCTCTTTTTCGCCTCATTTAGGATACTGCTCGGATTCAATAATAAACCTTCGTTTACAAAATGGCCCTCTAATACGTTCATTTTACTGCTTGTATTTATTTTATATAAAACAGTTACATTTTCAAATGTACATGTATGTCCAGTTTCTAATATATGTGTTGCTACACGTGAATTGTCTTTGTTACAAATCCTTTATGAATTATTTTGAAGAAACATCGTTTCAAAGATATAACCCCGGTCGCAGCGCGGTTGAGATGTTTTCTGCACATTGTCAGCATCTCAGAGACAGTTAGATAACTTTCTAATATTACTTAACAAACTTAACAACAACATTTCACAATCGTACAGATAGAGATTGCACATATTTCATCGAACCTTGGTACTTGGAGGAAATAAACTTTTTGTGATACATAAATATTTAGCTAATATACACTATCATCCCAATAACATAAAGCATGCTGGCTTAATTAATTAATTAATTCCATGATATCTATACTACTGAAAGCGGCTGTGACATCTGACAATGTCAATAAAGAACTCGATAGAATTAGATCAACCGCGTACGCTAGTGGTCTACAATTCTTTCTTAATAAACACTTTGCAAAAATCGGTTGCAATACAACTGGCATTCTTCTCTAATCAAGAAACGAGTTCAAAACAATGGATAAAAATCCCATACAGGGAAATAATCAATTTCTTAAAGAAATTTATAATAAAATTATAAAGCAGCCTTCTATAACAATAGGACTTTAACAAGCCATTTAGTTAATAATAAAACACCGGGCACCACGTTCAGTAAATCATGTTTATAAAATAAATTGTAACGATTGTGAAAAAATGTATATAGGCCAAACTGGTAGCAATTTTAAATTGAGATTTGATAAACAGAAACGGAAACAGAACGCATGTTTCTGTTTGATTAAACAAAGGTAACAACACATACATTAGAGCCTGATTATACTATTTTCAATGTTTTACATAAATCAAATAAAAAGCATAAGGCGTATGTACACTTGGTGTTAAAAATTTTACCTTTAGTCTTGAATCTCACGATAATGTTCTAAGGTAAAATGAACGTAGATTAGTAACCAAGCAATATGAAAACATTACCAAGTGAGCTTTTTCCTTGATTGAATGTTATTGGTATATAAGGTGAGCCTCGCTTAATGTGGTTGCGATTACTATTATCACGTGCCTATTATTATTATTATTTCAATTCCAGCACTTAAACGGTCAATATAATAAGATATCGTTTATTAGGTTATTTTTATCATTTCAGAGAAAAGTTGTGCAGGAAATTATTATCAGCATAGCTGACCCGATCATTTTTTAAATACGAATCTATCTATTTTCTTCAATTGTTTGATACAATATAAAGCCCTCTTTTTGGTCAAATAAAACTCCTGGAGTTACATAACAATTGTTTCGAGAAAATGGCGTTTAAAACCTAAAACTGAGCCATATCAATTTGCACATAGAAGTATTTCCTTGATCCAAGAAAATATATTTTCTTAGCTCGATTTACTTCAAGGAAGAAATTATTTATTTAAACAAAAAGATACTGCTTGCAAACAGATATACTTTCTTATGTACAACAGATTATTTTCTTGAAGTCCTACTGATTTCAAGTAAAATTTCTTAGAGCAAATGAGGTTTAATTGCTTTTTACTGGCTGGTGTAGTGGCGCTGAATTTTGATAGGTTTAACTAAAAGGTTAGCCGGTACTCATATTTACACGTTTGTATGCATGAACAGTGAAATATCATTATAATGGATCAACATTTTTAGAGGAAATTGCCCTGTTTGTATGGTATGCCTTCAGGGCTTTTGTAAAGAACGCTGTAAAGGAACGTAGGAACAATACACGTAAGAGGTTTTTCTTATGTTGTAAGTTACTGTTCTTTTTTGGATATATGTAATATTTTTGTAAATAAATGTTGGATGCCCAAATGTTCTTTGCTTTTCCTTGCGTATATTTATATCATGTTATAATCCGATAAATGTGCTAATAAAATACTGATAAACAAAATAGTGTCAATTATATAATGTCAAATATGTAACTGTTTGCGATATTCAGTAAGTACCCTAAATAATTAGGCTTTAACAGATACTCCAATGGATTTGTTAAAACAATTGCTTTATTAATTTCATAAACTTTATCAATTGTTATGACAATTACGCCATTAGAATTAAACTGATGAAGCTTAATTCTGAGGTACTTATTTAATATAGACAACTACATATTTTAGTTGAGAAATTAGTTTCTTATACGAAGTATTTCAAATTATTTTATCACGCATCTATTTCTTTGAAATAAGAAGTGTTATACTTACCTGAAGTAAACATTGATTTCCTTCAGTCGAAAATTTTTTTCTTTCAATTTAGAAAATAACTTTAAAAGACGTATTTGGATCAAAAAATTATTTTCTAAAACTAA
Organism: Marronus borbonicus; assembly: GCA_902655005.2. Taxonomy (NCBI): domain Eukaryota; kingdom Metazoa; phylum Arthropoda; class Insecta; order Coleoptera; family Scarabaeidae; genus Marronus; species Marronus borbonicus. Next base: position 17,171,832 of record LR737384.1, on the reverse strand, counting down.
AAAACTCGTATTTGACTTAATAAGTTAAATGCTTAAGCAAAGGAAATGTTTTATTTGATATTCAGGAAGTTGATTAAAGTGAATGTTTTCTTGCACAAATACAAATACGCCTCACGAAAGATATTTTTGTTTTAAGAAGACCTTTCTGTGTGTGGCTATGAAATAACGGAATGTGTTCTTGATAATTAATATAGTATACACAACACTTGAAATATCAACAAATGCACATTTAATACTCTCTGTTGTTTATTGAATGTTTTCTCTCTATTATAACCTGATTCTAAATTTTCATTTATTGTTTTAGAGCCAAGTTGACATGCCTTAATTTTAGGTTTTAAACGACATTTTCTCGAAATCATTTCTGTGTAACCCCATGATATTTTTATTTGACCGTAAAGAGACATGTAAGAGTGACGTGATGGCTAACAAACAATTGTATGAAAATATTTCTTTTTGTAAAATGCATAACGACAAAAAAGATGTTTTCATACTTTTAGCTCGGTTCGCATAATAGCAACCATCAGTTAAAGATGCATTACATCATCTTTACAATAAAGTCACGCGATGCATTATCCTTTTTAATTTCGAAGAAAAGTGCCATGTGCAGTAAATGGATGCACATGACTGCAAAAAAAAACTGATATTTTAGAGAAATTGAACAAATTATGAAAGATGAGTCAAGGAAGTGTAACCGCTCTTTTGGCAACTACATCTTAGCATCGTGTGGTAAAAGCTCTTATCCAGAACTGCCTTCTGCAACTATAAGACATTAGGTTCCTTCATAAATATGTTTTAAGGAACTCGCTACTTAGTTGTTGTATTCATTATTGCTTATTATTATTTAAAGTCTTTGGATCCCAGAGTGATTAAGCTAACCAAGGTCCAAGTATTTATTTTAAACTTTTGGTGTAAAAGTGATAGTTTTTATGAGAAATTTTTTCTGTAAGTTTGAAAGTTCACGCGACATTTACATCTACTGTTATGGACTAAAATTCTTATTACACTCATGCAAATGCTCAGAAACTCATGAGACGAAAATTCTTTGCCTTATGGCTCTAAAATTTATAAGGGCTTCGACTAAGCTAAAATGTGTCCATCTACAGTATAGACACTATATGTATATACCACTCATAGATGCTTTCTTAAACCTTTGATTTTGATAAAGCATTGTTCCTTTTTAGAGCTCCTAAATAGGAACAGTGCTCACAAACTTACTACACCACATTACGTAGACTCCAACGATCTCAAATTAAGTTTAGAAGTAATACTCAAGCATTTTACTTATTCTCCCTACAGCAATTTTTATAACTACAAAGCTCTAGCAAGTAATCGAATCTTGTTTTACGATGTACACTCGACACTATTTTGAAACATATGTACGCTTGTTGCGAAACAAAGAAACTAGAAACAGATTGTGAATTTTCGGGTCTTACCGGCACGGAAGCATTTTCCTCGGCGGTGGTTCCCCCGTCGGGGGGCACATGACCAGCCTTGGCGACGAGGCCCGCCGGCACCCGCACCGTGAGGCGTTCTTGATCTGTACCCCACTCACACGTGGTTCCCTCGTAGACCACTGCACTCAGTGCATTTCCCGCACTCACTCTCTAGACCTGTGTAGGATGCGACACGTATGAAATATCTAAACGGATCAGTTCGTTCCAGTCTATGACTGTATCCAAACGCGGCTCATGCAACTGCTACAATTGTTTGTGTCGTGAATACCAACGATATAATATCGTATTGCCTCAAACGGAACATATTCTTGTACACTGTCTAGATATACGTATATTCTTTCCTCTATTTTCTTAATTAGAATTGTTGGGACGTTACTTATAAAACCGGGCTAATATGTGGCAATTGATTTATTTCACTTCTTGTACCGCACGTTAATTCATTCAAAGCGCAATATTATTGGACATAATTATGGTGATAATCGGCACATCACTCTCTCTTCCTTTATATTCTAACCTTTACGGACACCTGGCGGATTTGAAACGAATCACGAATGGGTTTTATTATACGAACTCAACTGTTCGTGTTCGCTATCTTCCGCGTGTCAATTCGCTAGTTGTCGATATTTTTTTGTTGTGTGTTGTTTTGGAGTATTTGCTGTTGTTATGGTTGGTAGTACGTGTGACCGTCCGACTTTTAGCTGATGGCAACCCGACGCCAGGGAAGTTCGTGCGGCACTACTGAACGGCGCTAGTATCGAACGACGCCGCCGCTAGAGCGCAGGAGCGTCGCGCCGTCGCTCGCGATCGTACTACCTGCTGCTCTCGCTTGTTTCACTTATGCTGTGCTTGCATTTAACGTTGACGTTAATAAACGATGGCGTTACACTTTTGTTATTCCGCCTTTTTATTTTAATTTTTCAAATTTTCTTCGTACCGACACGGATCTTTGTTTCCTTTCTTTTGCTTTTGAAAATAAACACGGAAAACGCACGTCTCTATGTACATCGTGCGGAGCGAGTTGAAACTAGACTTCATACCTTTTGCTTTATTGGATAATAATGGTTTTTTGTTACTTCTCTGTAGTCTTAAGGCAAATGTCAGAAAAGAATACATAATTTAAATATTAACAAATACAAAACAATAACATTTATCTGCTATCTAGTGCCTATTCGCCAATTTAAGAAGTCTTCAGTGTTATAAGCTTCGGCGTTTAATAATCATTCGTGAACTGATGTTTAAATATATAAATATTCTTTATTTGTTGTATTACATGGTGTCAACTGCTGAAAATTTTTAAAGTTGCATGGCTAAAACACCTTTCTGTCAAAAAGCATTATATTAAGAGGTGTACCTTTCCAAAAGATACCCTCGCTGGTGAGCAGTTACTGCACTACTGGTGATGAGACGTGGAAATTAGTAACTATTTAATTGCAATACGGCAATATTGGCATTAATATCCGTTCATTTCACCGTTTGTTTAAAAGTAGTATCGATAAGTATAAATCAACGTTTTTGTTTTCACAATGAGTAGGAATAATTCATATTGCTCCGTCCCTGCTTGCAAATCTTGGTCGAAAAGGAAACCTGATTTAAGTTTCCATCGCTTTCCTGTTGCTGGCATGGAAAACGTTTTTTTTTTAGAATCAAACTGAGTTCTGTAGATAAAACATAGACAAAAAGCGTGGGTATTAAAATTAAGGATCGGAAAATCAATAAGCAAATACTTGAAAGTATGTTCACTTCATTTTAAGCATGACTTTTTTTCAAGAAGTAAGTAATTAACAGTTATACCTGTCTCATTATTTATTTATATTATATTTATTAACATGTAACTATCTTTTTTTGGGTGGCAGCGTAAATATAAGGTTTTTGAAAAAAATGCCGCGCCGACATAGAACTTTATGTATACCATCGCCTAACATATCCCTCATCAAAAGAAATTTAAAGGAACAGAAAACTTGGATCAGAGCTATGTATGTTAGATATATGTGTATTAAATGCATGTATATTAAAATGTTTAACATTTATGTTATTTGCTAAGCGAATGCTACTAAGATTTCCACTTATCGATACACGCACAAAACGTCTAGATTTATACTATTACAGCTGATTACAACTTATCACAGCACTATTGATAGATGTACAGAAGTGTTTAGCAATCTTATTACCAATGCAAATTAACGTGAACGTAGGTATAAACCAGGTAAACGCTTATCTTATCGATCTTATAATGTCATCACTTTTAGTTCACAAACCACCAATAAAGGCGTTACGTACTTAAGAGATATTTCTATAGCAGAAAAACAAACCATATGAACCCTAGAACAACATAAAGTACTTATCTTCATACGATGTATTATTCCACTTGAGGTAGTCATCCTGAGCAAGGTCCAGAAGATGTACTGGATGTTAATGTTACGTAATAGTCATGGTTGCTGAGAGACTGAAAATCGCGATAATTCACTTCTTTGTTTTTGAAGATTAATAGCTAAGCTATTAGAAATTAACCATCTCTGTAAAAAAAGTAGCCGGTTACCGGTATAAGTGATGAATGGTACCTTATTAAACTGAAGACTATTTTTGGAGACATTTCCACAAATATAACGTAATTTTACTCTAAAGAGTTGATTTTACATATTTTGGAGAATAATCAGCATATTTATGGGTACTTATGAGGATGATTTTAGCTTAGAAAATAATGAATAAATGGCGAATATTACCTGGTTTAGTTAAAAAATTTCTAATACGGGAAAACATTTTCATATAAGTCCATTCAGAATATGAATACCTAATTATGTACGGCATTGACTTGGTAGTCCATAACTTAGCTAGACGCATATTATTATTAAATTATTATTAATTATTATCGGCTGATTATATCAGATTCGTGTTCGACTACAATCTACCTTTTAGTTTGTGCCAACTTTTTGTGGTTAGTAGCGAAGCCTTGTTAAAAATAATAGGTGCTTTATAAATGTGGATGCTTCGTCTTCGTACTAAGGCCCATGCAAGAACTGTGGAGAATTATCGAACAAAAAATATCTAAGTTGAGTACCATTAATGGCTATAATTAGATACAAGCCACTTATGTATACTTCAAATATGTCTACGTATCCAATTATACTTTGCCTACTAAGCGAAGAAAAACAGTATGATTTCGTACAAATCTATTATGCTTTACTCTAAATTTTGTGATTTTTTTCATAATTGGTTTATTGGAATTAGTAACATGTGGATAGCTAAAAGAACAATAGAAAGTATTGTTCGGGACAACGGTTAGGATAATACCATATTTAGCAGAGCCGCATTAGAATAAGGATTCTATGACGGACTTACACAATTTATCAATCAACATTAATGTTTCATTTTATATTACGTATTTATATTGCAGGTTATAACAAGAAAGCAGCAAACACAACACTATTCTGCAAATTTACCCAGGCCAATAGACAACAAATGAAACAGCGACTGCTTCTAAAACACAGCTAGTTACGTAAACGAGCGTATTAAAAGGATATTATCGTGGAAGAAAGGTTAACTAAAAAAAAAGTTATAAATAGAGATGACACAGACAGGTGAAATTATTACTTTTTTGCAGCGACTAGACAAACTCGTGTTTTGTCGACTCTCGAGGAAACCAGTAAGCAACACGAACTCTTCCTTATGCGACGAATAGACACGAATTTGTCTAGTCGCTGCAAAAAAGAAATAATTTCACCTGCTTTTGTCAAAATTGGCCAAAATTATATTTTGTATTAGTCGTTAATAAATTAATGAAATTACACTACTGGAAGAAATGATTTTTGGAATGCGGTAAAATCCACGAAAATAGATTTCCCCACATTATCAGAAATACTACCACGCTTATAAACTTTAGTCATTTGATGAAATTTGCCTATTAACTCTAACCAGCGAAATAAACTTACCTCTCTACTACTCTATACTATCTTTCCTATCAAAAAGTAATCTTACCAAGCGAATAGTAAATTGGGCTGTAATAAAAATAATAAAAAAAACACAGGAAATGCCATAATTATGAGGTATTAGGATATTACATGCTGGGTACGATTTTCAAGTTATATAAATAATATTGGAAATCAGATTGAGATAAATAATAGACATACGAACTGGGTCCCTCCCAAATTACAATATACAAGACCACAGCTTTACTGAGCAACAAGTAATAGTAAAGAAAATAAGAAAGAGCAAATGTTACGGACATGGAAAAGCTTTTTACACAATAAACAGAACCAGGGTACGGGAGAATCAAAAAACAGAAATCTAGACGGGCAGTTAATTCAAGCAATTAAAGGCTTATACGATAAAGCCGCAAACAAAGTACGAACACGTTTTCGGAAAGTTTCATTACAGTAGTAGTACTGAGCCATATGTACCTATGCTATTTATTTGTAGTAAGGACGAAGCGGTGAAAGAGAACCCATAGGAGTTGGGAAACTTTGTAGTCCGATTAAAAAATCTACAACCCGTTCATGTAGATTCGTTTGTTAACATGGAGAAGAACCTATGGAAAAACTTAAACATCTAGGAAATATCGTCAGAACAATTAAACTCTAAATTAAATACAGAAAAAACTAAATGTATAGCAACAGGTATCCAAGGGCAAGAAATCAAATTACTTAGGAACCACAATGAACAGCAGTATCAAGGTGACGAATTAAACGGAAGAATAGCTACTCACTCAACAAAAAAAATTCCTTGGACATAAATATCAAGAAGAACAAAAGTATCTGTGCATAAAACCATCTATCTAAAAATCTGAAGCTTGCTTGGTATTTCCGAGGTAATTAATTGTTTGAAAAAACCTCGTTCCAAGCAACGTATAGCTCTACTCAAAGGTTTTTTTATTATAATTTCAATTGATTACAACTTCAAGGAAAATAACTAAAGAATAGCACAACCTAATTTTGCCAATTAGTTTCACGTTTCACTCTTCGTCGCATTGATTTCAGTAAGTAGTCGAAGTGGTCTTCTTAGGATATGGTACCCCGAGCAACCTACAATTCGTACCGAAGAGCCTCCAGTGTGAATATCGCGAAGTTCTGCACTTCTTTATCTAACCCTCATACGGCATTATGTATCCCTATACAAAATCGAAATTCATCAATGCCATCCTATACAGCTCAATATTCCAATGCATTCGCAACCTACACTTCCAAACGTTGCTGTCGGTGTTAAGTGGAAACATAAGATGTGGTAGATAGAATTGCAAGTCGAAAGCAGTGATTCGACTATAAGCAGTTCGAAGGGTCACAGGAGACCTTTATTATCCAACCATAGCAATTAATCTGGTAGTGGAGATTCAGTCTCCCAGTGCCATTAGGCGAAGAAGGTAGTCCTACACCCCATTAGTTCTCCTTCGGCTCTCCCTTCTTCTTCGGTGACATTCCTAGCCCTCCCTAATCCATGACTGATAACAGCGCGTAATGGTGGATTGGTTCCGGTTAAGACGATTTTAAAGGAAAACCACTTTTGTGCAAACCAACAACTCGATCTCTATGGAATTCGCTCAACTAGCAATATTGTCCAAATTATCGCACTCTATGGATAACCAAACTCTCAAGACACATTAAACAAGAGAGAACAGTGAAAATTGAAGCAAAATTCGCAAACAATGCACCTGACAATTTAATGTGAGGAAAGTCAGGGATGGCGCGAAAACTTAATTCATGGCGCGCAAAGTTTGGTAAAAAAGTTCGCACCCTTTCTTAGTGTTGCAATTTCCATATCATGTAGCATATTTTAAATCGGTAAGAAAATGTATATATAAATGAAATAATGGTTGTCACATAATTAATAACAACAAATTTGAATATTACAAAATTATTATCACAACCTAACATTTTTATAGTACTTAAAATTTTTATACAAAACACATTATTTTTTTTTAATTTTTTTTTTTTTCATTTCATTTCATCACTGGGAAACTCCGTCTTTTCCTTGTTACCTTTAACGTCATGTTTATTTAACTAATGTCTCACCGTCCTCCCGCTTTGCTTGAATAAAATATACTGTGGCGCCGCCTGTACGGTCGCATTGATTAGGTTTTTCTTTTATTTATTCATCCATTTAGATTTAGATCTACTTGGATATATTCAATTACGGAGACAAAGGAATCGGCATTTCGAATAGATTTTGGAATTTCTACTTGAAAATTTGCGCTCGCCATATTAATCCCCTTACGTTAAAATTACTTAAAGTTAAATTAAATAAGTGAATTATGTAAAAGCCTTTGAAAATACGTTCACCAAATCAATGATTCTTAATACACGCTAGATTGAATTGAATCATTTCTATTTCCATGCTTCCCTTCCTCAACCAATCAGTTTTGCAACCAAAAACCCTTGAGCATAACGTTTCAGAAGAATATTATAAATATCTCATTGATGTATTCTTCCTATTAGACTCTAGCTGACGATGCCTTAAGCTGAAACTATTCCTAGCTGTCCCAAAAAGGTGGATATTAAAAATAAAGTTGTGAATGCTTGTTAATTTTTTTTATGATACCTCGACCTAAGAGTTGACAGCGTGCGTATTTGGTGGTGGGAATACTAATTTTATATTTTGTAGATGTAGCATAACAGAATGTGATGTTCGTCATCTAAAAACAAAATTATTTTCCACTTCCGCTTTGAATTTTCCTTTCAAATTTTTCTATCCATTCAGTCATAATGTCGCTGGTCATCCTTTTTATTATAATAGCACTCCACCGGTAATTTTTCTGCACGGGGACCTTTAAAACATCGAACATTAGTGTTTTCCAATTACTAAGGCTCTTTCTGTTTCACCACCCGTATTCGCAAAAAACAAGATTGCCAGACGTTCTTCTGCAACTTTAGCACCTGTGCACCTTTCATTTTTCAATGCAAAGGTCTTATTTGCAAAGGCACAGTAAAAAAGATCCGTTTCGTCGGTGTTAATTGTATTTCGTTTTTTATAATTGGCAATTTTTTATCCGTTCACTTACTTCGTTCTCGTTGACATTTGTCACTTCTCCGTAAATAGATTTAAATGTTAATGGAAAGTAACAAAAACAAGTCGGTCCACTGTCTCATAATATTTACTATTAGAACAAATTAGTAGCAACCGGTTTCGTGTACACAGCACATCTTCAGGCCGTACTAGCAAGAAAATAAAAATGCTAAATAAATTAGAATAAAAAATATACAACACTACTTACAAATTTATCAGTATAAAAGATAGTGTAAGGAGTATTATATATTTCTTAATTCTAATTTATTTAGCATTTTAAAATTTAAACATACAATTTCCTTAAACATTTTCCTTTCATGAATTATTTAAGAGAATTTCTTTTTACTTGGTAGAAAGAAACAATTCACTATTACTTACCTTTATCGTTCAACTTTATTAGTCAGATAATTGATTTCTCCCCTTTTGTTTTCTTTCTAGTGCGGCCTGAGGATGTGTTGCTACACGTAACCGACGGCTATTCATTTCTTTTAATAATAAATATCGTAAGACGGTGGACCAATTTTCTTTACTTTCCCTTAACCATGAACTCGTACAGAATCTACATAGATGAGATTTAAATGAGATGTGCCTCTGACAGAATTTTTCTAACCTTCCTTTCGGTGCTTTAAATTCCACATTTAACTCTTTCGCAGCTTCCAGGGGCATTTCTTTAATAATTCATCCAGACAATGTTTTTGTTTCGAACTTGTATTCTATCCTTGAGTTTTAGGAAACTTCCTTTTTTTAGGTGAATTTCCACTTTCCGTGTATAATTTTCGAATACACTAGCGTGCGTCTTTCTTACTTAAAATTTTTCAGTTAACCCTCAAAGAGCATATTTGTTTTCTTCAGAATGGTCTATTATGATGATTTCTTCTTCGTTAACACCTTTCCTTTATTTTGAGACGTCTTGTTTCTTGAACGAATACACAAATAAATACAACTTAAAGTGTACGCGGAGATTTATGAAAAACAATCTGCACATACTTCCTAAGATTAAGAATAAATAACACGTGAACGTAAATTCCAACTCAGTTGTAAGAAATAATATTTGAAATTGTACTAGGTAAGCTTGGTTAGTTAACTGAGTCGCCGAAAATTGTTTTTCTATTCTATTAAATTGAAAGAATTCTTATAGCGTAAGTATATTGAAATACAAAAGGTGACCTTTTTGTTATACTGTTTTGTTATAATGACAATTTCGCAAGAAATTAAAGGCATAATGGAAAATGTGCCGTGCTATGATATCAAGAGTAGGACGCATCCGGCGGCACCGTGAGATATATATAGCTTTCCTTTGAAATGTATGCAGTGTAATGAAATTTTTATTCTTTTAAAGAGAGGTATTCGTTATTGGAAGGTATCCATTAACAGAGCTTTAACTGCAAATCACCTTTACTAGAAATAAGGTATTACATACTAAGGATATAACCTACTTCAAAGTTCTGTCGAAACATTATTTGGCTTCATTTAAATGTAATAGTTTATATTTAAATATTTAAGATCTTGTTAGTATCTAAATACAAAGGTATTATAAATACCAAATAATTTCCTGCTATAAATGTGACAATACATATCAGTTACATTAACGGTTGCGACCGGCTGCATCTTGGTAATAGTTAAAAAATTAAAAATTAGAATCTCATTACGCAAAAGTAACGTCTATAATAGTCATCATAGTACGGCTCTGTGCGTTCATTGCGGTAATGATGGTCACACTTTTGATTTTAAGCATGTACGAGTTTTGGACGTTGAGCAAGCGTAATTTCATTGTGCGTGTCACATTGTAAAACAAAGAAGGTATATTAATTACAGGAAAGACATAGACAATTTAATTATTATATACTCAGGTTTGTTATCGGATTATTTTTAATGTAATAAGGAATTAAACTGAGGCGCTTTTTATCTTTTTCTATCTTTCAATCAAGAACTAATCGGCAGTAAGGAGCGGCCAGGTGATGCTATTCATGTTACTACGGACGATACGATCAAATTCAGGACAACGTATTAGCAGACCGGCGCACCGGGTGAAGATAAGGCAAAATTGCTGATACAGTAAACACCTCAATTGAACGTGTACAAAACATCCAGGTTGAGTACGAGAAAGCTATCGGTGAGATGGGTGCTGGGTCTACTGACGGTTAATCAAATATGCAACCCCGTGATAACTTCAAAACAATGTTTGAACATGTTTAAGCGCGTCTTTGAGGCGTTATGTATCTGAAGATCAAGGTCAGAAGTCAAGAAGAATCATAGGTCACCCGACAAAATGGATTTCTTCGAGCGAACGTGCGCCAAAGCACGCGAAAATGTTTCAGCGCCCGTTTTGTGTGATTCGCAAAACATAATCTTAATTGATTATTTATTGAAGGAACACTATGCTGCTTTCCTGAACCGGTTCAACGCTGGTCTAAAGAATAGAACGCCTCACCTAGCAAAGAAAGGACTCTCTACCATCATAATGCTCCGGTCCACTCATCGGCAATTGCCACTGCTAAACTAATCCAATTGCAGTACGAATTGGTATCCCACCCCATATTCACCAGATTTGGCCCTCTATGACTTCTTTCTTTTTCCAAACTAGAAAAAATAGCTTAGCAAGAAGCAGTTCAAGCCGAGTAAGGTCATTTCCGAGACAGAGGCCTCTTTTGCAGAGTTCGACAAAACATCGCTGGACTAAGAATATAGAGATACGATATGATAAATTATACCTTTTAAAAACAAACACTTGTTTCTAAATGTATTATTGATATAGAAATAACATACGTTATCTAAAACAAAGGAAAATAACTTAAAAGTTATGTTTGTGGTCCGCTCAATTAGAGAGCGAACAGTAAATTCAATTTTGAATATCACTTCTCTAAGATATTAATCTAGCTTCTCTTTGGAATTGAAAATGGCTTTTGTTACATTGACTTGTGTATGTTAGAACTATATAATTTTGCCTTTTTCATTGAATTTATAGGTATTGTTTAAATTACACGCAATTTCGAAAGAAAAATATGATCAGGAAATTCCTCAACAATGTACCTCCGTAGGAACCGTGCTATATTTGTGATTAATGAAACAGTTGTGCCGTCTATCATCCAAATACTGGTTCAGAATTGTACCCCTAGCACATATAACAGGAGCAGTGGGACATTAAGAAATAAGCAATTAAGCCCAGTACGCATTTACATATTCATGCTCCGTTCGTATTTTTTTCAGCGTTTTTGTTTTTCAGTTCGTGCGGCTGCCGTCGCGGCTTCAATTAAATCTAAGTGACGTTTATATAATGACATTTTTTACGTTCTCCCCCTTTCGTGATATTATTCGTGCATACTTCAGTTCGCCGCTTACATTTCTCTCTCTTGGACCGATTTTCGCCCTGATTATAGTGCTGGTTTCTATTTTGCAACATAGATTTAGCAGCTGTAGTTTCCCCACTTCCATATAGTTATGTACGTATGTAGAGTTTTTACATTCGGTATTTTATAATAACGGATACAATGATTTGCGTCAATAAATTTCCTAGTGCGTTTATTACATTAATTTCATTATTATTATAGTCGGGCCTCACGGTCACTGCGGTCTAAATAGATCTATTGTAACAGCATGCTTTTGTGTATGTTATTGTTGGATGGAGGTTTTTAATATACCTTAGTACTACTCTACGATCTTCTTCCTTCAGTTTAGTAGATGCAAGGAAAGACTTACTAAAATATCGGTGTCGTGTACGACTGATGTCAACACATCTGCATAGAATGTGTTCTGCCATCTCCAGATCTTCTTAGCATAGACGATAGATTTGATCTTCAGCTTTTCCTAGCTTCAATAAGTGAAACTTTATAGCTACATGACCTGTCAGAAATCCTACCAGTAGTCTCAGGTCCTTCTTGCTGCTGTTATTTTTGCTACCTTTGACGAGCCTGATATAAAGCGTTCGCATGTTTTTATCCCGGAATACCTTCCCAGCACGAGGCCGTTGTTTGTCCTCACGTGTCTTTATTGCTTGTTTTATATGGTTCTTTTTGAGCCCACAGAAGCGATTACGACTAATAAAAGACGTGTTCCCTGCTTCTTTGGCTAGCTTATCTACCTTTTCGTTTCCTTCAATCTCTTGGTGACTTGGGACCCACCGCTATAGTTTTTGCGTTCCAGTTGTCTTATGTACACATTCGTGTATCAGTCCAGATTCGCCTGTGTAGTTTTTAAAACTGCCTGATTGTTACTGAATATGTTTATAGTTGCGCCTCGCATACCTAGCGAAAATCTTTATGACGCACAAGTTCAGCTAACAGGAATCTACGCTTGAAATATGTTGGTGTGGATTCCTGAAGGCAGTTTTAGGTAGTAGTTAGGGCCACTGATACCTACACCTGTTTCAATTCCTTTTATTCATACCACGCCAGGGTACCTCTTTTGCTTTGAGGCTCAGCGGGTGCCTACTCTGTACGGCTTTCAATTCTTCTGATTCTGAGGTCCCTAGGCTGTAGTTCCACCGTCTACAAAGAATGAGGGTAATTGATATAGCCTACTTCTAAATGTGAACGTGAAGCGTTGTTAATCCCAGCAGGACATCCAGCGCTGCTGTGGGACAGGTTCGCATCACACTTGTAATGTTGAGATATGCAAGTCTCTTAATTTATTGAAGCTGCCGTTGCACAGTCCTCTAAGTTGTTTTTGGCCACCAACAAAAAGGCGTGAGTGATCATGGGTCTGATTACTGCTGTATATAACCAGAAGATCATTTGAGGCTTAAGGCTGTACAACATATACACCAGTGTTGGGATAGAATATAGGTAAAAGGGCCACTAAAGTGCTAACATTTCTGAAGAAAATTATCGATCATTTGTTTGCTTAAAAAATGTTGTGCATTTGTTTATGCTGTTCTATATTTTTCGGCCGTCCTGTATTTCATATAAAGAATACATTTATTAATACCTAATGAAAAATCCCTAAAGTCTCTTTCGTTTCTCACAAAGTAAGTTAATAAATGAATATTTATTATATTAATAAATAGGCTTCAATTTGATAAGCGCAATTCATTGTTGCAAAAAATTTATTAGTTAAAATAATAATTTTGTTTTTGCTTTAACAAAACGAAATTAATGAACACAATTTATTGAATTCTTTTATCAATATTCCCTATGTCTATTTATCCCAGTTCCTTCCCGGTACTGCTTATTGTTAGAGAATTGGTTAGCGAATACCGTATTATTTAATGACACTTGTCGATTTAAAATCTCTTGTTTTACATCAAACCACTTTCATATATAAAACCCTACTTATATTTTATTTTAGGTGAAGTAGCTTTATTTGACTGTAAATCATATATTTCAGTTTATATAATCTTTTTGTCTTCAAGTGAACGAACGTTATTTTAATCTGTTTTGGCAATTGCGATTGTTATCGTCGCGCGTTTTGGTAATTTCCATAAAAACCTTGCCAATGTAGGAAAAAGGAAAGCAAAAAAGCTTATCCACGTATTGATAAAATTTTACTGTTTCAAATGCTTTACGTGTAGCCATAAAACAAAAAAAATTGGACCACGCACATAAAAACAAGGAGTATTGCCTCATCTTTTTTATTTCATTTCCTTTTTGCTAACGTTAATTATAGAATTAAGCTCAGATTACGACGCTTTTATTTTTATTGGGGCTCGCAGACGGCATAACACGTTCTTGTTTTATTGTTTCGTTGAGGTAAAGAGATGGAGACTCAGCGATGCTCGAAGGAGAGAAGAAAGTATTTGAAAAGAGGAGAGCGACAGGGAAAGGGGGAGAAGAAAACACACGGATTTTATTAGAACTGGAATTATATTTAAGACGACTAATTGGTTGCTCCGTTTTTCTTATCGTAAGCGCCTTATTTTGAAACATTGACTTATTGATTTCCTGTTTAATGCTATATACCACTGTACCAAAGCCAAGTGCTCATTTAAGGATTTTATATTATCTTTAAATAAAATGCCATTTTAGAGCGAGTCGGATTAACAAAAATACTTATAATTTCACAGCATGATTATTTACACTATGACCCAGCGAAGTTGTTTCCTTAATAGAACACTGTATATCTGATAATCTTTACCCTCTACACTTTTTAAAAATTGGGGAATATTACCATTATTGAAGAGTAAACTTCAGCCTAATTATAGGTAGAAATTTCGCCTCCTGTGGAAAAAAACAGAAATGTGATTAATTTAAAATGAATTATGTACGCAAACGTAACATTTGAAAAACACAGAATTGTCTTTGTATACGTTCTACCTACCTAAACAACGTGAAAACAAAATAAAGCTATTAATATACATTTATTAATTGAAGGTTAATGAAATTAAATGAAGGTTAAAAACCAGAAGCATGGCCCAAGGTAGTAAGAAGATTTCGATCTTTTGACAAAAAATTACTACAGAACAATTAAACATACTTATTAGATTTACTTATTTTTATTTTATTGTCTCGAGAAGGCTAACAAGACAAAGACCCCAGCATGAATCTCTATTATAATGTTGTACAAAATAATTGATATTCATCATACGGAATAGCTATCTATGCATAAGATCTGGAAAATCTGGAATGTTGTCCCAGAACAAGCAACTGTAAGTTGTAGGCAGTAATATGTATTAATTATTATAATACGTAATTAAGTCAGTTACGTCCCTTTGTAAATTCAAATTTAGTAGATTAAGACGTTTAAGAAAGGAATAATAATCGGAACTAGTTCGGCTAAGTAAATAAGAAAGTAAGAAAATTTATAAATTTCTTCTGCAATCTTTTTATTCTATTTATGTCAACGGAATATTGCGAACACCAGATAATGTTACAATAACCTAGTAGACCGCAAAAGTGACGTGTGTAACTGTAAGATGGTAATGTCGTTAAATGGTTTTGTAATTCAACACAGAAGTCCTAGGTTCTTAAATGCTTTGCTACATATATTATTTAAATGAGGCACAAATAAATGTTTAGAGCCGTAAGTTACACCAAGGTCTTTGATTTCGTCTAGTTCAATCAGGATTTGATTATTTAACGTATGGTTAAAGCCAACTACACTAAACTTTATTATTTCTTTTCTTTAAGTATCTCTTAACTCTCTCAATTCGCTGCGAATTGTTCCGTAAGCCCGTCTTAGTCAAATTGCAATAATAGGTAGTTATTAGTAATCTTGCAGAAACGAGTACACTTTCCGTGTGCATCGAGAAATTAGCAGAGACTACACAGACTCGTGTTTTGTCGACTCTCGGGGAAACCAGTAGACAACACGAACTCCCTCTCATGAGACGAATAAACGCAAGTCTGTCTAGTCTCTGCTAATTTCGTAAAACGCAACTCGTTTCTAGAGGATAAGTTATTGTAACAAAGCCTCGAATCATCAGTAATTAGAAAATATAAATACATTTGCAAATATCTTTAAAGAATAAGTTGAATAGGACAAGTCCTAAATGGGAACCTTGGGGAACTGCGGGTAAAACATTTACATGTAGTCAAGGAACGTTCACCAGCACAATCGGAAGTCTATTTCTAATATAAATATCGATCTACCTGAGCAGATCTCCATGAAATCCAATGTTTATAAGTTTTTGTATGAGAAAAGTATAATTTATTTTATGAAATGCTTTCTGTAAGTTTGTATAAGATGCATTGACCTGCCCAGATGCATCGACACCGTCAACAAAAAACTTGATGTACTTCAGTAGGTTTGATAATGTCAGTATTCCTTTGGACAAGCAATATTCAATGTGTATCTAACAAAGTCGACGTTATTTCTTCTGAACTAGAAGAAAAATTAACTCACTTTGCCTGTATAGCCGAGCATTGGATAATCAGTGAAATTATATTATAAGCATAGAGATAGCAACTGTCGAAATTAAACATAAAAGGACGAATAATAGCAATAGGTAGTAATGCTTTATACAAAGCAAAAAATGTAAAATAGATGATTTTTCGAAATCAAATAATTCAATTTAGGATTCGGGAATGCCTCCAGAATCCTTTTTTGGCAATTTAGTTCAAACAGATACCAACAAATGGAATTTAAGTGTTTTAATTCTTTAAACGAGAAACTAGCCTGGAATTGCGACATTCCCCTCAAATATATTCCTCTCTCCTCTCTTCAGTGTCATTTCACACGCAATAGAGTTGTATCTTCAAAATATAAAATTTTCAATGGACTACACTTTTTATTTTTTTATTAATTATTAGACTTTAACAATTAGCATACTGTAAGTAGATCGTTCTAATCTTATTGTTACAACCTAATCCACAATGTTGTTCATTAGATAGCCCCAATGAAAGCCACATGTACGACCGAAAATTTGGCTTATTAATACAGAATTAATATCTACGCGTTTCTATCTACTACCTCCCTTCCGAGTAATTAAGGATCAAAAGAAGTTTTGCGTTTAACCCCAAGCTTGGTTGTCACGAATTTCCGTTACTTCCCGCCACGTCTTACTATATTATGCTGACTTTATTAATCATTTAAATGAAAATTTTCAAGTTTAGAAGGGCATGTTGTTCTATTCGAGAATGCAGCAATTGAAAGGATTTAAGTAAATAAGCATAAAGATGCAGCCAATGATAAAACAGAAATTGAGCGTTTATCCAAAATTACGTCCTATAAACGTTTAAAAAAGGTTCTTTTAGTAAAAAGCACTTTTTTAAATTATTATGTACAATAAAAACAAATAGTATGGCGTGTGGTGTTGTTGGGAATGGAGATTTCCATACTAGCTTTGCTGCATTGTCGAATAGCACGGTTTGCGTTTTTAAACATGTAAACTTAACATTAAATCTAAATAATTAAAACTAGTATAATGTAGTAACCTAAAAAAATTGTCGTTACTGCGTGTTAATTAGTATTAAAAATTGTATACAATAATTACAATTACAATTACAGCTTCTTATAATGTAATAAAAAGAAAGAAAAAGACAAAGCAGCCTTTCTTCTAAATAAGACCGATATATTTGTCGAAACGTAGAATGAAATTTAATTTTACTCAATCTAATTAAAACAAAAGCCGCTAAGAATCCAAATTTAAATGCAATAATGTTATCTGAATTGCTGCGACAAACTTTACCAGCATGTGGACCAAAACTGTGAACAAGTCCTCTAACACGGTTCATTAAATGTGCTGTCGTGCTGTCGATATATATTTGTCAAGTAGAATACCCAATATTTGCTCAGTAATCTATTGGTACTTCGTACAATAATTTATTTTCAATAGACTGATTTTTATGCAACTAACATTATTTCATTTGCCTTGAAATTTCTTCGATAAGAAGTATTTAATCAATTAAATACTACATTTTGCTGTATTGTAATCTTTGGTTCCCATTGTTTATGATTACCAATTAAACACATAAATACGTGTATTTACGTATGTAGATAGACATGCAAGTTGTTAGCTTATTAGCGCAAGTATTATGCAGTTATTGTTGGAAATAGATCATTACTTACCACTGCTCCAGCATGGGTTATTCTAAAATTTAGGTTCTACTCTTCCAGTTGATGTTTTGGCTATTTATAGAGAGTTCTTAGCTGTCATTATAGATTAGCTTGTTTAGTCGTGTTGCTAACTCAACTGCTATTCCGCAAATTATTTTAATGAATAAAATTATGTACTATATTACTTCATTGAGGATAATTAAGATTCTCATAATAAATTTAGTAATTAGTTTCACCTCCCTTTAATCCGTTTTCGTTATTTGGTTTCTTCTGTGCTCTGGTGGTGATTTGTTAAAATCGAGGCACAGCTTTTCTGCTTCTTTCCTTACGGGAATTATCAGTTCTTTTGGTAATAAATCTTTTGTCATCCGTATGGAATAATATTCCAATCACCACTGCATTGGATAAAATGGTCTATTGAATTTGCTGGTCGGGATATTTTGGTGACCTGTTGTTGTGCAGAAGCACGTGGTCCGATTTCTAGATAAAATTGAGAGGAGGCCTATTGCCATATCGTTGGGAACTTTATGCTTTTAGGACAATGAGTATCACTTTGTAAATATTTTTCTTCAAAGTTTGTAATTTGCTTTATGTATATTTATTGTAGAAGCAATGATAAGTATTTAATACCTAACTTTCATTCCGCTAATTGCGTGATCTTTTTAGATATTGTTTATGAATTTATTCTGGATTTTTTCCTTTATTTTTCAATTTTGGTTCTTGTTGTGGATCCTGGATTCTGTGTTACATCCTGTTGCTGTATCTATTTTCAAATTTGTTTTTGAATTTGGATTTTCTCTTGTCCTCATCATCAATTATCTTCCTATTGACTCACTTGAGATAAATAGTTTGACTAGCCAGGTGCAAAAACTTTTGGCGTCAACATCTGAAGCAAAGCAGGATCTGCAAATTTAAACCTACCTATTTATTGAGCTTCATTCTGCTAGTTACAAGTTAAGTAATTAAACGAGGCTAAGGTACATTAGTTGTTTTCTTATAATATTTATGATTTATTCAACTTATATTCTTTTAAAACCTCGTCGATCTGAAACTTCTATGAATTTAGATGAATTTAACTTTTTTTAACGTTTGGTACGGCGGTATTAATAAATTTAAGGTTCACTACTTTTATTACCGAAAGACTGGCGATGCGCTCATGCTTGAGGGTATCTAAAGTTGACTTGTGGTTTTTTCTAATTCTACTTAAGGAAAAATTCTGCTATTTTGTTGTTTACGATATAATAATAAATCAACATGCATTTTGATTATTTGATCTGTAAAGTGCCATAGCAGTAATTGGTTTTCAACTGCTATATGTTTGTAAGTATGACAATAAATATTTTAAGACAATAATAAGCATTGTTGTATATTGTATTTGGGTCTGTTTTGCTCGCCTAATTGTATTTGGATTATCATGTCGAAACATCCTGAAATAGAGAAAAGCTTAGAGTTATACAGGCGGAATTTATTCAGTGTTCGTTGTATATTTAGTCCTCGTAATTTATTTAGCCTTACTAGTTATTTTAAGAGTACTAACTAAGCAAAGTGGCCCAAGACACATCTTTATTTGTAGGGTGATGCCCTTAGATAAGTATCTTTAATTTCTAACAGCATGGACCCTTAATTATTGCACTTGGTAACTTGATGCTAGTCTACAGTCCAGGTTATTCAATTAGCAAATTACGCGGGGCCTATGTTGGCATTTAATTATTTTAAACTTTTTTAATATCAATAACCCAGCCCGTCTTCACTGTTTCCTAACCTGTTGCTGTTGGAGTCTTGCGGGCATTACAGCCGTTATAACGCATTGCAGCTATCTAGGTATTCGAACGCTATTACAGCATTTATTATTTAAAAGCTTTTTTAAAGACATTGAAATAGCTGCTGAAAATGCCTTCCGTTAGTAGCAATACCGGCTTCTCATCATCGAACCATTGATTGTTGAGCTCGCTGGACTATGTTGTATTCGGTCGCGGAGGTTTTCTAAAGTAGGTGGTCCCATAAGAAAGAATGACGGATTGTAGTCTGGAGCGAGCGGTGGCCACGCAACTGACCCACCGCAACCAATGCAGCGATTCGGAGAATCCCTGTAATTTGGGCCATTTAATCTGTATGGTAAAAACATTGGTCCTATTAAATGGTGGGTAACAATGTCAGCTCAAATGTTGCATGAACGAATTTGTTGGTATCTTGATTATTAATAGAAAAGGAAGAACTCAAAAAGAAAAGAGGACGATCACGAAAAAAAATGGTTGGAAGTGGTTACGTGGGATTTAAGAAGAATAGGCGCTAACTATTGGAAGACCTATTGATGATCATTACAGAAAATAATAATTGTATCCCTAAAAAGTTTACTTCATCCATATAGAACACAACAGATTGAAAGTTCGAATTGATACTCACACTGTTATAGAAATCAGCTACAAAATAGCACTCGTGTTCAAACGTCAGCTTCACTAAGACCCTACGCTAGCTTTATGTAATATGGGTAAAGTAGCTGCTCATATAGAATTCTCCATGCCGTACTATGCGAGACACCTACTTCTAAGAATAATTTTGTTTTTAGGATTCTCCACAATTCTATCAACCACATCTTCTTCAATTTCTGGCTTCTTTGAACCACCCAGTTTACAATATTCCGCAAAATAGATCCTCTCTCATGAGACGCTAGTGAATTGCCGCAAAAGCTCTTTTAGCTGGACATCTTCGATTTCATTTCCGATGTTTGGGTAAAAATCCCTTGACCCAAATTACAGTTGCCATTTGCTTATTCATAACTGACTTTGAAAATGTGAAACTTTGTTTGTGTTTGCCACATAATTGCTAAAAAAACAAGAAAGTAATACCTAATTCGACTTCAACACACTTGAAAAGTTCGAATAAACGGTTGAAATAACAGCCTTATTAAATACTATCAATTTCGAAAATCGTGCGTAATTTTTATGAAAGGATTTTGGACACTAGTTTATAGGAACTTTTTTAGAGATTTGTTTCATACATCACGTTGGTAAAGTTGTGCCAAGAAACGCAGATGCATGTTACATATGTAACTACACAGGCCGACATTAAAAACATTAAAATGCATAGTACCACGCGATACAGTACCATAAAATAATAAAAAGATGTCTTACATATCAATGTTCGTAAGCCTTTTATTGCAAAGACTGGTTACGAGAACGCCGCTAGATCAATTTTCCTTTCTTCCCACTATAGTGTAGGTAGTTGCGGTGAAATAAAAGCGCAGAAAAAAATATAATTCAAATGGAGTTTGTGGAGGAACTGGAATTTACGAGAAGTTACTTATCTACATAGCCATGCTAATTCGGTCACGAACTACGCCGGTGAATATCCAAACAGCTAAATCTGTTTTCCGGTAAGAAATTGCTTCTAGAAATTAAAACGGAAGTACATTTTCTCGATACGTCTTTCCGGTTCGAGTGTTCAAGTGCGCACGTTTACTTAATTTCCCTCAATGCCGTGGTTGAGGCAATTACTTGTTAATATCGCGTTCGATATGCCACGAATTGTTGTGGGTAACACCATATGCACTCTTGACGCACATTTAAACGTCTTTGTTAAACTCTACTAGGAGGTTCCAGAACGATGATACTAAAATAAATTTAATTTCGATTCTAAAAATTATATGAGAAGTTAGTTAATTATTAATTGACAAAAAAAAGGAATTTCGGCAACATACGTTTCATGGAATCACCGGCAATCTAAAAGTTCAGATTCGGACGAAACTTTGTCTGAATGCACAATACCTGGCGCTAATAACCATCTTCGATGTAATGTAAATTGCACATATCTTTATTCTAGCTGTTAAGCATACTTGCTCATTTTGTATTTTGAGTAGCTATCACGCCTGCGCACATAAAATATGTTTCATGTGGTGAGATTATCGGCGCAAGCGCACAGGTTTAGGGAATTGGGTCATTGTGGATGTAATCGAAAAAGGGGAATAAACGTCCTTAGCTGTTAAATATTAGCGCTTTCATACTTCGTTTACGGTTCTTAGAAGCGATTCACGAAACAAATGATAACGTAGAAAGTATTAAGAAAAACTGAGATTAGTTTACTGTACCATCAGAATATACTAATCTTTCGGGTGATGTCGCATAGTTAATATTTTACTTGACGTTTCGCTGACCATGCTGTCAGCTTCTTCAGAAGATTTCTATAGACTGGTGTTGTTGTCTCTTGCTCCTCGTTATATAACCCATTTCTGTTCCGCTTTGCTGATCCATAACCGTTCCGCTGAATCGCGTGGTTCGTTGTATGACGACTGCGTAGTGCTAACTTCCACGTGTTGCTGATCTTGTATTCGTCTACGCGATTGAAGTTGTTGGTGTTCTTCATTATCGACCAGCTACTCTCTCCTAACAGGGACGTGCTACCGAAACTACGAGCAAAAGGCGTATACGAACTGAAATGCCAATGTGGAAAAAGCTACATCGGTCAAACAGGACGGAGTATTCAGTGCAGAGTGAAAGAACACGAGAGAGACGCACGCCTTAGGCATATTGAAAAATCTGCAGTAGCAGAACACCTGCGCCAACAAGGAGACCACCGCATAACCTACGGCGACGTCAAGGTATTAGCCAGGACCAGCCACTACTACCCGAGGATAATACGCGAATCGATAGAAATAATAAAGAACGCCAACAACTTCAATCGCGAAGACGGATACAAGATCAGGAACACGTGGAAGTTAGCACTACGGAGTCGTCATACAATGAACAACGCGATTCAGCGGAGCGGAACGATTATGGACCAGCAAAGCGGAACAGAAATGGAATATAGCAAGAGGGAGGAGCAAGAGACAACAACACAAGTCTTTAGAAATATTCTGAAGAAGCTGACAGCATGGACGGCGAAACGTCAAGTAAAATATTAACTACGCGACATCACCCGAAAGACATTTCTACTATGGATTACGGTGGTGAAAGCCTACACTCAACTCTTGGCTGATTTTCTTTTCTGAAGTAGCTTTATGTACACCATTAAAGTGTGCAAAGTTTCTGCTTTACAAAGTTTGAAGTTGTCGCGTCGTTGTGATGACGTCTTACTCCGCAAGGCAAAAATATTAACATGTGTAATGTTTGCACCATATACGTCACCATGAAGTCAAATGTAATGACTACGGAATTTTATTTTGCTAGTGAGAAGTTTAATATTCATAAAAATGTAGATTACTTCAATTTTATAGAATATCTACATTATTATTATTTTGCTTGACTATGTTGTGCCCTTTGTATTAAGTTGTGGCTTTTGAGTGACTTTTAAGTTGTGGCTTAACCGTTGCTTCAACGCCGCACTGTTGCGATAAGAAGGGTCAACACAATACAACCAATATACTTCCAATATGGTGCAAACATTGGTCCAACGTCCATTGTGTTCTACTTGGGACATAAGAATGCAGAATGGGGAATAAGAATGCAGAATTCTCCTCGTTTTCAAATCAATTACCGTACTCAGTCCTTTAAAGGATTCTTGTCGCAATTAAATCGAGAGGATCGCTGATCGCAATAAACATCGAAAAGGTGGAAGTGCCGGTGCGTTCACTCCAATTCGTTCAGTACAGATTATCATCGTTATGTACCCGATTCGATCCCCGCTAACGCTACGTTATTGAGCTATAAATTACTCCGCACAATGCCCAACCATTACCGAACGAATCCCGTGATGTCCGTTCCCTCGTACTATACCATAAAGGACCAAGCGGACCGTTGTCATTTCGCAAAGAGTAAAAACACAAACGAATGCCCGGATAGTTTATGACGATTGCTCCGCCGTTATCTGGCCAATTCGATCGCCATCTATGTGGAATGCGCGCACGCCTTCCGCTTTCCAATACACGTAGACAATATCAATGTCAGAAGTCAGATGATACTGTATTTTTATTGATATCTTGCAATTAAGAAGACTGCGATTCATTTTATATAAATTTATTAAACAAAGCTTTTTTTTAATAGTATAGACCATAGATAATTAAGGGAATACGTCGATGGATGGTAGAATCTCTAAAGTACTGTTTATAACGAGTGAAAACATTCCAAATGCATAATGTAGACACACACAATGCCCTAACTTTTTTACGCGTTCACAACATAAACGTGCAATTTTTTAAATTCATCTACCTTGCGCATACATCGTCTTAAAGATCTTGACGTTTAATAAAGTAAACTTATAAAAACGTAGGCTTCCACAGCCAGAGTCAGTTGAAACTAAACGTGTTCCGTGTCATGTACGCCCACGATCGTATGGGACTTCATCAGTAGAGGAAAAGTTGGTCCTGGAAAGGATTATGGAATGCCAATTAAGACATTTTCTTTTAAACAGCAACGTTCTTACCAACTGGCAATTTGGATTTCGTCCTTTACGTAGTCGTGCTATGTTATGAACCACAGACTATATTAGCAACTTCTTGGATAAAGGTATGGTCACCATCTTGGTTTTGTTAGATTTCAGTAGAGTGTTTGACACCTTTAATTACGACTTATTGCTCTCTGTACTTATGTTATACATTATGTTGGGTTGTCTAATACTGCTGTTGAGCTTCTTTGCAGTCACATTTCCGGTTGATCCTAGGCTGCTAAGTTGGGTCAGGATATCTACCGTTTCTGAAATGTTACCTTCGGTGTTCATCCGGGTTCTATTTTAGGTCCTCTTCTGTACACCTCAGCATTGTCTACCTATCCTTTGTATTGTCGTTGCCATTGTTACGCTGATGATGTACAAGCTTACATTTCTGGTGCTCCAAACAAACTTCAATAGGCTTAATCAAAATCTTAACAGGCTTGCAGAGTACTCGAAATAGTATTCTCATGCTTTGAATCCACAAGTCGGTGGATATGAGGCTAAATAATTTGCCCGTTCAGATAAATATTATCCCGATTCCGGTTGCTGGGACTATTAGGAATTTGAGATTATACGTATATGAATAACCGACATGTTCTTAATCCCAGAATTAAAACGCACTTATGAGATTCTGTTGTTTTATCCCAGCTTAGTGTTTCTGATGTTGTTTACGATCCGTGTGTCAATACTTATTCATAGGTTAACATTTCTTAAAAGTTCTTTTTCTTTTATGGTAAACAACACATAAGTTGAGTGTAGGCTTTCACGACCGTAATCCATTGTAGAAATGTCTTTCGGGTGATGTCGTGTAGTTGATATTTAACTTGACGTTTCGCTGACTATCCTGTCAGCTTCGTCAGAAGATTTCTACAACACATAAGTATCGGCAACCTCCGCACCACACAAATTAAATTTTTTACATGATAATATAATATTAATTAATTAATTAATTAATTAATCTGGGATGGCCGTTTCGAGGACACGAATGATCCTCATCATCAGCCGGTAACCGAATGGCGAAACGGCCGTCCCGGATTAGTTATTATATAATTAATTAAACTTGTGTGGTGCGGAGGTTGCTGATACTTATACCATACTACCCCACAGTCCTTGCTATCATTATTGACTTTTTCTTTCATGATTGGTAAAATATATAATTCTGTTCCTCCTAATTTAAAGCCTCTATTCCCTCAAGTATTTAAAGTTTCATTGCGTTTATTGTACTTGTCTTAGTTATTTCTTCTCACTTTATATGCGACCAATATTATGTAATCCTTTTGATTGTTTTTTCTTTCATATACTCTTTTTTTATATTTTACTTAAGTATTGCGAGTTGGATTTGGGCACGTAAATTCTCATCAATTATTCTTTAGATTAAGCTTTCCTATTTTTCGTTTCCCTTCAGAACAGCGTTAGCTGAACTTCGCTCTTAATGTTTACCAATATCTTTACTTTTCGCAACTATTTATTCTTTTTGTGTGTTACATCAATAAAGCGTATATATTATTAGATACACATATTTTACAAGACAATTCCCAGAAGAGCTTCTCTATCAGATTGTGGAAAAATATACATATTATCAAACATCACCATCTATTGCTGGTTCCAGATTTTTTAATGGATTCGCATTTCGCATTCGGACTTCGATTAGCGCCTCAAAATTTAAGGAAATATCTAATTGAACGTAATTATTACAATTTGTCGCAGTATAAATTAATTAGCGGACGAATTTGCAAATGGTGGTAGATGGATGGGAGTAGTCTAGTCTTCTTTCTTTTATACTGTAAACTAACTTGTTTTTACAATGTATATATGTGGCGCACCATATCTTTTCCTTGATAGTGACACCACTAAAATAATTTGTTATATGCTACGATTACAAATGTTTTAAAACATAGCAAACCTGATGCTATTATATGTCCCACTGATATAATATTATCAGTTATTGCATAACATCAGGGAGAGAAAATACGTTAACTATTTTCTTTAGAAATTACTAAACAGAGAAATATGAATTCACGAAGAAAAAAAAATATTATTCGCATCAAAATGGCCTCGATCAAATCGACGTAGACGTTGAAATAGGTCTGTCATATTGAGGAATATTTTTTTACACTCCCGGGACGGGTGACCTAGTTCCAAAGAGAAATATATTCCTCTTTATAGGCACGCGGCGAGATTTTCGGCGAACTGCGGCATAAATTTTTCAATAATTTTAGGTAAATGTGTTTGTCATTGACATTATACATTTTCATACATTATTTATGAGCATTAATCTTTCACGTCCTGAATTTCAAATCTAAATTCCCCATCTTCGAAAATTAAAGTTTCTTTTAGATATATCTACCAAATTGAAAATAAGAAAGTGTAAAGGGAAATTCAATAATACCTATATTCTTCTCCTATTGTAATTAATGAAGAAATGTTAAATATCAAGACGCGTGAGTTAATGTTCAAATTGTTAGTACCTAATAGGTAAAAGAAAAATAAATAACACCGGCATTACTTGATATCATGGATTTTTAGAATTCTATTTTAAATATGTTCAGAGTAATTACCTTCTGCAATAATATTAACCATTAACCATTCTCCCCTTCCACTTCCTAAAGGCAAGAATTATTCTTTGAGAATACTTGGAACATTCTCATGAATAACTGTATCGATTCCTTCCTTTGACGAAAGTCTCACACCTCGCAAATGCTTTTAAAAAGTCCATGAATCAGCCAAAAGTCACATATTGTCAAATCAGGTGAGTACCATGGATGTTCAAACGATATCGGGATAGTGATTGCGTGTTATTCTAAATGCAAGCTGTCACACCACACGATTTTAATCTACATCGTATACGACTGCCGCAGTACTACGATAAGGACACTGCGATAGCACGATGTCGGGACGACAGTAGTAAAAGCAACCCTATTCAAGTTTACACACTTACCGCGTTGGCACGAATATATCAAAAACTTTAAAATTCAGTACGTGTATTTATGGCTATCTACACAGATAGATCGAAACCGTCTTCTCCAGGTCGTGAAATAGTGTTGCAGATTCGTATACTGAATGTCTTTTTTCAAGAGGTGGATGAATCCAGTATCTTCTTGGTTTTCGTAATTTTCTACGCTGGTACCATATCACTAGTAAAAATATTCGTCATTTTCTTACATCCATCCGTAATACGCACACTTGCCAAGCAAGTTTTAATTTGTGGCGTCGTTGAAGACAGTGGTTCTAAATAGAAACTTCTTTTCATGACACGATCGCGGCAAAAATTCGTACTATGTAAAAGCAAGCACACATTTCTTCACAACACGATTACCGCACGACCACGACATCATAAAGGCTTACTTTAATTTTTTTTTAGCCTAATATGAAATTGTGTATGCTACGGGACAGGACGATGCATTATAGTGATGCAGCATAGAATGCTTCTCAGGAACCCTACTGCGCGTCTTATGCACATATTTTTCGGAATTCCAGAAGTTCGGTCGGTGACATTGTCATCAAATTCCCGGGCATTACAGAAACAGAAAATGTGTATAACTTTTCCCCCTCTTCCAAACACAGACGGCTTTCTTCCTCTTGAGCGATTCCCGTCTGCGTAGGTATTTGCTTGATTGAGAATGACCGGTAAAGATTGCAGTTAGAACCCTAACAGCCCACCTGTTAAGTTCTGTAAGCTTGCTAGCTCCGTCCCTGCTGAGCAACATAACTGCCCTCGCATGAGATGAACCTGTGGAGTTACCCCAGATTCGAATTACTTCTCGTTCGGTCCAATGTATAACATGCGTTTTGACAGTATTAACGGATATGCCAAGTAGACGTTCTGGAGCCAGTGGAGTGTGCTCAGCTCCTTTTCTAGCAAAGACATCGGCCGACTCATTGCCATCAATGCCAGTGTGCCTTGGTACCCAGACGGAAGTAACATTGTTGTTCTCCCCTCGAGAACTCGCAGTACAGCCTGGCCATTAGAGAAAGTTTTTATCGACCTGCGTCTAATGCGACTAATGTCAACCTTAATTAAAGAGTCGCAGTTACGATCGGAACAGTTGCTGTCGCATTGATAAACATTGAAGAATTTCTTCATCGATCTTGTAGCGCACATTATGTCCAAAGGCATAGATAGAATCTCCATATTCTGTAACAGTTGTGCAGCAAGAAGAAAATATCTGTAAACCGCTATTCCGGGTTCTCTTTCCAAAAGCATAAGATCCTAGAAAAGAGCCTGTCCAGGAGTGGTACCTAAGGCACCAGTGAGGCTGGCTATTCTCTGCAACGAGGTAAATTTAGCTCTCGCTGCAACCTATTGGGCCTTCTTTAACCATTCCAGGAATTCCAGAATAGCGTCTTGTCAAGCAACATTCCTAGATATTTTACCTCCACAGTAAAGTGTAATTGTTCACCTATAATATTTGAAGGGGTCAATTGCGGCTTTGTGCGAGTTAGTAGTAAGCTCTTCTCCTTTGCACCAGCCGTGAATAACGTTGAGCACTTTCTGCGGGGTAATTGTAGTTATTGAGTCTCCGTGCCTCAAGTTATATTTGCTTTAAATACAAGCTGTCAGCAATGAAAACTGCGTATATATTTTATTTGAGAAGAATAAATTCAGTTTAAAGACATATTTTTATTTGATTTAATATCATAAGCTCTTTTCTTCTTTTAAAACTTTGATATTTAGGAATACACTGTACTTCTGCTAATACTGTATAACGCTGAAGTTATAACATGCATTCTTACGAGAACCTTATAACATCTTTGCTCATATATGAACTTACGTTACTTGAAATGTAGCTTCATATTAATCCAAGTAAGTATTTTTCATACATGCCTTTCATTAAATTAACTCCGAATAAAATTTCAATTTTTTACTGCACATCAAATATGCAGGCGTTCACGTATGGATAAGTGAAGGAAGCTGGTATTTTCCTACATACTTGGCGTAAATTGAATTTGCACTGAATACTACGACAATTAATTCAAATCGGGAATTTTGTAGTCAAAGCTCTAAGCGACGGGCACGATAGCCGTTCGCATAAATGTAGTTATCGTACTCATAACAATGATAATTGCGATTGTCCACAAGGGGGCACTATAGCCGCCCTAAAGGTCAATACCTAGAAGTAACACCACGTCGCCTAGAGGATACGTTGCGGCTTTTCCCTTCATGAAGATTTATTCAAAGTTATTCCGTCTGTCCGAAAACTAATGACAAACGTGCTGATTCACCCGTCCCGTACGAAACCGCCGACAGAACGCTACATGCATCTCCTATTCGAGAGGAAATTGCCCCATATGTCTTTTACTTTTTGCAGTTTTATATCATCATGCTTTATGATCACGAATATCGGAAATCGCTTTCCATAGATGTATCGTAAGCTGCGTTTACTAGTAAGTTAGTCATAAACAAAAGAATAATCGATACATAGAAAGAATCGCAATGTTTCGGTGATCTAAGGAGAGGACTATAATCATTTTATAAAATTGATACGATCATTTAATTTGGTAGTTTAGGAAAATATGAATTGTATCTCAATACCTGGATTAATCTTTACTTCTATTCTTTTGAGGAAGACATGTTAGGTCGAAATTGAAACTGAATTCTGGCACTACTGGTACTACTCTCCTTCCAGTAGTGCAATTATCTGTCTTCTACATGCATTTAAACAAGTTCAAATGTCGCACGATGACTTTCTCTAAAAATTCATCTCAGCTGATCTTTGATTAGCTTACTACATGTATTGATAGAATTGAAAGCTCTCAAAGAAACGAAGAAAAAATGTTAAATTTCATACTACATAAACTACAATTAAAATAAAGACCACTGTGAATGCACAAAGAGACTTCATCTTTTGGGTCCCAATTCTCTTGAATCCCGTGGAAGCCTATTGTGCGTAAAATTTGGTTACTGTTTACTGTATAATTGCATAGACTCTCCAAAACTGCACTACACTGAACACATTATGGCCAGAACAACCTCTTGCAACGAATGCTAAATGATCTTAATTCCTTGGAAGATACCAATGTTAGCTAAAGTTTTGCTATTAATAACAACAGTTATATATGTACAATATAGTGTGATGATATTACGAGAAAACTTGAGGAAAAGTAGGAAATTGATTTCGTAAATTTAATTAATTTAATCTCCTGGTCGTAAGACACGAGAATGCTTCCTAAACACCCTTTCATCAATTTAATTTAAACAAATACCAAATAATGACGTTTTACGAGTGTTAATTAGAGAGAAGGAAAACTAATTTCAAATTGTGACGTTTAGCATGAAACTGTATGGTCGCACGTTACGTTACGTTGCACACAATCCCGCGTGTTTTTAAATTATCAAACTTGACGTTCACTTCATATTTAAAGTAGAATTTAAGCACAAAAAGTTGAATTCACGAGACACTTGTCACAGACAGAAGACAAGTTATCTACCCTTTCACCAAGATCATCGTTGAAGGGAGACAAGTTTTCCTTACAAAACGCCCGCGACAAGGAGAGGTGAACCCGGTGCTATAAAAACAAGCGGAGACACCTAAGAAGAGGTCAGAGAGGCTTTGAACGCGTGGACATAGATACTCGAAACTCAGTCGGTTGAATACATCTATATATGGCGCTAAAGAGAACTACCTTAGAAATTTGTAACATTAAATTAAATAAATAAAAAAGAGCAATTTAAAGAATTTTCTATAACCGTCCTTATTAGAGATGCGAATGAGTCGAGCTAAGCCCACTGCGAGGAAATGAGACGCATATACGTTTATTTTCAGCTGGAGAAATTAAAAAATGCAGTAATATGCAGGGCGTTCAATTTAAAACAACAAAGCCCAGCTAGTTAGCTGTCCACATTGCATTTGTAAAATATTAACAGTATTATTGTCCTTCTTTCAGGGTGAAAATAATGAACAATGTTATTATTACTTATTCACTCTATATTACAATAGGCGCAATTTTAAAATTCCAAAATGTTCGGATATCCTACACATATGAGCCAAGGAAATACGTATGTATGTACCGATATACGAATAATTGGTTTGACTAAAAAGAACGACTGGAAAATTACTATGCCGGTATCTTACGTTTTGCTTTTATACAAATACTACAAATTTGTGCTACCGGGCAAGCCATTCATTTGTTTCTATCACTTCTATTAATTTCTTTTGTTTGACCACTTTATTTTTAAACTCATAAAACATCATACACGTCCAATGATCTGTTTCTTATCTAAAAGAACTTTAATGTTACCTTAAAATGTAAAAACTGTGCACTTGGAAATATCGTAGCTTCAAAGTAGCTTGAATTGTTCAGGACTTTTTGCTACCCATAGTTTATACGCATATGGTGCTATCCTTCAGGCACTCGATATCAAATAATGCACCGAAGATTAAATCATATACAATAATGATTCATTAATCGCATCCTGTATACACGCTGATCATCATATGATTTACGCGCGATATTATGTTGTGATCTTGAGATTGAAGAATATAGCGTTTCCTACTTTCCGCATATACTCTACCATATCTTCGACGCGTATAGATTGCCCTTTTCCAATAAGACAACGCTCCTCTAAATATCGATTGTTAGCCTTTAAAGTTTATTGAATACAACTTGGTCAAAAGATTAGTAATTTAGCAGTCCCTCCACAAATATTGGCTACCCTAGGACATGCTTAGAATGTAGTGGCATAGGAACAAATTGATAATCTTATCAAAAGTATTGCTAGATATGTCCAATAATATATTTGTGAGCGTAATGGTCTCGGTGATCCACTTCCTCATCTTAGAGTTGCACACTTTTAATTATGATCGAAAAATGAACCATACTTTTTGAAATTTGGATTTTTATTAGAATGTTCTTTTAACAAAATTATATATTTTCCATAATGAGCAACATATAAACATGTTACAACAATTTCGATTACAATCGAACTATTTGGTCTACCTACATTATTTAGTGTATTACATCAATCAATTATTTAAAGTGGTTTCAGAAATTCCGGATACTGAACAAATATAATCGTTATGAGGTTTCCTGCAAATAAACGAGTATAAACATTCTCATCCTATTGGGTTCATACGCGTCGGTTTTTGTTTTAGTCTCTATTGACGCCGAAATTAATTCGCCCTTAATAAACGGCTGCGTTCGAAAGAACCATGATAAATATTTTACGGCGGAAAATTAAATAAGCGAGTGCTATGCGGCAGTATATTCCGGATACTTTCTACTGAAATTTGTTTAAGGAGCAAACGTAACTTCAATAAATTCCTGGTGTGCTCATCGGCATTAAAGCGAAAATTATTGCGGGTGGATAAGACCCCCTCGAACTGTATTCTGTAGATTAGATTTTAAGTATCTCGGAGATATTTCGCTTAAGTTTTCTGGAGCATTCGTGTCTCGAGTCACAGTAATGGCTGCTCAGGAAATTAGTTTAAAATTAATTCGAAAACTATCAGCGTTGCGCGAATGCTATCATATAGTTCTACGGTAATTTTCGTCGAAAACGACTTTTTGAGATAGGGTACTGTAGCTGGAAAACGTTTGCTATGTATCACACGGTTTACAGTCCGCCGGATTGCTAATAAAACAAAATACAGTACTTACTATAAATTACATAGCTTTGAGTTACTTTCAACTTTTTTATCTGTGATTTCATCAATTTAAGAGATATTATGTAATAATAATAATAATAATAATAATAACAGGTCTTTATTTCCCAGGAAAAACAAAACAAAATATAATACTAAATACACACACAAGCCAAGTGGATAATAAAATAAATAAATAAACTAAAGTATGGGATATCACAAGGCGGGATTTAGATGGATAATGTGCATTATTCCCTGTTCTTCCACTCATATCTTGAATAACAAAATTATATACTATAACTAAAGTAAATAAAACAAAACAAAATAATTCCATGATGAAAACAAAAGAACGATTGGATTAGACTAGTGTCTGGTATGCACTGCTCTAAAACACTACACACTGCCAGAGTAAGATCTCACAGCACTTTTAAAATGATAAAAGGAGTAAGCACAAAACTTGACACCATTGCACTATGAACCTTATAAATGACATAAGGAAAACTCCTCTCGAAAAATGTATGACGCAGTAGCGGCATAATCAGACCTTTAAACCCAACATTAAAGGGATGGACATCTTTACGAAACCAGATTTTGTGGTATAAATACGCCTGCTCCCAATGTCGAGCCAACTTATTTCCCTAAGCTTATGGCTTATATGCTGGAATTTGCGGATGCCATAGATATATCACAAACAAGTCTTTTGTACCCGCTGAATACGATTACAATCGCAAGCATTAACACGCAGTCGGAAAATTGGTGCTAGGTAGGCAAAATCAAAGTCTATTAAAGAGTCTAACAAAAATAAAATTCTGTTTATCTGATACCTGTACCTGAATTTCGAGCCCATTTTTCCAGATTTTTTGCGCTGCTGACAACAGGTAAATATTATTGATTTTTAATTTGATTAACTAAACCGTTACTAAATCATAATTCACCTTCACAGTAGCATCATCGACGTTTTTGGATTTCAAGGAATAAATCATTTGTGAATCATCCGCGTACTTATGTACGCCACAGAACTTTAGAGCTCTGAACATATCGCTCCTTACTTAGTCTAACTATTTGAGATCGATTCGACAGGTAGCTATTTACAAAAGAGGCAGCACTTGTACTAAACCCCATGCAATGCAGAGTAGATAGTAGAAACTGATGGTTCAATGTATCAACAGCCTTACTGAAATCGAGTAAAACAACTAAAGACAGCCTAGATTGATCAGTAGCAATCAAGATACGGTCAGTGGTATCCAACAGGGCTGCGACTCGGGCGAAAACTAGACTGATATTAGGATAGAAAAAATTAAATATGGTAAATGTAATAAGCTCAATTATTCAGAAAAATATATACAAATTTAAAGAAGATGTTGTAGATTTTCAAAATAGTCTCTTTGGATGTCTACACTGCCAAGACTGGCAAAAACTCTCCTGGTTTGCTCCAAAATTGCCTGAAAATAAATGGAACTATCGTACATTACGACCTTAAATATAGAAATCTAGAGGAGTTAAATCAGGGAACCTGGCTAATCATGTCCAAGGCTCTAAGTTCCTCTTCTATCGATCACCAAATATTTGTCTTAAGTAACGCGTAATCTTACGCGTGCCATGCGCTGAACCTCCATCTAACCATCTAATATACTTGCATTTGGTCCACATTTAGACCACTAATGAATTCGATTACAATAGTTTGTGGTAAATTTAAATATTTAATGCCGTCTAACTTTTCGTCATTAATTTGCTTACTGTTTTAGCACAAAATGCATTAAAACAAAATTTTTGTTGGAAATTTTGTGGATTAGCGTTGGCTCAAAAATATTGATTTTTAGAATCATACATTCCATGTTGCTTTAGAACGAAAGATTGGATCTTCTTGTATTTTGATTAGATTCCATTCACAAAATTCTCTTCGTCTGTCAAAATCAATTGTTAACAATTGGGTTCGAAATCCTGCATTTTTGGGCTTCGTAATACTCGCCGTATTGATTAATATGAAAGCTCAAAACCAACCTTCGCCCTAGAAGTTGAAGCTGCAGGATGTGCAGAAAATTTGCGATATGCTTTGTATAACATTTTTAATATGTATTTGCAGCAATAAAAAGGTATATATGTTGCCAATAAAAATTTCAAAATTGGTTTGCTTGAGCAATACCGAATAGAAAAATCAGTGTTTAAGTTGAATTCTAACAAGCGCGTGAATGATGTTTTTTTTTTACGGGACCGTAAAATGCAATTTTTAAAGTGGATATGGTTGCAATGTCATATACTCATTGAACTCTACACAAAATATTTTGCGTAAAAATTGTGTTTATCAAGTAGCATGCTTTAAACAGCAGGAATAAAAATAGGTACTCAAATTTTAAACGAATTTAAGAAACTTCTACATTAAAAATTAATGTAAAATAAACAATGTATTCCAAATGACGGCCTCTTTCAATAAAGGCACAAAAAATATATATACTCTATTCAAAAAATGTAGGTTGTGTTTCATGTGGTGTAATGCTAAATAATTAAGATTGTCTGTTGTAGTAGAAATGTGACCCCCACCGTGCATAATAACTCTACCTGCTCAGAATTGGCAGTATTTGTTTTCTTTCTTTGTTAATTGCCTGTATCATTTTAAATGGTTCCTATACATCATATACAGGATGTATAGGAAAACTTGAACTTGAACTTTGAAAGATCTGTATAAAGGATCCATAACATATGGTGTACTCCATTTGAAATTGTTGATATCCGTTTCCTGTTTAAGGAAAAGTGCCATGAAGTTGAAAATACTTTTAGGAAATACATCATTATGCATAACATCGCCCACCAACATTTCAAAAAGATACTTTAATTTTTTCCGGAGATATCTGGAAACTGTTTATGAACAGCCTGTTTAAGATTCAGTAGTGACAACAATACGGTGTAATACGCATTACCTTCCATTTCATTTCATAAAAATAAATTCTTTCAAGATCTTCATGACATTCTCAAATATTTAACTTTATAACAAGAGTAGTGCAAATGCTAAAATTTCAACATGCTCGTAAATAACTCGAAAAGAATTGACTTTAGGGGTAAGGAGCCTTAGTACAAATTATTTACATGCGATGTGTAGAACCGATTAAGCTGGCATTTTATTTAAAATAAGAAGCTTGGTAACCACTTCCGGTTCATCGGGAAGTATTTCGTTGATTAAGATATTTTAAAATAACGATGCTATAGCTACCTATTCCAAAATGTCAGAGTTCCATTCATAATAACATTAAAACTCCTGACTAATGTGTTTCGTGAAATATCCTGTATACAAAAGTATCGCAAAAGATCGAAGTAAAATACATATTTTCTGAAATTACCCGTATTATTGCAACCACAATATGTAGATTAGTGATTTAACAATAAAGTTGTATTTAAGTTGCAATTTTTATGTTTCAGGAATACTTTTGGAAATTTAGGAACGTTCTGCTAGTGGAAGTATTACTGCATCCTTCTCCCATATATTTCTATGCGAGAACAGCCAATGTTGAAAGATAATGCAAGTAACTGAATTATAAAGTTCAGTCTAAAACGCAGAATGGATGCATATTAAAACAGATATGCATCTATATATGAGACCGTGTAATGAATAAATTTTCATGGCCTCGAAAGACGAACATCAAAGATACAATGAAATAAAGCACCATCGATTTTAAAATGCTTTTTGATACACATAAAGGGAATAGTTAAATAACAAAAATTGCGGAAATAATTTATCCCTTGTGCTTTTAAAGGACATTAACTATTGCGATTACAAATTTCCTTAGATAATCCTCTATAAAAGTTGATTATTATATAACCAATCAAACCGCAATTTGCGTAAAGGAATGTCATGAAATTCTTTTCGTGGTACAAGGCCGTATCACGTCAGAAAGCAAAAGGCGCAAACGTCATGCAAAATCGGCTATATAAATCGCTTAAATTTTCATTTCAACAGACTCTCAGTCGGCACATCTGTTACTTCACAAGGACGACTCACGCTGAACAAAATCTCAGGAAGGTATCCGCCGCCGGTCTTCTCAGTCCGACGTGGGATGTTTTCCAAATCCATGGAATATACTATCGTCGGTCTGCGTTCACGGTCCAACAGAATATTCCTAACTGCAATCCCGCTAACAGCATTCAGTTATTTGAATCAGAACTATGATATATGTTTAAGTCCGCATTTGAACACCCCTAACGCCACTTACCGAGTGCACACACAAAAGTACATTTCACGCGCCGCCTGAGCTTCTTGCAGATGAGCTTGCAAAAATAAAATTGTAACCTTGATTCCTCATGTTATAACTGTTACGCCGTATTAGATTTTCCATGTTGTTTTCGAAAGTTGTTTCCATTTGTTTGTTCAGTTTATTATGTACTATAGTATAATTCTAATCTCGTGAATAAAGGTTTTCTTTATGCTGTTAAATTCGTTTATGTTCACTCACCTGATTTATTTGACGAACTCTAGACAATTCAGATACCATCGGTATGCGTTGATGGCCGCAACGTTCGACACCGTAACAGATCAGTAATTTCACTAAGTCAGTGGCATCATAATTAATTCAAACACTAACGAGTTGATTACCTATTTCATAGGTTTTAATTCCTAGACGATATCTACGAGCAGGATATGAAACTAACCTCGCTTGCATCGCTAAGCCGTTAATCCAGATTTCCCGCTACCTGTTACTAAGAGAATATTTTAAGAATAAAATAAGGAAACGGTTAATAAGTAGTTCATTTTTACCTTTCGTACAAATACATAGTGGGTTTGAAACATTGGAGGAAAATAAGTAAAAATTCTTTTTCGCATTTCGCGATTAGTTCCGACAGTTCCGAAAGCAGTCCAGAGAGAACAAAATTGAAAGGGAACCTAAAGCAGACTCTTGAGGAACACCATTCAGCAGCATTGCCTCGTACACCGTACTGTGTTCTCCAAAACTGTAAATTATCATTAAGCATTTTATGTTTCTTACGAAACGAATTCAATCTATCCAGCATCCAATATTCAACAATTTGACAAACAAAGATGTTAAGGAAATGGGCAGAAACGTGATATGTCTGTGAATTCTTCTTGAAAAGTGGCGCAACTGTGGATGTTTTAAAATCGCTAAGAAGGGTTCCGTAAGCAAAAGAAAAATTACGGAAATAAGTTTGACATGCAACATTGACATTAATAAATGAAAAGAATCAATAATAATTTTTGCAGATGTATCTGGGCTAGAAGTGCGTTTTTGCATTACACTCAGTTCAAGTTTAGTAAAAGGGAACAACGTGTTTTTGTTGGGGTTAATGACAGTGTTTATTGTAACAGCAGAGTTCAACTGATTGTTGGAAGTGCAAGTTAAATGAGACTGAAGGTTATTAATCTTTTTATCATCTTGAATAATTTCAAAGTTATTATGGGATACCCTGCCAGATGTCAGTTCGTTTACCATTCTCCACATCTCTTTAGATTTATTCCAGGAATTGTTTACGCACTAACTATAATACTGTTTGTTCGTTTGATTAGCCAGAAGTTTATATTTAAAATTTAATTTCTTCTTTGATGAAACTGAAACTTCCATGAAAAATATGCGGTCTTCGGTAAATCCACTTTGTATATTTGCACATAAGTAAGTGGCATATGAGAAATGAGATTCTTATTCCTTTTAGACCGAATATACCCTTACATTTCTACAATATAAACGGTATTATCCTGCGATACTCTGTTATAATACTGTCAATACATTTTTATTCAATAATCATATGTGCACATGTGGCAATTCGTACGAGACACATACTTGTTTACTTTTATTAGTATGTGAAATCTATCTTTGTGTTTACTTTCGTCTTTTCTTCAAATATCCGATACGTTTTATAAAGAAAACACGACGTAGAGCTCTCCGAGTAACCTTTAACAATATAAATTCTGAAACGGGTTCTTTGTAAAAATATTTATAGACATAACGCTGCTCCAGGGATGTCCACAACAAACTACAAAAATAAGAGCTTTAAAATATTAAGCCGCAGATTTATCAAGAGAATGAAACTTTTTTTCTGCAAATGTATCCAATCTAATACATATTTATGTTTTGATTGGTAGGTATTTAAATGCTTTCACAAAAAAAAAAGAATAGCAAAGAGAGAATTATATTTATAAGAGTAAAAATGTAAGTATTTGTAGCTCAAGCATCGATGCTGTGATCTTTATAACTGCTGATATTACATCATAATAGTGCCTGCAACTACCGTCAAATTAACATTTCCCTTTATAATATAGAACACCGTCTTGGTATATATTTAGTACAGTACAGTACAAGTACATAAAATAAAACGTGCTAAATTTTCAGAGAGTGTGGCTTTCCTAGATGTTTTAGTATAAAAATGTAATACTTGCATATGAAAACAGCTACTATATTCATCTTTTATTTGATGCATTGTCAATCGCTGACTGGGTATACAAGAGTGTATCAAAAATATTTTTTTTGTTGTAACCTTATTTTACAAAATTTTTTTACATAATCTCCCGTCCTAGAAACGCAACTTTCCCAACGAATTGGGACCCTTTTAATGCCGTCATCTAAAAACTCCTCGAGCGTTCTTGTAGCCATTGGAGTACAAACGTTTCCATTGCTTGGTCGTCTTCGTAGCGTTTGCTGAACGAAGCGTGGCGTTGAATTTTTGATCGATTAAGTCTTTCTCTTTCTTCGAAACGACAATTTTGCGGGATCCAGAAACTCTACATTTACTGAGCGTCGATCATGGGGAAAATCGCCTTCTCCGACGCCAACGTCCTCTCACCGCTCTTTCTCCACGCCATACTCGCCTGTTTTGATCTGGCAGTGTAAATAGTGAACCCAAGATTCGTCGTTGGTTATGACTTGATTTGAAAATGAATCACCCCCTTGTTGGAAAGGATTCTAGGGACGTTTCAATCTGTCGCATCTGCTCGTTCGACAACAGATGCGGAATCCATCCGTAGACATTTTGTGAACTCCTAAGTTCGCTGCCAGGATCGGACTACTTCTGTAGCTAATCTTGAGTTGCTCGGCGATGTCCACATCTATCGTTCTCCATGAAATTCCAGACTGCTTCGATGTTGGTCACGCTCGTCCTTGACCGGCGATCATGCCTCTGGTTCTCGTCGTCCAAAAAATTCTTTATGCCATGTAAAGAGACAGGTTTTTGACAGTTACCATTATTTGTGTTCTAAGAAAACAGTGTAAAAACAATATTTCTTCTCAATCTGAAAATACGTTTCTCTGCGTATAGACAGCATGTTCAGTAAGGTTATAGCTAATGATCATACTAATCGATATCTAGAAGTGCAGTAACCCGACGCGCTTTGGGTATTTAGCTAAGATAATGTTCTGATAAAATTTAGCGTGTCCCACTAATTATAAGAATGGGGATCGGCAATTTTTTGGAAACTATAGTCCGTCTAGAAAGTATCCGGAAAACAAAAAGCACAGCTATAATTTGACGGTATATATTTTTATTACTTGAATAATAAAATCACAACAAATAATTCATCTCATTTACTAATACAATCTCCATTTAACTGTAACACTTAACTAAACGTTCAGGTAATCCCGAAACTAGGTCAACGCTATACTTTTCGGTGATAGTGGTCCAGGCTTGTAAAACTCACCGAATCAAATCATGGTACTGCTCGCTCTACTTCAATTTTCATTAGTCCCCATATGTTTTCGATGGGA
Organism: Marronus borbonicus; assembly: GCA_902655005.2. Classification (NCBI taxonomy): domain Eukaryota; kingdom Metazoa; phylum Arthropoda; class Insecta; order Coleoptera; family Scarabaeidae; genus Marronus; species Marronus borbonicus. The sequence goes on along the minus strand of LR737384.1, from coordinate 17,131,320 downwards.
CTAGGATCTGGGGAAGCTGCTGGCCATGGAATTGTTGCCAAGTTTTGTTCTAGCATCCAAGCTTTAGTGTATTCAGAAGTGTGGCATCTTGTATTATCCTGTTGAAAACGCCACCCTTCGGGATATCAGGCACGAGCCGTATCAACAAGAAAGCGATTAAGAATTTCACAATACTTTGCGCTATTAACGGTGCCATCATTTATACAGAGAGGTGTAGCACCACGCTGAGAGATTACTCCCCAAACCATTATTTTTATGGGAAATTTGGAAATTTGAACGGTAACATTTTTTCTTGATAGGACTAAAATTATCGTCTCGAAATCGTTGGCAAAAATCTATTCTTCGTTGCTTTTGTAGAGGTGTCATTGCAATGATTTTTTTTGGTTTCTTTGATAAGTAACCTTGTCTTCTCAGTGAAATGCGGACAGTTTCTAGACACACTCTTATTTGACGTTGATTTTCAAATCTGTTAGCCAGTTTTCGAAACCCTAGGCGCGGGTTTTGTCGTCCTAAAGTCACTAAAGCGTTTAGATTGTTTTCGCTAATCTTACGCGGTCTTCCAGAAACTGGTCCGTGGCTCATATCTCTCCTATTTTTTATCCTCTTTATTGTCTCATATACCGCACTTTTTCCGAGTTCAGTCAATTGCACTAATTTTTTAACGTTTTGAACACCTTTTCTGTATAAATATTCCACCAATTTTCTTCTTTCTACTTGCGACATTATTTCACAAATATTAAGCCTGTTGATAATCAACAATATTTGCCAGCTGGTGTTGTTATTATGATTTTTGCCATGGCCTACAGTCGGCACAACCTATTTGATGCATTACTTTTGTCTTAGGACGTAACAAAAAAGAAATATATTAAAATTAAGAAAAATAATAAATTCCGGATACTTTCTAGACGGACTATATAACAGCTACAGTAACGTTAAACAATTTGTCATAGCTAAAGTGGCAAAGGAAAATTTCAAGAAAATATTTCTAATTCCAAACATGACCGCCAAGTCAATTGCTAGGGTCAACAGTAAATTTTAAATTAGCTGATAATAGTTCCAGGATTAATTGTACTTTTAAATGCTTCATTAAAAAGCTTAGTTAATTACCTACCATTTTGGTTAAAAACGTTTTGTCATATTGTGAATAATAGGCGTAGTAGACGTTACCGAATCATGTAAATCTAAACCCGCTATAACTTCTGTGTTCTGCTATAGCTTCTTTGTACCACCCGTTAATATTCAAAAAGTGCATCAGATGTCGTTGTCACCAACTATACAAGTTTTTGTCAATTATCTCTAACAATTCAAATGTAACCATGTTTTTCTTATGTTGTGTTTGGAGAGTTTTAACAAACTAAAGTAGTAGTGAAAACCCTGTAGTGATACATATTTATTTTCTTTTTTCAAATAATAATGAAGGCAGTCTATGATCAGTAATAATTTCCCCGTCAGTTACAAATACTTACTTAATAATATCGAAATCTATTTTAATTAGTTTAAACAAGATGTACTTGTTTTACCATCCAAACAATAACGTCTGACCAAATCACAAAATAAACAAATAAATGACAACAATGCCTAAGCGAAAGCACCAATAACCCACAAAAAATAAACAATAAGTGATTTAAATTTATTTTAAATGTTCAAACTCTTTGCCGTCATTATTTATACACGAAAAAAACTGCTGCTTCTATTCATATCTAGCTGGCCACACAAAAATAGATCCTCTTCCGATCCACCGTTATGAAAACGTAGTCACGGACGGCTCGTAAACAATAAGCTGGACAGCCAACATGCTGAGGCTACGGTGTTTTTCAAGTTTCCAACTAACCATCTTCTAAAAGTACTGGTAATTCGTTACGTAAAAAGTTTAAGTATGCTTCGCTGTTTAAGTTGCCTTGAAAAATAAATGGTTCCATAATCTTATCGCCCAAAGTGCCACAGCAAACATTTATACTCCATTTATGATGGTGATGAGGATTTTCTCTTGACCAATCATGCATTTTATGTAAATTTACCTGCCCAACATTAGCAAAAGTAGCTTTCTTAAACATTAACGAGTGACACAGTTGCGGTGTTTAAAGTAGTACTGAATGCCTTATCAAATAAATGACAAAACGTCTTTAACTAAATGGTGCGTAATTAACTAAGCATTTAAAATTATAGTTAATCCTGGAACATTTATTAGCTAATTTAAAATTTACTTAATACTAGCATTATCAAATACTTTTATTAAACTTATCTTTGCTATTTTAGTTGTGAAAAAAAATTTCTCATCACTATAGGTATTGTAGCTTCCGAAATATTACCATTCCCCACGTTCTTTATGTCTTTAGTCTTTATTGTTCTTATAGGGTACATGTCCTTATATGCATTATTGTGGTGGATATAAGAACACGCCTTATATGCATCACAAGAAATTATTTATCATAACTTATCGTGTGGCTTAACATTATGATTGTTGCTAAATTGTTATCATGAAGAAAGCGTTAGATGTCCTATCTTTCAGATGAGATCCTCGCAAATGCGTACTTCACAAGATCACCGTTACAAAGACTATCCAGATTCAAGGTTATGGTGGATTTTTACCCAAGTATGAGTTAAGAATGGTCATATGTAAGAAATCATTGCTCAAAAAAAGAAGATATACTTACTTTAACTGTAGTTTGGGTACTACCATTATAAGTAACAGTAAATGAAAACTTATAAGATAATGTGCAACTTGCAAGTGTGCTGTATCCTTATTCGTGGCAAGAGAAATAGGATAATCTCCTCACGCTATTCAAATGCAAATTTTTTAATTTTCAAAATATATATTTTCCTTAAATGTAATCTTAATCAGTAGCGTTGCTCAAATTACGGATTTTGAATCCAACAATTACTATTTATCAAATATTAAGTAATACTAAAACTAACTTGTATCTTAAAGCACGCCCTTCTTAAAAATACAAAATAAATTCGTATTTATCTTGCTCTTCTGGTTCCGAAATGAAAATAATCCGTTTCCTCTCAGGATGCCATCTATCGTCGAGCTGAGAGGCGGTTGCCGCGCACCATTGTCGAGGTCAATTTCAGATGTACAGACGACACCCGAGAATTCAATACCCCGTTGTCATTACAAATCCGGGTCACCTGGGGGAAATTGTAAAATTTGCATATACTTCTTGTCTACACGAATTTCTATCAAGGTCGTTTGATTCAATTAACGTGAAGTGGGTGTGACTCTTCGCACTACTCACCCCTAATATTTGCTATAAATTGGTGTATTTACATAGATAGGAATAAATTTGATTGAACTTTTGTATAACCTATATGACAATATAGCGCCTGTATGACAAGAACGTAACAGTTTGTACAGCCAGCACTTTTTTCGTGAAAAACAGTATCTATAGTCCACTGTATCTGACTAATCATAAATAGAAATCCAAAAATCAGTATTTCGCTGATACATTAAATCGCCTCATACGGCAACTCCCAATCCATGTGCGTCACCATTAATGTCGGCAAATTTGCTGGTTTTCTAGAAAATCTCCTGATCACTTATGGGGTGATTGAAAGAAAACCAATCCTTTCGCCGAGAATATGATATTAGTTTGCTTTGGGAAATTATTGACAAAATATAAAGCATCTTCACTATGGTCCCAATATTCAATAAACGAGAACCCTTCAAATTCGTCACAATATTAAACTAAACATTTATGAAAGGTTAGGGGCATTTCTCAAGCGAAACCCTATCAAGAAAAAAAAGGAAAAAGCCTTCAATCCCGAACAAATAAATAATTTCATTAAAAATACTGATGACCAGAAATATCTTGCCACAGAAGTAGGTAGAAATCAAATTATCCGCAAGGTTAGTGATAGCTCATTTCCTTTTTTTAAGCTGACACTAATGGATATTACAGGAGCCTGTATGTATATTGAATTAAAAGAGATGAATATTGAAAATCTTCCAGAATAACGATATTAGTAAACGTGTCTAATATAAAAACCAAAATAGCCCGCAGCTTTACAATAACAGAATTTCAATGAAATTATAAGCAAATACATCTCCCTGCGTCCACCGGGCTGCCCCAATTAGAGAATTTGTATCAATAAGTTTTAGGATTTTAAGGGCCACCCTCTTCAGTCTTCTTAATCTAGAACTGTACACGGATTTTCGGAGATCTTCAGCAACCTTCCTGATGGATGCAGGAGGTGGTATCACAGCCTTTAAAAGGTACAAGATGTGGAAGTCAACTGCAGTGGCAGAAGGCCAGATAGATAATTCTATGAAAAACTACAACACTAGAAGTGCCAATCAGAATTGAACAATGAACAGAATCCATATTCAAATATTACTGGCTCCATAAATTTTAATGTACAGTATCATCCTAGTGGTTCACTTCATGAAAAATAAAATTTGGTTAAAAAAAATATTTTTAATAGTTGTTCGATTCTTCTTCTCTTTCAAACATCTACATCTTCTACATTTGTATTAATCTCCGTTCCTGCGAGATGCCCCAACCATTGTAATCTCCTTACTTTTGGTAACCTAAATCCCTTTTCATATATTCTTCCATCGTGTTTTTTAGTAATGGTACAGTCCATTTTGTCCCCTTTTTTGTAAATTGGCAGGATAGTTGCTCTCCTCCAGTTCATTGGCATAATTTCTGCTTTCCAGATTTCTTTTGTTAGTCCTGTTATCTGTTTCAGGTTTTCTGCTACTATTTTGTTTTTCTCTGGGCTTTTGTAGTTTTTCATATTTTTTATTATTTCATTTAATATCTATCTTTACTATTTTCAAATAAGTATTTCAGACATTTCCAAGGAAACCACACCGTAAATTTTAACACCGATAAGGAAAAATTATTTTCAATAAAAGGTACGTTTTAGGAAATCGTTACTGTCATACCGAATGTCCTAGAATTTGAATAACAGGCAATATCTGCTATTCGAAAACGTAAAAGAGAACTCCTTCTTTTATATTAAACTCGATACTTTCCCCGATAGATAAATCCATGTCTTATTGGCAAATTATGTTGTACCTTCTGAGAAATAATAGCAACAAGTAGTAAATTATTATTGATAGTTGTATGAAATTTTTTCATGGATTCGCAAAACATCATCAACAATATGAACTTCCTTGAGTAAACGTAATGGTATATTAAACACTGAAACCGACATGAACACCTTACTACGGATAATTTTAAGCATCAATAAAATAAATGAAAATACCAAATCTGGTTACAATAAAAAAGTTTTTCCCATTGTTGCACTCTATTCTCAAATAGGTAGAATTTTTAAATATTTGACTATACCATATTATAAAATTTTTCCGACAAACCCATTTATGTTAAGTATCTGCTACACGTTTTCGTGTATTTCGCATTTTTATTTACAAATAATAACATTACTAACAGTATGAGTGTTTTTGCAGGTAAAAATAATGGAACAAGAAAAGGCTGAGACACTGGATGAACCTCGTTAATCCTTAATAAATCCCGCCAACGCGTAGTGGTCTAGGTTAGCAGCCTGACCAGATATTGTTTTAACCTTCATAAACTCAATTGCGCTTTTTTTAACATCTACAAGTTTATGGATTATATAGTGCCTATAATATATAATTTATTTGTGTTTTAGAAATAAGTTTCAGTAAAACAAGAGGAATATTAATACAAGACAGAAAATGCCTATAACACAGAAGTTTGATCTAAATCGCTTATGATATCAATATATCTTACTAATGTATTCTAATACACCTTATACGCCATTTTCATCACTCGTTTCTGCTTTTTATTACGCATTCTCCTTCTCCTCCTCTTCTGATGACATTTTATCGATGAGTTCATCCCTTTGTGCCAGAGCTATATCAGACAACAATTCAATAAATTCTTGTCGATTCAGTAAAAGCATCTTAGCTATAAAAATATCGGTTCTGAAGTAATTGTCAATAGAAAAATTCGTCCTTTTGAAGTGCTTTCATACCATTAACAATGGCTGATGTTATTTAAGTAGCACACTATATTGAGGAGTAGGCGCCACAAGAGGATTTTTTTTATACGAATTTATGCAGAAATATTTTCTCTATAGAATTTTATGCTTAGTGCGCAACTCACAAGTAGCGCATATTGTTTTTGCATAAGCTCACAATAAAAAAGTTTTCCTTTTGCGACGCCTATCCGACTACACTGTGTAATAAGATGTTACAATAAGGTACAAAGTTTACAGATAAATGCGTTTTATTTTCTTCTTTCTTCTTCTTTTTTTTTTTGAAGTATTAGCAACAGGTAAGGAAGGCAGTTGCAGCTTAAATATTACACATAGAACTTAAGAGCAAGTTAAGCATTTACTAACCTGTCTGTGCATAATGATATTCCAGTGGTTTTCTGGAATAGCAATTCTTGTACGTAAAAGAAAATGCGTCAAGATCCACAATTATTTTTCAATCATGTAGTTAAAGTTCAATATGGAACTAAAATCGTCTTCTTAAGGACAAGGATATATACTAGCATTGCGCAAACATTGAGCTTAGTGACTCCAGTGTGTCCACTCGCTGAATGTTAACTGCTGGTTCAGTCAGTTTTGGATGTGGAAATTCTTTTTCTAGCCTTTAGAGTGTGGGAGTAAGGGAGACATATTAAGTGCAGCCAACGACGATAGTGGTGAAAAGGAACAATAACTTTTTCAATCTTCTCATATCTTAAAACATTTAACAACAGATGTAAAGTTATCTTCAGTATTATTTTAGGCATATCTCAATGTAATTTTGTAAATTAATTCTTGTTAGTCAGTAAAATTGAAATTTGTACATGAAATTTAGCATAGAATCTGTGCTTCAGTTGTATTATACTATTAATAAGTGAGTGAGGTGATGCTAAACCTAATTTCTACTTTGGGTCATCGAAGTAACTTGAGCTGGTTGTATTTCCAATTTCAAGGCGTTTATGGAAAGAATTCTATTTGTATTTAAGTTCTGGTCATGTGTGGTGGTCACAGAAAGCATAATTCCAGAAAGTATCACATAAACAGTGTTTGTGCGGTGGAATATCTTTGTATCTGGTTAGTTTCGCTTTAAATGTCTAATATTCATTCTTCATATTTCGTTTTCCACTTCACTTTAAATTGCTGAAAGCTGCTGTTCTTGAGACACTCCCGATTCCCGTAAATCCTGAATTTATTGAGTTTATTTGGAAACATCTAATTCCTAAATTTTCCCTTCGTATCTAATATTACAATATCTATACTCTAGTATTAAAAATACAACCAGCAAGATTCCTGTCATTGGCGCCAAAGCGTTCAACCAAGTGTAGTCTGACAACCTATGTCAAAGTGATCCTTTTTCTGGCCCATTTTCAATATTGCGACGGCTTTTTTAGCTGCTGATGTTTTTCTCCTTCTCCTTGATGTTTTATTAGATATAATTTTCTCCAGCCAACTATAATTCCGGAAACACAATTAAATAACTCATCTTCGCTCTTTCTTCTTCACGTCATAAATATTCGTTCTTAATATAATTTGCTTCTGATAACTCGCAGAGAATAAGTTCTGTTGTATCTTTATAGTGATTGTTAAGTCCACAACACATTGTACGGTCGCCGATATTCGCTAATGTTAAACAGTTACATTGTGCACTCGTATTGATCATTACAGGCTGTAACATGGTACGTATTGTTAAATAAGTAGTATATTATTTTACAAGGGAAGTAAAGAGGATTTACTCTACCGAGCCAGTCAAAATGGCAAAGTAGAGTAAATCCTTACTTCACGTGTAAAGTATATTATTTTTTTCACTATCGACGCATATCTACATATGCTATTAGGATATTATAGGAAAAATTTATTGAATTTCGAAAAACTTATTATTACTGTAAATAAATCATGTTGCGGTTTGTGTACTATTATCATATTAACCGTTTGTTGATTGCCAAACTAATTAATGACATCTTGCTATTAAACAATTTTCAAGCTTACAATAATTGTAATTAAAAAATAATGGATGATGTAACAATTAACAGTCAATTTGACGAAGTAGATGATTTTGATGTCAATTTGGCAGCGCAAGTTGCATCTTTGGAGTTATATCCACAAAAATCTAAAGTTCATTATGAAACAATTTATAAAGCATTTAAGCAGTGGTGTATTAAAAAGAATGTCTGATCCATTGAAGAAAATGTACTTCTGTGTTTTGGAACGCTCTCAAAAACTTAAATCCCCTTCAAGTTTGTGGAGTGAGTATTCAATATTACGAGCTACAATTTCAATAAATAATAACGAAGACTACACGCATTCTTGAAGCGGAAAAACGATGGTTATCAACCAAAAAGATCAAGTGTATTCACACGTGAAGAGATTAACCGCTTTTTAACTATTGCTAAAGACGAAATTTATTTATTAACTAAGGTAAGTCAGCAGCTGTCAAACCAACGAAAATTGCTAATGAATGTTCCTACAATTTTAGGTAGTTGTGGTACTAGGTGTTGCGGGAGCATGTCGAACAGACGAATTTGTTAATCTCTTGAACGAGGATATAGAAGAGGACAATGCGCTGAGAATGTTGATTTTTTTAGGAACATTAAAACAATATGTTGCAGCTAAAAAGAAGAATGCAAATATTGCAAAGCAGTTTTTTAAAGGTTCAAAATCGACCAAGGTAAGAATACATTCTATAAAATACCATCTATCGTTGCTAAGTTTTTGAACCTTCCCAATCCGGATTCGTACACTGGCCATGCTTATCGACGCACTTCTGCAACGGAGTAGATATTCTGAATCTAAACAAAAATAGTATATTACTTTACAAGGGAAGTAAGGAGGATTTACTGTACTAAGCTTAGTTCAAAATGGCAAGGTAGAGTAAATCCTCTTTAAAAGTAAGGATTTTACTCTACCTTGCCATTTTGAACTAAGCTCGGTAGAGTAAATCCTCTTTACTTCTCTTGTAAAGTAATATACTATTAAATTGAGGAATGTAAAACATTGTCTATATGAAATTATGACGACGCACATAATTGACCGCGATCTTTGACAGATGCCACTGGTAACGACAGGTTTACATCGCTTCTGAGTTTTTTTAAGTAACTTTAAAATGCAGGAAATATAGGAAATTTCTTAATGTCAAGATTTTCGCATACTTGGAATAAATCAAAAAGTTTATTAATTATATACGAAGGGGTAAAAGTAACCACAATTTTTTTTTCATGTTTATTTAATTTTTTTACAAAAATTCTTTGATTTCCTTCGTTTTTGTTTTCACCGCATCCGTGCGAATGAAATACAGTCGCAAGAAGTTAAATCAGGCGAATAGGCTGAAAAGCAGTGGGGTACGGCTGCCTCACAGATTTTAGTGCATTGTTTCTCAATCTAAACACCTCCATATAGCCTTCTTAACAGTTTTACCTTGAGAAGCAAATTCATCGTTGTTCACGCAAATCTGTCTTGGCTAAGAGCAAGGTACAGGAGAAACAGCTTCCAGGAAAATATTTGCAGACTCCAAACGCAAACTGCAGCTTTATTGTTTCAAAAATCTCGAATGAAAAATTAACAAAAGTATCTATATTGTAAGCTACAAGTGAAAAAAAAAATACTGGAAAACGTAATATACAAATAAAAACAGGACTTCGAATTAAAAAATCAAAATGTTTTCGACAACAACTTTTTCCCGCTCTCGTTATTAAATTCTCCGCATTCCAGGAACGCAACGCTAATATTATTACCGTTATTTGCAGTTCGAACAGCGAAAATAAAAATCCGCACAATTTTATTCGACTGCTCGAAATAAACATTGCGGGATTAAAGCTTTAATAACTAACGTGCATGGTCGATTTCAATTTATTTACGGTAAAACATTATTAAAAACGAAATAGCGAAGATAATATAGGACAAAAGGAACAGTTTACCGAATACGTTCGCAAAATATTTTCATAACACAAATCATGGAACAAGAAAATAACTTTCATGTAATATCTCCGGTATTTCTGCGTTTTCATAATTAAATTAATAAAACAAAAACGCCACTTGGAAAATGTGACGCGTACAGGTAGCGAGTCAACGTTCATGTAATTACTTCCGTTGAAATGTACATTTTTATCGCGAGTGTATTGTTTCATACGTACATACGCCGTGGTCATACGCTTTATGTTTGGAAAATGTGGATGATTGTTATAGCTAGAATGTATGTTGAAAAATTTTGACAAGCGTATAGCGTGGCATAAATCCTAAATAATTACTTTTCTAAATCCACTGAAATTTCAAATGTTTTTGCTGTTAGTAAAATAAGTACTAACTTACGACAATAAAGACCTGTCATCTTTCAATTATCCAGTAGACATCTTTCAATTTCTTCACAATAAGAAAATACATTGAAAACGAAGAATATTGATATATGATGTGATAAACTGACATTAAGATTCCACTTCCATCACAAAGTTTCAGAAATAAATCTCTCATTTCAAACGTAGGTGAAGATTTTGTTCACGTGCAAGAAGATTGTTAAAAATCCATTGAGAATCCCTCATGATGGCCAAAGTCTTCTTGCTAGGTTTCTTATCTCTTAAGGAAGTATTAAACGAAGACAACTGTGTCTATAATTCACAAACTTGCACTTTTTGTCAAAGCCCGCCTACTACCAGCGGCGTGTTGAGCAGATTTTCGATCTCGGCAGTCTGAAGTTGTTGCGTGCTTTCTTAGATGTTTGGTTGCAATTCCTCGTCCTCCCGGTATCTCATCGCCCCGTCATGCACCGTTTAAATGTGTACCCGTCTTCTACTGGCCACCATAGACTGTATGCCAGAAACCCCTGAGAACCTCGTCCATTTTTCTCTGCTATTTACTTCTGAGCGCTCTGCTAACCATTTATAGAGAATTGTCATCAGTTGTTACAGTACAGTTGGTACCTTCCCCTTGGATAAGGCGCTAACCTCCCAGCGCCTGATTAATTTGTTTGCCAGCTCCCTGTCACACAGATGCAACGCTCTCCTACGAGGGTAGTTTGAAATTTAGTTTTATTTCCTAACATAGATCTATACACTTTTTCCAGCAATGCTCTCATCTTATCAATCCGTCCATACAGAAGTTGGCATCCTTCAAGTTCAGCAAAATGGGTATTTATGAATGTGATGGTCTCCGCATTCGATGAAAATATCTATTCTCTTAGCGAAACGTCGAGACTAGAAAACAGAAAAAAGTTGTAGTTACTAAATCTGACAAATAGCGTGAGTGGCCTATCTATTCGAACTCTAATTGTGAATGTTTGCGATGGTGACCGCTAAAGTATTGCTTTGGTGGAACAAGACTTCTTTTTTCTTCAAATCTGGCATGGCATACCTTTAGCAAGTCAAGTAATAATAGATAATATAACGCCGTTATTGCTTTTCCTTTTTCAAAAGAATCGATTAACACTCCATGACTATCCCAAGAAACAGTAGCTCTCACTTTCTCTGCCGATAGAACAGTCTTCGCATTTTTCGGAGCCGTTTCTCCCTTTGCAACTCACTATTTCAACTGGGTCTTGGCTTTAGAAGTTAGTAATCGTCACAAAGGCTGCGCCAATAGGGCTTTTGAAAAATTCATGTGAATGCGGTTTTGGCCCTACAAGCAAGTGTGGCGCCCCTACCTGAATCTTCAGTCCATGTATGATAAACACGTTATTTCGAGATGCTCATAACCTCTGCTATTTCTCTATCCTCAATTCGACGACCATTTGGTGAACTTTTCAGATGTTTTTGATGATAGTGGTTGTAGTTTTTGATTGTCCCGAACATCCACCGTGAACTTAGCTGACACGACCACATTCAAATTCAGCTGCCCAAAATTTCACTATGGCAAATGATGGTGAAAAATCCCGGTATTCTGCGTCAATCTCGGCTTTAGTTTGCGTACTCGTACTATTTTTCAAATGCAAGAATTTAATGACGGCTTCATATTCGATTTTTAGATTTTCAAGAGTGTCAGAACAAGCGAAACTTATTTTCCTGATATTAAATTCCTACTCAAAACATTTTCACCCACCTACCTATTATTGACTCCATCCGTGTATTTACTGTATAAATCGAAGGTAAGGGACAGTATTCAGTGTACTCCCTCAAGGAAATGAGGATGTGGCTCAAGTAGAGTAAGAATTAAAAGATGTTTAAGAGTGTGATAGATTTAAAGACTCGTTAACGTCGAGTGACACAAACGACTGTTAAACAACAACTAAGTATCCGACGTTGCTGAAAGGCTCAAAAATATCTTTTAAATCACGCACAATTATAGTACTAGAATATTTTTAACGTATGGTTGAAGCTTGTCTATCGTCGTAGACGCCTTAGCTGTATTCCTATTGCTGTGTATCCGCTCCTCTATTTCATAGATGAGGCATACTTTATGTTTGAGTGTGTTACTCTTGTGGACCGATTGTACGTGCTCACGATGTTATCGGTAAGACTGGGTCATGTACAGGAGTGGGATCTAATAGCTTTCAGCGTCGGCCGATTCAACACCAGGATATTTTAGCTCCGGTCGAATGATTAAATTAACACTGAAACTTCCTTTCTCACCACTTAGGGCCATTGTAGCAGTGTGATTGAATGTTTGTTTATTAAATCAATCGCGTCAATAGTATTTTTTTGTTATATTTTTTTTTTTTTAATTAAATTAAAGAATATAGGGACGCAGATGGTGAGCCAGGATTGCACCGCAATACGACAATAGAAACGCAATGGAATATTTCCCCATAATCATCAAACGACATAATAAATATGCCTTACCTTTCTTCTTTTCAGAATGCAAAAACACAAAAAAGCAAAAAAAGAAATAAAAAGAATACTACTGACACAAACAAACCTTTAGTCACACCATCGCACAATGAATTTATTGTGCCGGTGTCAGCCCTAAGTTTGGAAAAGTGATAAGGAAAGTTTGATTGTTATTAAATAATTCTGCGCTGAAACTCCCGATACTGAAATATCCTGGTGCTAAATCAACCGGTGCTGAAATATCTTGGCGAAGAAACGGCGACACTGAGATGCCCCACTCCGATAGAACTGCCATCCCAAAATATGATTATTGTTGGATGACAGTTTATCGGTACCCTTGACCAACAAAAATCCTGGGAAATTTCTCGCAGTAACAATATCTAAGATATTCAATTTTGCGTTAATCCTAAACGAGGTGGATAGAGAGCGCGGTCGTTTTATTGGCTAGAGTTTAATAGGTAATACATGATCATCATACGTACAAACTAAACATGAAAGAAGAATATCAAAGCCGCTAGTGGCTCTTGGCAACTGATATTACGGATAAAGGTTGGAGTATAAATATACTATAATGAACTTACGTAAAACTTCTCAATAAATGACTCACGTCTGATATTGTTTGTTGATATTAAATGACAACAGACTGAGAACTACATCATGAAAAACTGATGAATCGCCTTATATACTAAAATTGATCGTAGTACGAAAATCTAATAGGATTCTTTTTACGAATATGGAAAACATTGCTATTTTTGAATAACTGTAATTAATACCTACCTTGAAAAACTAAAGTAATTTGTTCAAACCCAACAAGCTTCATTTTACAGGAATATCTATAAGTTTTCAGAACACGAAGCGTCACATCCAGACGGCTGATAAGTTTGCAACATCAGATACTTGGGAATTATTCTTCTACTGATTAACGATTGCACTAATTGCGGCAACCTTTGGTAGTACAAATATGACCTAATTTCGATAATAATCTCGTCATCATGTCAGGCGAATCCATAAATTCTCGCGATTTTGAGTACCACTCCAAATCATCCAAAGAAATTTTTGAGGAGAAATCGTTAATCTTAAAAGATTCTGGGCCTTGGCTTACGATGATCAAAAAATGGAGCCGCCTATTCCAACTACGGTGATAGAGCTGTGAGGATGATCCCCATCCAATGCGTCCTCTTGCGGTGATCACACATCGCAAAAATCGAGAAACCAATCCTGGCCAAAGGATTAACATGATTATGACATGACAACGAAAGAGTCGTACATTAGTAGAGAACTGGTTGGAAAAATTTTGTACAAACGTTTAAACATGAAAAAAATAGCGCGAGCTGGGTACCGAAAATACTAATGCCGCTCGACAAATAGGGACGACTGGAGAACTGTAAATACTTTTTGGAATTAGCCGGAGACAATCGCGGACGAAATTTGGATCCGAATCGTAGCCGTAGATGAAACTTGGATTCGCCAATATGATCCGAAGTCGAAGCAAGAGGATTAAAATAAGCTTCGACGCTTATGGTAACTGTCTCTTAAAACAGCAAAGAAATCTTGTTGACCAATTATCTGGCAAATTCAACTACAATGAATGATCAATATATTTTTGCAGGACAGCGCGCTAGTTCACACAACGCAAGTTTCGAGCAGTTCTTAAAGGTACAAGTTTCACGCAGATCGACTACCTGCAGTCCAGGGCAGGCCTCGAGCTACTATTCTCCAAACTGAGAACGGGAGTTACCATGCCGGAGATTTGAAGATGAGAACGAAATGAAAGCATCCGTACAAAGCAATTTTGAAAGCAATAAAAAGGCATATTTTTTGCCCGATGTGGGAAATATATTTTTTTTACTTGCAACTTTGCTTTTATTTAACGCCTTAGGCCGTGAACTTACAAGCCACTCCTCGGATATCTTGGCACCATCTAGTAGCAAGAGATACACACCTACCATCTAAGAAGTAGCAACAAAAACCGACTACTATGCCAGGCATTTTTTAATTTTTTTTTTAATACATTAATTATTAATTAATGTATGTAATGAAAATGGCGGTTTTGATTGCCAAAGAAACTTTTTTGTTAAGAGCCCTGCTAATAAACAATGTATTATGAAATTAGCAAAATAAGGTAAAGAATTGCAGCAGCTCCTGAATCGAATATTTGGTTTAACTAAAGAGTTTGTTAACATAACAGTTTGCTTAATATTAATAAAGCAAGTTTTGTTGAATAAACCTACCTGATACCTTGTTTGGGTTTTTCAATGGACAAGGAATCTTTAATTTCGATTTTGATTTCGACGGGTCTACAAATACAGAAGATTGCCTTTAAAATAGACAAGTTGTACATGGTATTGAATTCCGGCGTAATTACGCTAATTGGCCCTATAGGTGTTAGTAAACAACCAGTTTTTTTCTTCGTATTGTTTCAATTGTTGTTGCCAGAGGGAAACCTGTAAACATACACAATAGAATAAATCCCCATCTTATTTAATAACGTACCTAATTATTAAGAAACACGATTCACCGAGCGGATGTAAACGAGAAAGCACTGCAGTACATAATGACGGTTAACAAACAATGCCTATAAAGTGGAAAATGCTTGAAATGTATTCGGGAACATGAAATGTACCCTGGGAGAGTAATATGAATTCCCGAAAGCAATTATGAGATATTTACTGTCTGTCATGCTTAAGTATTTATTCTAGAATGTCCAAATAGACGACTTAATCTTAGTCGTTGTCAAAATACAAATAGTTCCAAACTACTACAGCGTGTAAATGCAGACGAAGAAAGTTAAATATTGCTCGTAGAAGTTCTAACTTCGAAACCATCTTTAAGCGAAAACCAACTTTAATTGTAAAATAAGTCCAACCGCGTACTCGTTATTATGAATATACCATATGTACATATATAATGTACAGTTTGTTACATATCCTCTAATTTTACATAGATGTTAGTTTCTCTTCAAACTTCGGTAGTAAATACTCGTTTCCGATGGATGAACATAATAACGAAAAGTAGGCACTTGTGCCTCTTAACTTTTCCGTTAAAGATAAAATCAAAAAGAAAGAGAGACCTTTCAAACAACTTCAGTTACATATATGTATGTACATGGTGCCTTATCTCCAATAGCTTTTATAGAATATTCCGTCAAGCATAAAGTCTCATAAATGTGTACCCGGCTCGCTTTTTACTAGGGTTTGGATCAATGCTATTTCTGATCATTCGTATCGCGTCTTTTGAAATTTGAATAACTATTAGCTCCTCTATCATCAAAATCTTAAGCAGTACTTTGACAATTAGTCGAGATAGGGTACCTGAATGCGCCACTCATGGTCACTTCATTAAAACCGGAATTGCAGTCGATCAAATGACAGTATTGGAATCAACCACGTGAAGAACTTGTTTGTTACGTTTATGCTGATATTCTTTCATTCAAAGCAATATACTTTACCTGAACGAAATGGTAATAGATGACTACTTACCTTTTAATGGTGCTTATTGATTTCAAATATTAATAAAGTTTATTGCAGACAGGCATTGAAAAACAATAAATTACATTTGAGAACAATGAGTTTAAAACAACCATGTGAAATTAATATTTGATGTGCAAAATGAGGCCCCAAAAGATAAATAGAAATAAATATTAATTATGTCGAAAAGGCAAAATTTATAGCGACAAACAGTATATTATTTAAACAATTCGAAACAACAGATTAACAAAGAAAATATATCAATACAAAGTGAAAATGTCGTCTTCTTGGGTGCAAGAGAATAACCCCGCTTGCGGCTCCCAGATGAAGGTAATCAGCTTCTTTTACGCACTGTAACCATTGTTACAGCTGGTCGTGGGGCAGCTAGCCACTTATACGCGTTGTAACGGCACGTAATTTGCTTTAACACTTATTTTCGTGATTTTCTTGACCACCATTATCCTGTACATTCACTATACAGGACAAAGGGGATGGTTACCCTTTACTTGTCTTTCTCGTCAGTTGGGTTTCTTATAGCTTTGGACTCTGGTCACACGTCCGTCCGTTTTTGTCGCCTAGCCGCTAATCATCCAATATAGATGCTGGGGTTGTCAATATCATTATCATTTCACGCCTTTTCCCTCGAATATTGTCGCTTTCGTCATGTCTAATCACGAATCGCATAACAAGTCACATGAGTGAAAAAAATCGAAGGTACTTGGAGCGCCTGCCTTGACGAAGTTACTATAAAAGCGATAATATCTATGTGTCCTTGTTATTAATTTTTCCAGCGACTTCAAAAAGTTCATCTTGTGTTACCGGAGGAAAGTAGCAGGGGTAGTTATTCAATTTCAGTTCTTGTTAGCAAACTGGAACTAACAGCCAAAGACTTGTGCTTCATCAGGTGATATTTGCACATTGCATTTCCCCCGGGCGCCCATTCCAGTGACTTTGTTTGCGAACTTTCAATTTATAGATTGAAATCTTCCACTTTATTGGCCAAGGCTTATATAATACATATATAGGTTCATACTTAGGATACTCTTTATATATCAATGAGTTCTTGTTTACTTTCGCAACTGATGCAAAAACATCTAACAAAGGAAATTTGGCGCATTTGTAGGACCCACCAAGTGTTGTAAAACGCGGTTTTCCGTTTCTGCAGAACCTCACGTTCACGATACCATACCTTTAATTTTTGTGTAATTTTTTTATAAATTTAATTAGAGATGTGTAAACGTTGAGTTTTATAAACGACTAATCTTGATTAGTAACTTTTTACAATTTTACAAAAGATGATCTGATAGTAGGTTGAGGGACGTAAGTAAAATGAAAGCTCACAATCAGTATTTTCATACTTTATTGGTGGTTGAATTCGTAGTATTTTGTAGAGCACATTCGCCAAACAAGTACCGCTTTGCGCAGAATAATTACCAAAGCCCAATAGTAACGATGTAGCTTTCTTTAATATATTTTGTTCACATATTTTAAGTGAAATTAAAAATGAGTAGGGTAAAAATCACAAAAATTGGGTAGAATTGTAATTGAACGATAGAGAACTGTAGGATTTATACATATTATAAATTGTCGCCAGTATACATACTTAGCGATTAAACGGACTAATAGTATCACACTCCATTTAATCGGTGTACGAATTGTGCATACTTAGCATATTTACGTCTAATAACATTATTTACTACGTCGACATTTAAATCCCTTCCACTAATTATGCAAGCAACAAAAAAATAAGGCAACGGATGTTTGAAATTCATCTCCCCTACAAACCATCTCCATTTCTTTATATATGTACCTTTCCGGATGTGGGAGGAACACGAATTGCCATCCCTTGTCAACATAATAATTAGGTTTGTATCTTGCTTGCTTCGTCGTACGTGATAGACCTTCATTAGCCCTGGTGCAGAATGGGGACGAAAAAAATCAACACTGCTAGAAAAACCAACGGAAAGAATATATTAGAAAGGACTCTGACAAATCTTTAAAAAATGCTAAATACTGAATAGGATAAAACTTCAAAAAACGTTGTAAAAAATGTCTACATTTTTACCTCCCTATACTTACGGACTGCTTTCATTCTGAGATATGCCTGGATTCCAATGTATACTTATTTGAAATAGTGCACCCTATAATATTATGCATCCTTTTGGCAGACCAACGACAAGTTCAACGACATAAAATACCACAGTGAGATGTACCACTTTGTTCAATTATTTTCTATAAAATTTGACAAACGCAGGGTTTAACTTAAACGATAGTACCTTCAATTCGATAGCACCACTGCAAAACAGTTTTGAGATCTTTATTGGCAACATCAATAAACACTCTGTGTGACATTTTTTATATGTATTTATACCAATAAAGATCTCAAAAGTGGTTACCATAGTTAATATCAAAACGTTACTGATGTTTCAGTTGATATGCGTTTTCCAAATTTTTCGGAGAAAATGTAATGTCTCACACAGTATATCATACATCTATGATACTCTGTATATTGTTGAACTTGTTTCTGACGGTTTATCTCGCGAGTCCATAATATACAGGCTATACTATTTGAAATAGAAAAGTCGATATCCGTTTGCGGTTTAATCAAGAGTGCCATAAATTTGAAAGTATTTTTAGGAAATACGCCATTATCCCTAATATCGCCCAATTCCAAAAAGATACTTTAATTATCTCCGGAAATACTCCTAATAGGGTACCTGGTGAATAGCCCCGTGTGCAGTAGGATAACAGTCTACGTATGAGAACAGTCTGTGTAGTTTTAGTTTTATTTGATTACACACATTTGTTATACAGCACCGGTTTTCACGTAAAAGCGACTTGGGAAAAAAAAGAAAAGAAATCATAATAACTATTGGATCTTCCTCGAGACTGAACTGTGTGTAAAGTATAATATAGCATTATTATATTTAAAATATCTGTTATAGTTTCCAAGATATTTACAAAAATTTAAAAATCATAAAAATTTCTGGAAGGGGCTATATCTCGAAGTCAATCGATTCGATCGCCAAAAAGAATTATGTTGTTCTTATAACAAGATACTCTCAATCTCTACACTTTCATTGAAATCTGTCCCTTGTCAGCATACTCAACAAAGTAAACTTTACACCCGGATTCAGCATAGTCGACAAACTAAAATTTATATCCGGACTCAGCATAGTCCACAAAGTGAAACTTTATATACGAAGTCCAAACTTCTCATGCACTGAAAACTGTACATCAGGCGTACGTTGCGAATATCTTTCGATGTATAGCGCAGAGAATCACTGAACTAAAACAAACGAAAATACGGAAGGCCTATGTATATGTCGTCCGATTTTTATTTTTTGTAGTCTTTAGTACGCGGCCATTTTAAAAGTAACATGGAAGAGCGATATGGTGTCCATATACAGACGCTACAAGTAATGGAGGTGATCATTTGTTGAACGCCGCAAGTAATAGAAGTGGTCAATTGGTGGACGCCGCAAATAATGGAAATAGTCAATTGTTAGACGCCGCAAGTATGTGGGATATTTATATATATTTATTATATATATTATTTATTTATATATATATGTACAGCGAAGGAAAGTAACGAAAAAATTCATTATCTTTGTTAATATTTATTTTTTTGAAAAATCTCGAAGGGCTATAGCGATTTCAATTATTTTACGTTATACTACATCGTAGTCATCTTGTTACGTCATTTGTTTTTAAAGTTATGACGTTATCAAATGTTTTTTAAATGACAACTTATATTTTTTATTATTAAGTTCAGTATTACTTTTTATTCCGTTTTCAACGGTCTAAAATTATCAATATGTTACACTTGTAAAAAATTGAGAAAAACAGTTCAAAGTTCGAATATCAAAAATTAATTAAACGCAGTTAACATATAGTTAATAAATAAGAATCCATAGTTACACCTGTCAAAAGTAAGCAATGAAATTATTGTCATTTGCTTGTTCTAAAGTAGGTTTTACCTTTAGTAAGCCCCTTTGTCAATAAAGGTGGCACAATTAAGCGAGAAACAAAGAATTTCAGTGTTGATGTTGATAGGTTACGGCGACAGAGTCAGATCACATCAAGAAGTGTGTCAGATTTTTAGAGATAAGTATCCAAATCAGCCCATAAGTCAATCTACCGTTAGTAGAATCGAAAACAAATTTCGAAAACACGGCAATGTAAAGAACCTTCCAAAAAGTGGACGTCCGGTGGCATTAAATGAATATGCACAGCTTGACTTGCTTTTAGAAATTGAAAATAATCCACATTCAACTAGCAGAAACATTGCTTTGGATTACAATGTAAGCCACACTTCGGTTTTAACATTTTTGAATGTTCAAAAATTTCACCCATATAAGTTACAATTGGTTCATGAGTTGGCAGAAGATGACTTCGATCATAGACAAAAATTCTGTGAACAAATGATGGAAAATTTTAATCGCGCTCCAATGGTTTCCCGGGGTGTTTTATTTTCGGATGAAGCAACATTTTGTCTAAATAAAATGGCCAATAGACAAAATTGTAGATATTGGGCTAGGGAAAATCCTCATTCGATATAGGAAATTCATACATCAATATCGTTAGAAAGTTGATGTATGGGCAGGAATTATTGGCGACCAAATTATAGACCCATTCTTTTTTGCAAATAATTTAAGTGGAGAAAGATACCTACAATTTTTGCACTTGGAACTGATGCCTGCATTAGCTGCATTATTTCCCAATGCAAACAGTCCTGAACTATCAAACAATAACATGATAGCGCTCCGCCTCATTACGCAAATAATGTTCGATGGCATTTGGAGCAAGTACTTCCAGGAAGATGGATTGAAAAAAGAAGTCCAATGAAATAGCCGGTTAAATCTCTCGATTTGACGCCTTTAGAAGTTTCTCTGTGGGGCTACTTAAAAAATAAAGTGTATATGTATCGACCACGTAATTTAGTAGATCTTGAGCAAAAAATTCGACATGAAATTATATTATCACCTCAAACTTTTCAAAATGTAAGAAATGAATTTTATAATCGCCTTACGGGGTCGTTATTTTGAACATCTAGTATAGTGAAATAAATCTCTGCGCTTATTTTTGTAATTAATTATATTGTTAAAGTTTTTTTCTGGTCAACAAATCTAGTTTCCTTTTATTCTAATATTCGAACTTTGACACTGTTTTTCTCAATTTTTTATAAGTGTAACATATTGATAATTTTATACCGTTGAAAACGGAATAAAAGGTATAACTGAAATTAATAATAAGAAATATAAGTTCTCATTTAAAATACATT